>CP139501.1:229791998-230301332 GCA_021014915.2 Artemisia tridentata subsp. tridentata | reverse complement strand
GCACGGGGCGTTACAGTAGCATTGTCTCCCTGGTTGTTATCCCATTTTCTCTTGTTGTTGTTGTTCCATTTTTGTCTGTTGTCCATATTGTTTCCTACGGCCTGAGTGTGAGCTATGTGTTCCTTTGCCTCGAGCGCCATATGGATAGCTTTAAGCATGGTATCGGGTTCTAATGAGGCAACCAACATGCGAATTTCAGGGGAGAGTCCCCCGATATACCTCTCAAGTTTCTTGCTTTCCGGTTCATCCATTGTTGGGCCTAATCGTGCTAATTCGTAAAACTGAGTATTGTACTTGACAACATCATCTCCTACCATGGTAAGGTTGAGGATTTCCTGTTTTAGTGCTTGTAGTTCGCTTCTTGAACAATATTATAAAGTCATCATCCTTATTAATTTCTCCCAAGAGATTGAGTAAGCAGCGTCGACCCCTACTATCTGAACATGTTTAGTCCACCATTCCTGGGCATGATCCCGAAAAGTGCAAGTGGCGAACTTGACCTTGTCTTCCTTGCGGCAGTCGCCACACCGAAATATCGTTTCTACTTCTTCGAACCATTTGTAAACTTCCTTCGCTCCTTCAGTTCCGCTAAAGGTGTCGGGGTTGCAATCCATAAATTCCTCATGGGTAAGATTTTTGGCGAAGGATGTGGCTTGTGTCATGTCTGGAGTGGCTTGCTTTAACCTAACTGCTTCAACATCATAAGAGACCATGAGGATTTATAGGTGATAAAGATCATCATACTCACATATACGCAACCAGGACATGTATAAGTGGGGTGAAATCGCGACAAGATGAAATCGTGAAATGTCATATTTGTAACCATAACACACGTGGATATCTAAAATGAAAATTTCGGTCTTACATGGACCGATATCATGGATAGCACAACCATATCCATATAGTAAGTCAATACTTGGTGATTTCATTGTACAACAATCAAAATACTACAAGTTTCTTTGACCCATACCACACATCCCGTGGCTAGGATAATAGTAAAAGCTAGTAAAGATATAAGTCTAGTCTAGGGATTCCCTAGTGCTCCTCTGAGTGAATCCAGGGTTGTGGCATCTTGGAGTCGGGATGAGTCCTGATGTGGGGTCTGGAGTAGTGCATCGATCATATCCGAGATAGTGTAGATTCCAAACCATTCTTGAGGAATCTGCTGATGTTCCTGTTGAGTCGGTGATCTTGGTATTATCCACAAGGTGTCATCCAATTCCCGATATGTGGAAATGGAAATGGGGAATGACAATGGTGGTGGTGGGAAGGCAAGGGCAATCCCCTGAATCTCAAAAGTCCTAATGTCATGCCTGGTAGTCTCTACTAAATCCGGCTCAGGTAGTGCTAATACCTCAAATAGGTGGAAATTATCATCCAACAATGGTGAGTGTGGTGAAGTAGGTGTACGAGTGGATGAAAAAGCGTCCTCGATATCCGAGTTTGCTAGGATGATAATAGGGTGGTTGGGTGAAGACATCTGTGTGACAACCGGTGTGAAATAAAAGTAAATAACTCCTCACATTATGCGAGTTATGATGAAATGATGTATGTATGAAACCGCATGTATGGTGAATATGCACTTATGATGAATTGATGTGATGCTGTGATGATGTAGTTATAGTCTAGGGTCAATTATACAACCTAGTTCGCTATAACCTTTGCTCTGGTACCAATCTGTCACACCCCCAAATTTCGTGACTTGCAGCGGAATAAGTCATTGAGGGGCACAACTGGTCATAGCACCAAAGTTGCAGTTATATTGAATGACCTAAAGTGTCGTTTAGAAAATACATCGTTTGATTATTTAAAACATTCAGAGTTATAAAGCTAGGTCTCAAAAGGTGAAACAAGTTTTCATAAAACAGGTTCATACAATTCAAACGATGGATAAGTGCATAAAATATAAAGTGAGACGCGTCGACTCCGCGACTCCATGAGGTCCATATGCAAGCCAACATGCGATACCTTAATTACCTGAAAATACATTGCTAAAAATGGTCAACAAAAATGTTGGTGAGTTCATAGGTTTATGTAAATGAAATGCTTCTACGGAAACCACAAGTATAAATTGTATGACAAAATGTCACATAAAAATATTACATTAGCTCTTAAGCTCATGACCCCGAAGCTAGACTGATATAAATGCCCCAAAAGGGAGTGCTTTGCCAAACACTCTGAATGTATGAAATGAAATGCGTTCGTTTGACCAGTTGGTGCTACCAACCCGAACGGAGGCGTCACCCTCAATAGATCTATCCACTCACCTTCGCTTGCTCACAATTAACGGTCCATGATAAATAAAAGGGGACTTTAAATTGGCAATGATGTAACTTAAGCAATGTAAATGGGTTTGTATACTTTGGTCCGCATATAAAAATGGTGCAATGTATTCTCCCCCGAGAGTTTAGAAATCAATAAACAATTTAAAACGGGGCTATGAAAACTCACCTGATATGATATAGCAACAATGATCACAATGGATATGATGAAACAAAGCTAGGTCTCTAACCACGACCTATTATGAATGATGTGATCCAATGTAAGCAATGATACAATGCAACACATGCAAATACGTATGTTAACGATACCACTTATTGGTTTTGAAAATAACGTTTATCGACGAAAAATACACTTTTGACGTCTCGTTAAGTTATAAACTACTTTTCGAGTAATTATGTTGAAACGGTACTCCACGATCCTCATTTGGTGTTCTATTGGCAAATATAATGTTTTCGTCGCAAATTAATATTTTCCTTAACTTGTGAAAATATGTCCAAAACGGCCTCGCAAAACTAGTTGCGAAATAGTGCACGTTAAGTGTTAGTGAATAAACTCGACGTTCTTGAAAACCTTGTAACATTATCTAAATGTCATGTTATTTGACTTTTGATCATACGTGTCTTGATTAGATAGAAAACCGGCTATCAATGTTAAGACTTGTAAAAGTACTAATTTTTATACTTAGAAAATACTTTCTATTTGGGCTGTCAAAATAAACTAGAGTTCGTCGGCTTTGAACGTGTATATCTCGGTCGTTATAAGCTCGTTTTCCACGTTCTTTATATCCACGGATTCGTCATAACATGAAATAACATAATCTTAGTAGCTCGGCTCTCCTAGATCACGTCTAGTGCCTCGTTTGGTCCTTTAAAGTTCGGCAAACAGCATGCTCATTTTCAGAAAATTAGTTTTCGTCGTCTAACTTTGAAAAATCATATCTCCTTCGTTATAAGTCGGTTTTTAGTGATTCTTGCGGCCACGGTTTCGTTTTTAAAGAACTTTCTGAATATGAAGGCCAAAATATGCCAAAAATTACTGAGTTTTCCAGTTTACACGTTTTTGGACAGTAGCTATTTTAGATTGTTAAAAACTCACTTTCTTGGTTCTAAACTTGATCATACTAACTCAAATCAACTCCACAAGTTCGCAAATCCTACCATACACATTCTTAGGGTGTCATGGGGTCCTAAACATCACCAACCTTGGTGGATTTCATGAGATCATTAGTGGAACCTATAGATCTAGTGATTAAGATAGTTTATGTTCAAAAGTGGTATGTAAAACATAAGTAACTTGCATGAATAACTAATATAACTTGAAAATACATGAACATATAAATCAAATGAAATTAATAGATGATCAAAACATGTTCTTGAAACT
The DNA here is from genome assembly GCA_021014915.2 of Artemisia tridentata subsp. tridentata. Lineage (NCBI taxonomy): Eukaryota > Viridiplantae > Streptophyta > Magnoliopsida > Asterales > Asteraceae > Artemisia > Artemisia tridentata. The sequence goes on along the minus strand of CP139501.1, from coordinate 230,297,669 downwards.
TACTTGATGATTTGATGAGTTTTGATAAGAAATGAGTAATAAACTTTGAGGTTTGATCACAAATCCATAACTAGGAAGGTAAATGGAGTGTGATTATGACTTGATCTTGAAAAAGTGATGGATTTTGGTTGGTGTTCTTGGTTGGGCCATGGGTATGGATGGAGAGGAAGAGAGTGTTTGATCTAATTTAGCTAGTGGAATGTTACTTGTATGTGTTTGTGTTAGTGGAGATGTAAATAAATGTGTACTAATTCATTAATGAGCTTTGGAAGCATTAGCTAAATGGGGGGTTAGGGGGGGGGGGGCGGCACATGGGGTAATTTAGGATAGATTTGATGTTTAATGCAAGACTTGTCTCCCATTTATTTAGATATTGGATGATTAGTGTATACATTGAGTGTTATAGGGTACCGAGTTAACTAGAAATAACTCGTGACGAGGTGAAATGAGATACGACGAAGTTGTAAAAATTGTAAAATCATGTTCCTTGCAAGAATCGGGTGTTAGAATGATTATCGGATTGAATTTTCGTAAACCGACGGAGTTATAAGCGTCAAACGAAAAATATAGCGATTGGTTTAAAAACACCGGGTAAAGTAATAATATAATCTCTATATCATTATAATTAGCTTGAAAATGTATTAGGATCATTGTCGGGAGTATTGGGTATAATGTCAGTAGAAATGACTGAGTGGTAACGTTAATTAAACAATTAAGCATACGTTAATGAAAATCACACAAACCCGTGCATGAACTGATGACGCATGGATACGCTAGTCTGTATGATATGCCTTTACTGATGATGCATGGATACGCAGCTAAACCTAACTGGTTACGCGCATTTGAATACCCGTAAACCTAGTTTACGACATGATGAATGATGCCCATGAATAGTGATTTCCCTCCGGGAATGAATAGTGTCATGTGAATAGTAAAATTTTTGACGACTTCTCAAAGTCTCAAACTGACTTCAAAAATGATGAATAGTGAAATGATGAATAGTGATCGGTGAATAGTGATTGATGAATAGTAACTCATGAATAGTAAATTGTCGAGGTTTGGAAAATGACCTGAAATTACGAGTTGTGACAGATAAAAACGTATAAAAACAGATAAAAACCTTTGAAAACGTAAAAAAGTGTATAAAACGGATGAAACATATAAAAACAGACAAAAAAACATACAAAAACGTAAGAAAAATGGACAAAAATTTATAAAAGCGGATGAAAACAAAAAACCTACAAAAACGTGTAAAAACGGATGAAAACGTATAAAAAAAGCGTAAAAACGTATAAAACCGACAAAAACGTAAGAAAAACGGACAAAAACGTATAAAATTGGATGAAAACAGAAAAAAAAACGTAAGAAAACGGATAAAAACGTATAAAAAGGACGAAATGTATAAAACGGATGAAAACGGATAAAAACGTAAGAATTCGTATATAAACGGATAAAAACTGATGAAAACGGATAAAAACATATCAAAATATAAAAAAAGGGACTAAAATATATAAAAACATACGAAAATTGATAAAAACTTAAGAAAACGTATAAAAACGGATGAAAACATATAAAAACGGAAGAAAATTGATAAAAACGTAACAAAGCGTATAAAACGTATGAAAACGTTTAAAAACGGATAAAAACGTATGAAAACATGAGAAAAAACGTATAAAAATGAGCGAAAACGTATAAAAATGGACAAAAACGGATAAGAACGTAAGAAAACATATAAAAAAAGGATGAAACGTATAAAAACGGACGAAAACGGATAAAAAACGAATGAAAACGTATAAAAACGTATCTAAAGTTGAAAAACTTTAAATTATAAACGGTCGTTATTATAAATGATAAACGATGCAACAATCGTTAACCAACAGGGGCTAACGTGTAAATTATAACGGAATACATGTAACACCCGTTGAAAAAGGGACCGCGAGTGTTATTCTTTTGCAATGAAAGGGACGATTCATGCAACTTTATAGTTTGAGGGACGGTTGGTGAAACTTTTTACAAACCAGAGGGACCATTTATGTAATTTATTCTTATGGAAAAGATAAATGTCTTTTAAAAGTTTAAAAGATAAATATATTTCCTTAAAGAATAAGTATTGCTTTATTGGATAAGGATCAAGTTTAGTATAAATATAAATCTAAGTTACTGATTTATAAAATACTTTATAAACCTTAATTCTCCCGCCTCCCTTCGTGTTTCGTCGACCGGCCCCACAACTTATACACATTGTGTGTTTGTGTTTTGGCGTTTCGCTATTCTCTTGGTACGTGTGACGTAGTTGATTCGAGCCTAGCAGCTATAGGTGGTCACTTGAGTGTTAGCGTATACACTGACAGGTCCGTTCTACACTTGAACAGAGGTTTGTGATCGTAGAGTTTAATGAGCATGGGATTTGGAGAGGAAGCAAGAAGAAATCATCTGTTCGTGTTTACTGGTTAGCCATAAGGTATGTATTAATTGTTTTGTGCATGATTAGTTTAGTTTGGTGTATCTTGATCTCATGGGAGGAAAACATTTTCGTAAATAAGTTTTTTTTTTTAATAAAGTGTTCCGCTGCTTGTTTTATCTGATAAACCTGCTATGTCTTAATGGTTAAAGTAAGTAAAATTTTAAAAGAACTGCCTGTTACGCTGTTGTTTTCCATCACGTTTGGCATGCTAAAAAAAGTGGGCTATAATTAAAACTCCCGCACGACCGATGTTGCTAAAGAAAATAACGTATATGATTTACACATGCATCATGTTACATAATATGATTATAAAAGACAAAGGGAATACAATCTCTCCCGACTTTTATCCAGAGGAGCAACATCGTGATGATAATCTGGTACAAACGTATAAAGAAACGTTACAAGTTATTAGAAATATACACAACGAAACAACTCATCTAAGCCTTAAAACTAATGTGGTGGAACACATTTGGCATAAAACAAATGAACACTAATTTGTAGTTTCATTTTATTTGAATTTTTATTGTAAATTTTTAATTATCAATGAAATTTTAATTTTAGTGTTTAAAAAAGTGAAAATGAACAAAAAAAATGATGTCCTCGGTATCTTATTACAGCCTACTTGTTATTAAGTTGTTGTAAAAAGAGAAAGTTTCAGAGTCGGGTTACATTACAAGTAGCTTAGGGTCATTTCAGTTGTCCAACACACCTTCCAAGGCCCAATAATATAATCTATAAAATATAAGTAACAATTTATAACTTTTTTTTTTTTTTTTTTTTTTTTTTTTTTTTTTTTTTTTTTTTAGAACGGCTTGTTATTTGTTAGTGGTTCAGGTAGGAGTGACATCCAATTGGGCACTGAACTCCGCCTGTACTTTCTGCTATTCCGTCTGAAGGGGTAAAAGTCTTGGGTGAGACTCGAACTTGAGACCTCCCCTAGCCAAATCTCCCCTCCCCAAACCCCTAATGAATCTTGTGGCCAACTGAGCTAGTCCAATTTATAACTTTATTAAAAACATTTTCCCATGAACCAAAGAATTATAATACATTAAGTTGTTTGGCTCTCAAATGCTTTTGTTGTCTTATGATCAACCATATAGTTTTTGTGTAGTACTAGTACCAGGCACTAATGTAGTAGTGTAGTACCAAGTACACACGATCAAGTAGGCAATAGTACAAGTTTGCAACCTATAACTAGATTCAAGCCACATTCTTGGAGTAAATATTAATTTTGTGTTGTGTTTATAGAAGTAAATCAAGATTGACGTGCTTGTGAATGATGAAGAACATCAATCCGAACCATGTCATGATAAAATCTATGGTTAGTTTGGTCCTTTTTCAATCTTACGCCTTTTTACAAAACTAGGAATTGTTGCGAATGCTCTATTTTTGGTCAATTAAGATAAAACGCGATATCTTGATTTTGTGTTAACGTTTAAACCCGTACCTTTGTATTGTCATAAAGTTTGGTATTGATTTATTTCAATTGAGTTACTTGTCAAATTTAGTGTTTTAATTACTAAAATAGCATTTTTCTTTGGCATTTATAAAAAAGAGTATGTTCTCATTTGAACAACTTTGATGTGTAACAAACAAAGGCTGATTTGGCATTTGGATTGATTTGATCTTCGTCATTCACAAACACGTCGAACTTTATGTACTTCATAGGTTACCTTGAGATCGTTCGATACCTTCTGATCGTCACGTTTAAGGACATGGAACAGGTAGATATATCATATGAGAATGAGTAGAAAATGATGATGTCACAGAAATGGGTGGAAAGTAAAACTCATTTACTACCACATCAATGAATTCAGGCTTAACTCATAAACTGATGACATCATGAAGGCTTGGTTGATATGTGACACCATATTTTTTGTATTCTATTCTATATTTTTTGAGAGTATTTAATTTATATTTATATTTATTCATGATAGAAAAAAGAAAAATTGTTAATGGATCCACCGTTAGCTGGATTTTGTAATTAAGGTTTGGGTTAGAACTTAGAAGAAGGGAAAATGACAAAAATAACTGACTTAACAAACATATTTCATTAAATACTTACTTTTTACTATTTAAAAAACCAAAGACTTGCTATATTTTTCGCAAGGTTTATCTGTAATCTTGAGAATTTTTTTTAAAAAAATTGCAAAACCTCGCTAATTTTTTTTTTTTTAAAAAATCGCAAGACCTTGCTATTTTTTTATTTTTATTTTATTTTTTTTAAATCGCAAGACCTTGCTAATTTTTTATTTTTTTTTTAAATAAAATTGCAGGTTGACATTGCTAGTTTTTAAAAACTAGCAAGGTTCATCTTGCTATTTTATTAAAAAAAAAAAAAAAAAAAAAAAAAAAAAAAAATCGCAAGGTTAGATCTTGCTAGTTTCCAACCTTGCTATTTTGTAAGAAAAACTAACAAGACCTTGCTAAACTTCAATGACTAGTCAAAACATATAAAATTAGAGGCCAAAAATAGTACGTAAGAGTGGTTTTAAAAACAAAAAACTTTATGATTTAATGATTTGTTTATGACATGACACAAGTGTAAACCTTTCATTGTTGATGCCTAAGTTAAGTAAAATGTCGAAATCTGTAGCCTTTTAGTATCAATTAACATAGGTTAAATCAGCCCTATTGGCCCAGCCGACCTTCAAAACACTTTTATTGTCTAAGTTTTTATTATAATCAATTTAGGAGGTTTCATGCATTTGAAAACGTTTCGAAAAAAAATTTCAACTCATTTGACCCATTTCCTTTCTTTTAGTTTAATCTCGTATAATTAACTCGGTTAACCAATAAATGCAACCTAGATGAGCACACTTGTAAGTAAATGGTAGAAGTTATCGTCTTTAACTATTGTATACAATAGAAAAAAAGCAGATATGTGACAGTTTCCATTGTTTTTCCTGCGCGAAACCAATATCTGTCCTGTTTTCTATAGAAATAATCTTCACAAGTATCATGTGACTTACCTTCTCCCTACCACCTTGCAAAACGTTGCAGCCACTTGCATCTATTTATCTTGGAAAATTACAACACTTGGCATCCAAAAAGGATGGCTTATGGCACAGTCTGTGTAACTGGTGCATCTGGCTTCCTGGCTTCTTGGCTCATCAAGCGACTTCTGTTATCTGGCTATCATGTCGTTGGCACTGTTAGAGACCCCGGTAAGTGTTGCATCAGGTTCAAATATCCAAATATTACATGCTACCGAGTACCTACCTTATTATGTACTCCACTTAAAATTTGCAGGAAATGACACAAAACTGGCTCACTTATGGAACCTAGAAGGGGCAAAGGAGAGACTCCGCCTAGTGAAAGCCGAATTAACACAAGAGGGAAGCTTTGATGATGCGATCAAGGGGTGTGAGGGTGTCTTTCACATGGCTTCTCCCGTTCTTGGACAACCTACTGATCCGCAGGTATTTCTTACAACATCAAACTTACACACACCCTAACCTAACCTTTGTCCCAAGTCAGAGTAGAAACCTCAACCCCATAGGGGGATCAAACTAATCATGAACCATACAATTTGTTATATTTCTTAAAATATGCATGTTTTCCAGGACATCTTGAAGCCAGCTGTTGATGGAACTCTTAATGTGTTACGTTCATGTAAAAAGAATCCGTCACTAAGACGGGTGGTCCTCACATCATCATCTTCCACAATCAGAGTGAGAGAAAAGTTGGATCCCAAAACACCTTTGGATGAGTCATCTTGGAGCTCAGTTGAACTCTGTTCTAAACTCAAGATTTGGTATGTACTATCAAAAACAATGGCTGAAAAGGCAGCATGGGAGTTCTGTAACGAAAATGGGATCAATCTAGTGACAGTTAGCCCCTCATTTGTTGTGGGACCGAGCTTACCACCTACTTTAAGCTCTACAGCATCAGATATCTTGGGCTTGCTTCAAGGTCAGTTTTCTAAAACTTACAACTATGTATCGTGGAAACTATGTATGCTATAGCTAAATACTTGTGTTGAAATCGTGAATGAACAGGGGAAACAGAGCGGTTCTATTGGCATGGAAGGATGGGATATGTTCATATAGATGATGTTGCTCTATGTCATATTCTAGTTTATGAACGTGAAGAAGCTAAAGGACGATATCTATGCAGTTCGACTGTTGTTGATAATGATGAACTTGTGTCCATTCTGTCAGCACGCTATCCTACACTACCAATACCAAAGAGGTACTAAAACTATATGCATAAACCATGCGGCCATTTCGACCCATTTATTAAATGGGTCGATATGGATTATGTTTTATCTCAAACGGGTCAACTGGGGCACATAAAAACGTTGTCTACAAAGTCGAACGGGTTATAAGTCGCCCAAAATCTATTTTTAGTTCACACAGCCTCGTTTGATTTAAAGATTAAGATTATCGTAATAATATTGCTTTGGTAATAATAACTGAAATATTCATTATCTAAAAAAACTGAAAATGAACACAAAGTATTAGTGGACTGATCCAACCCGACCATTCCGTTTCCACCTGTTACACTTCTCATCATCTTGCCACCTCTAACTTAAATTTTCAGTTAAAGGCTAAGGTTACCATAATTATGCAAAGACTAAATGAAGGCTATTTTGCAGGTTTGAGCAGCATGAAAGACCCTATTATGACTTCAACACGAACAAGATTAAGAGTTTAGGATTCACATTCAAATCGATTCCAGAGATGTTTGATGACTGTATCAAATCTCTTGTGGCACAAGGCCATCTTTCTATACCTTAATCAAGCTGGGAAGCTTTGTAGTGTCTGTTATCAAAAGGTCACAAGTTATCTAATAAACTGAATTACTATTAAAACATAGATCTATATCAATCAATAAGACAAGCTGAGCAGTAACATGATAACATACAGCAAAAGATGGTAAAAATTGTTATGCTTGAAGTAGCTTGATTGTACAAAAAAACCGAACCTTTTTCTAAATTAAAATGGTAAGCAGAATAACTAGAAAAAACTGTAGCCTCGAGTTGGCTCCTATATATAACTTTAGCTATGTAATCTGCCTATTTCTTTGAGTAACTCGGATACCATTGCCATAAAAGAATATGTACCTCTGAGAAGATTTAAGTCTTAGATCCCCAACTGTTGGAAGGAATCTGGCCCAACAAGAAATACTCTTTTTGAGGTTTGATGCCGGAAAACAACAACTCCCTTATATGAAGTCCTTGGTATGCCATCCTAATGAAAGTTTAAAACATAAGTTATTATTATAATTTTAGATCTTAATTTTAATAATATCTAGTAAGGGGAATTTGATACCTTCCATTCCTCAAAAATGCCGAAATGTCTGGCAATGTTTTCAAAATGTGATTGATCGTTATATTGTATACGCACGTCGCCATCTACATTAATTGTCTTTAACAAAAGATCATTTCCATAAAGAGGCTTTGCACTTTTCACCAGCTCTGCAAAATGCTTCACAAACTTATCCTGCAACATAACAAACCATAACTCTACCATGAAGACTCAAAATGGTCTTTCACTTGTTTAAAGACGTTAAATTATGAAATAATACCTCCATTAGGTAGCTCAAGTCCATCGACTTCCAATCAACCTTTAAAAGAACATAAAAAATCAATAACATGACCACAAAATTTAGATAAAGTAAGTCTAACTCGTAAGATACCTGGACGTCATTTAATTTAATAGGTTTCAGGTATTGTTGGAAGAACTGTCCCAAACTAGAACCCTGAAAAATTGATAGCAAAAAATAAAGAGTAATCAATATATAGAAGTTTCGTGTATGCTAACATAAAAAAAATTAAGAAAATGCCTACATGCTCGCCAAAATTGTAAGTCCTGCATACTTCAGGACGTATAAACTGTCGACCTTTGTGATTCTCTTTTAATCTTAGCCAGTCATCCCAGTAAGTAATATTTTGTTAAGGAAAAATACTACTTGACATTATCTTTTAAGTATGAATAAAAAAACACAAAACATAAACTCGCCATAAAAGGATATGCCTTTGGCCACTTTGGAGATAGCTCATCCCAAGTAGATTTAGATAACATCCACCCAAGACCAGGGAAAAAATCTGACCGATATAATGTATCTGCACGGATTAACAAAAAGAAACAAAGTGCTTTCAGTAAGACCTACAATCATCAGTTTAAGTGTTTAAAGTAAGCAGAAAGTTTTTAAAAATCAATAGACCAAATAGGTAAACCAAATTAAACTTACAAGGATCATGCACAAATTGTATTTGGCCATTGTCATTCCACGATGAGATGGCCATAATTGACCTATCGGTTATAACAAAAAGAATTTCAGAATTCAGAACTTCTCAATATCCATATAATGTTCTAAAAATGAAGTATAGCATATGTCACCAGCGTTCATGCAATTGAACTTACTTATCTTTATCAAGGAGGTCTGCCCCAGCCTCAAAGTAATTGAAGAAATCAGGAGCAATCTCCATATCATCTGGATCCATAAATGTGGTCAGCATACCGTTCACAAAAAAATGTTAAGCTTATAAATCAATACCTTCAAGTATGATGACCCGATTAAAATTATGTTTATAAAACAGTTGATCAAGTGCCCATTTGTAGTGAACTGAAAAGATGGTGGTGAATGGGTAATCCATTGGGAAAAGTTTATCCCATGTAAAAGGCAGAATGGAATTTATATATTTTTTATAAAGTATGCCTTACTGGCAATCTTGTAATATGCAATTAACTCGCCAGGCCTTTCGGTATGAACAGGTCTATTATCCAAATGCTGCATGTAGGTCAGTTGATCATAACCCATGGCCTTTGTTCTAACATCAGAATTTGACCCGTCCTGGGATACAAAAATCGGAAATTTCAATGCAACAGAGCCATGGTATCTGAAAATTATGAAACATTGTGGTATGATTAGTCCATGCATCTGACTTGTGTAAAAACAAAGATAATGTGTTATTTACATAGAACATACTTTAAGATAGATTCGATAGTCCTTTCCAGATAATCAGCACGATTGCAAGCCATAATCACAACAGCTGCCACTGGTACCTAGAATGACCAAGTACATGATTTTATTATATAAGATTTTGATACTTGGGCAGGAAATATAATAAAGACAGAATATTAGAAAGGAAAATTGATTTTTCTTATTCTTACATTTGCTCCATGCATCAAACTACTCAGACTGTTCTCTGAAAATTACGAAGATAAATATCAGAATACGTGCATGAAAGGTATCTTACGCTTTTGGAAACTACTCGGTATGTAGACTTGTATAATGCATATAAAAAGAAGCAATTTGTTAAAGAAATAGAAAAGAGATGGTGGTATGAGCTTACTTTCAAGCTCTTGAACAACTGCCCTCAGTTGTTCACACTCTTGTTTTTGAAGTTTTACTTTCTCTGAAACAATGGTAGTAAATGTCAAATGCCAGATTATGATAAAGAATAGGTAAAAGTGATAAAATATTAGAAAGGAACACCATAACAGAAAGATAAAAAAACGAAGTGCCACTAGGCTTATAGAAAATTAGACCCGTTACCTTCCAAACCCACAATATGTTGCTGATTTGTGCTTATTTGATTAATAAGTAACTGCATCTGATTCCTGCAATTGTCTTCTGCTTCCACCTATTACAAATATGATCCAGTCGTTCATAAAATACTTGCACAATAGAACTTTTGAGGATAAAGTCGTTATGGTTGAGTAATTACTAACATAAATATACAACTACATAGGCTCTAAAGAATCCTAATATCTTGAAGCAAATAATACTAGGAAATAAATGTACTTACTGCAGCTGTAACTTTATCTGCATACTCGGATTGTGTGGCAAACAGCTTCACCTGGTGAAAAAAATGAATACAATTAATCAAATTTTGAAGTTATAATGTAAAATGGTGGTATACTCCTATGGCATGATGAGTATTACTACATAACTGGTTGTAAGTTTGTAACAGAGTTTGGATATAGTTTGACCATCATCCCAAGAGCTAAAAAACTGATATAATCTGTAAGTAGAAGAAGAGATAATGACTTTGTGAATGCAACGGCCTAGAGCACCTATCTTTTGAATAATAAAGTTGCTTAATTTCTTATAAGGTGTTTGGGATTGTTTATTATTTTATCAACTTGTTATTGAGTAGAATAAGCATTTTGAATAAAGTTGTTAGTATTTCAAAGTGAGTGATTATGTGAATCTTAATATTTATATCTAACCTAAAACCGGTGATTTGACTGACACCAAACTAGCTCTCATTTTGTACTTGTTAGCTTTAATTAATCATTGTCGTTTCTCTCTAACAAACTTCACCATTGGGTTGCAAATTCGTGATTCCTGATTTACCATAATATTCTTGTTACTTGTAGAAGTGGGTATCAATTACTACTAATTCGGGTCGGATTGCAATGTTTTACAAATCCAAACACTATTTAAAGAATGTTTACCTACCTGAGTATAGATGAATGCAACTGCTACAAGAATTAAAAGATATCTAATATCACATGACCATCTCCCCCCCATTTTTTAGGATCCAAAACCTTCTTCTTTACAAGAATTAAACCAACAACCCCATATTATTAACTCAATTCAGTCTTTGATAAATAATCATCTTGACTTATATTGTTTTGAACGTTTCAATATTATTCGGGTCGGGTCGGTCCATATATTGACTTCCTAGTCAATGGTTCTTAAAGAAGTTGTACGGTACAAGCACCCACACATTCTTTACTTAACAAAAGATTTTAAGTTTTATTCAAAAAAAAGAAGATTTTAAGTTTTAAACCCTTGATACATACATGTTATATCGGTCAGCTGAATGATCGTGAAGGTATGTATGATTACTACAGTATGTTCCATCTAAGATACGTTTTAGCCTTTAAGGAGTGTTTGGGATTGCCTATTTGTTTTGTTTATGAATATGCTAGCTTTTTAGAATGGCTTTAATTAGGAGGTTAGATATGATATGATTAAAAAAGATGCCGTCTCAAATAAGCACTTTGAAATAAGAATGTCCCACCATAATTATTAAAGGGGAGTTTCTTGAAGCTTATTTCATAAGCCCATTTTTTTCTGAAAACTTATGGGCTTGTATAAGTTTCAGAATAAGCTGAAAATTTTTAGCTAAGCCCAAAAATAAGCTTAAACAAACACCCCCTCGAAAAAGCTTAATTTATACTAATAAGAAGAAGCAGTTTGGATGATCCAAACACTTCAAACTGCGTAACATATAAGCAGTTAAGCTTAGCAGCATAAATAAGCAATCCCAAACACCCTCTTAAGTGAGTCGCATTTGTTTTTAAGCTTATTTTTCAAGTCACATGCTTCTCTTTCTTCTTCCTCTTCATTCAAAGTATTGGTCTCTTTAGGTCACTCTACAGTTTACTATGTTTTCATACGCATAAGTTAACCCGATACTAACTCCTGCTATCGTGGTTTTTAAAAAAAAAATAATAATAAAAAAAAATAAAAAATAAATATAAAAAAAAAAAAAAAAAAAAAAAAAAAGTTAAACGCTTAAAATAAGCTTACCCAAACAGGCTTATTTATACTGTATTAATTGGCGACTGGGTAATGAGAGGGTGTTTGGCATTGCTTCTTTTAGGGCTTATCCGCTTAGCTTTTAAGTAATAAGCAGTTTCAAACAAACAATCCTAAACACCCCCTCAATAATGTTTCTTGGATCAACAACCATATCTAAGATGGAAATTTTAAAATGTTTGGCCAACCGAAAAGCTTTTTTGGCTTGTTACAGCATTGAAGTTAATGAGATGCTTTCGTTAAAAGATATTGCGCCAGGAGCAGAAAACACCATAAACACGCAGTTCATAGTTCTGGAGAAAGGGAGGATAGCCTGTGAAGGACGAGCTCAAAACAAGGTATGTTTGGTATTGGCAGCAGACGAAACTGCATCTGTTCACTTTCAACTATGGAATGAAGAATGTGACGCCTTTCAGCCGGGAGACATTGTGCATTTGACAAATGGCATATTCGCTTATGATCGTGGCAAACATTTTGTGCTGAGAGCCGGGAGAAGAGGCAAGGTAGAAAAGGTGGGAGAGTTTACAATGGCATTTGTGGAGTCCCCAAATATGAGTGAGATCGTGTGGGTTCCTGATCCAAATAACCCAAAGAAATATATGCAGAAGTCTGTTATTTCTCCTGTTTCACGTATTTTCCCACCCATGGTTTAGCATGTTTGTCTGGGTATTAATTTTCTGTAAAGCTATGGAATTCATTAACAGACCTACTAGAGCGGTGGACTCCCAACACTATGTCACTCGCTTTAGTCAACTAGTGATGTGTGACTTCCCTGTCAGTTTTAATAGTTTTTAACTGTGATATTTGACATCTGTGATTCAGCTACTTATGTCTACAGTCTATATATCACCTCAAATGGTATGAACAGATCACAGGTCTTCCAACCTAACGGATATGACTCTTTAGAAGTTGATAACAGTGACAAGATTCGTAAACCACCAAACATATCAATAGCAAATGGAATAAATACAGAAAAACTTTCTTTCCATCTATTCTTTGATCATAACCCACCCTTCTTGTCATCAATTTCAATTTAATAAACATAGATTGGTTTGATAGAAACACTAGCTATGCTGTATGCTTTGCGCGACAGACAACTTACATTGATCAAGATGGTAAACGATATAAACAACAATCATCAGGTGAAAAAGTTAAAATTAAAAGCAAAAAGATTCAGCCTTTTCATGTACTGTCAAAAACCAAACTGATCTACTGTTAAAAACCAAGCTGATCTGCTGTCAAAAGTCTTGATCTAATGCAAGCCCATACAAATATTTACATTAATTGAACAAGATTATATGGGCATATTTTGGATCTAAACAAGGCGAATCGTCTACTTACACTACTATAACATCTTGTCTGAGATGTTTTTACATGGGACAACTTTCATAACTTGATTCTGATCTTTGTCGTTGTCGCTTTTATCTGATAATTCCATAGTTCCATCTCTGTACACATACACGAAGTCGTCTCCAACCATTCTCAACCACTTCTGACTCCTGTCATGAGCATGGTACAGCGGTATTCCCCTGAAACAAGTTCAATAATGTGCACGCTTGAGCCTTAATGTGTCGCTTAGCAACTAAAGCATACAACAAGATTTACAAAGAATTGATCATGAGTGTTATGTTTATACACACATAACAATGATGATCAGTTCCTTGTAAGAAGCAAAACCATCTTGATAAAGGATTGGAATAGTCTAAAAGGCAAACAGTGATGATTTAGAAAGTGGTTACACCTTTTCGCTTTAGATATCATCTATAAAGTGTTTACAATCAGTTTTATAAATAATTTCTGCATGATGACTATATGGAATGACAGTCGATTTATCAAATGAGAGGCAGTCTAATACAATATCCAAACGCCCCGATAGCCTGTTTTAAACCATTAAGAAAAGATACAAAAATCTTGACTTGGGGAATAATGGGTCTGTTTGAGATCCATAATTTCAAGAATCCGTTATATTTAGTCGAAAGAGCATACATAAATACATCTGACTACAAACTACTCAAGTTAGCAAAGGAGTAAGTAAACTTTATCAGCTACACTTTGAGTCAACCCTAGTATCTTTTAAACCCAAAATCTAAAACTGGTAACCCCTTATTCAGGTCAAATTTAATACCACATATCAGTAATAACTGTACTAAACTTGATCCCAAAATCTAATAACTGTACTAAACTTTATCTGAAATAGAAACTATCCCCAAACAGTTTAAACCAATATCAATTCTAAAGTCAAGCCACAACACATTTGACCAATAAAAGTCAAAGTCAAAATCAAATTAATTTATCCAATTTCATCAAATTATAAACAACAAAACAAATACCTAACCAGGTGCATTAAGAAAAACTATACCACACAATTCTTTTTCCTTTTTGACCGGATCCATTTAAGAAAAATCAAGACTTTTTACAAAAATTGGCATTACGCTGCAAAAATCCATGAGTATAACCTCGGACCCACTATCGGATCCATTTAAGAAATTTCACGTATTCTCCTGTTTCACGTATTTTCCCACCCATGGTTTAGCATGTTTGTCTGGGTATTAATTTTCTGTAAAGCTATGGTTAGTGTGTTTCTTATATTCCAAGTGTTAAGATGTCTTATTCTTAGACATCATATCGTTATTTACTTCACTTTTCATTCTCGTTTCTCAGCTTTTTAAGCAGTTTTCAGTTTGGATTAAAATTATGAAACCACCAAAATAAGATATACAAATGAAGATGAAAAAGAAAAAAAGACATCAAAATTTCATGATTCAAAGTACATCAAAACTTAAACCAAAATGAAAGCGTAAGATATATAATAACATAAACACGCTTGAAAACCTTCAAGTCAGTTGTTCTTCTCTGCAGCAATTTGTTTTGCACCAACTGAGAAGAACTCAGTGATCACTTCCAGTGTCATTCCTTTCGTTTCTGGTACTTTAAAGAAAACAAACACCCATGATATGATACAAACAACGGCGTAGAATGCAAAAACACCTGTTAGACCAACAGAAGTAAGCAACACTGGGAGAGAATAGGTAACAATAATGTCACAGATCCAGAATGTGAGGGCACAAATGGCAATGCAGACTCCACGAACTCGAGTTGGGAAAATCTCTGAACATAGTATGTTTGGAATTGGACCAAATCCCATAACAAAACAACAGAAGTAGATGATAACACTAGCAGTTGAGATTGCTGCACTTGCAACGCTGCCAAAGTTTACTAAACCTGCTATCACCAAAACTACGAGGCTCAAGATCAGTACAGGGATCGTTGTCAGCAGCAGAGACCTACAATAACACCAAAAGGGTATAATCGTCAATTCGTCATCACCGTTGTAGCTGACTTTCAAGATAACAAAACAAGCAGAAAGTATTTTACCTTCTTCCAGAGATATCCATGAGTCTCATGGCAACAACAATACACGGGAGCATTAATAAAGTTATTATGTTACTAATCAGAAGCGATGAGGAAGTTGAACTAATCCCCAAATTTGATAAAAGAATACCAACACCCGCTTCTTCAAGGATCTGAGGCGTGTAGTAAAGTACTCCATTAATGCCAGAAAACTGTTGAAGTATTTGAAGACCGATCCCAACAAACAATGCATGTTTGACCCCTGGTTCACAAAGCTCAGACCAGATTGCGCCTTTTGTTGCTTCGGCTGGGTGAACTATGGCTGGTCCGATTGGACGCTCATCCATGAGGTCTTTAGAATGAAGTCCATGTGAAGCAGGCAGAATAGTACTTTTCTCAACAACTGTAGTTTGGCGTGAAATTAATGGAGAATGTAAATCATCATCAGACTCGTTTCCAGCAGCATGATCAGAATGATAATCATTACCAGCACTCTCTTTATCCCAATCTTCACTTATAATTGGATTTCCATCGTTACTATACATGCTACCAAAATGCGGGAAAAGCGCGCTTCCTCTACTACCACCATCTGGAAGTCTTTCATGAACACTGTTGAAAAGGGTCACAAGTGGGTCCATAAGTGGGACACTTTGGTTAATGGCACTTCCTTGACGGGATGCTATTGGTCGAGCAGTCTGAGAGTCATGATGTCCATATATATTCATTTTATCAGCTTCTTCAATGTCATGTGCAGGGCCACGTATGTACTCTTCTATGGCTGTCTCTTCCGCGACTCCAAGGCCTTCAACCAGTAAAGCCATCTCGGCTGTTGATTTAACACAAGATCAACATTTTTAGCGTTATTTTGCATAAACTATCAGCGTACTTTTTCACTTGTCATGTTTTAGTCGTTGTACATAACATTATCACAATTAATAACGTTTGTTCTAAGGATTTTTGCTCACAAAACAACGGAGATATCATTCTGGAAAGTTAAATAACTAGAATTGATCATTCATATGCAAAAATAATAATAATAATGAAATTATAAGGATTGTAATAATGATGAAAGAAAGAATAAGTGTACGTGCCTGTAACGTCTTGTCTACCACGTAATCTCTGCAAAACATGCTTCGCCTCGTGCATTCTTCCTTTGCTCACCAGCCATCTTGGAGACTCGGGCAAAAAAAAGATTGTAAAAACAAAATAAAAAAGGGATGGAATTGAGAGAACACCAAGTATCAATCTCCAATTTGGTGACTCCATTAACGACATCCCAAAGACCATACAGTATGATAGGAACATCCCACCGGACCCCATGAACTGCGGTAAAGTATTAAGTGAACCTCTAATCTCTGGAGGTGATGTTTCAGATATATAAACAGGAACAAGAGTTACAGCTAACCCGATTCCCAAACCATCTAACAGTCTACCTAATAGAAGGATGTAAACATTTGGTGACCATAACATAACAACACCACCAAAGAAATAAAGAACAGATGATATAATAAGCATGGGACGTCGACCAAGCCAATCTGATATGGCACCGGAACAAGTTGTAACCAAAGTAGCACCGATGAGTGACATAGCCACAATTAGACCTTCCATGGTTGGTTCATTTTGCAAGCTGAATTCTTTCTTTATGTATAGAAGAGTCCCTAGATCACATTACAACAACAATTATCACGCATATTTCAAATCGTTAAAACAAGATTTCAGTTTGTCGGTTACTTGGGAAGCAGGGGAGTTTGTCAGTTTGGGATTGCTTATCAAAACTTATGCTTTACGAAATAATCAGGTACACATATGAAAAAAGAAACTCAAAAACTGATCATAAAAACCATTTATTATAAATAAGCAGTTTGACTTAGGATTATCATCAAAACAAAAATAGATAAGCTAAGTGATCAATCCCAAACATTCCTTAATCACGTAAAAGTGTGAGATATAAGAAATTTACCAGCAATACAAGCATTATCCCATCCTTGAATCATGTTACCAACAGCAGCGCCAGCTGCCACAAACACAGCTCCCTTCATTTTGCCGCCTTTTTTTAACCTATAGTATTTTTGACACAAAAAACATATCAACCAATGCACATGTAAATAACAACAATTTAACCACCAACCGAAGAAAAACAACAAACACAAAAAGATTCAAATAATTAACAAGATTGTAAAATTCTTAAGGTTTATAAATTACCGTGATCAAGGTTTGATATACAAAATGGCAAATTGTAGTAATGTTAATGAACTTTGTTTCAGTTGAAAAACGAATTCATACAAAAACAAAGATAAGGAATGAGTATAAAATGAAAGCATAAGAATGAATGATAGGTCTGGAACCGTAGGGAAGAAGAAACACAAGTTTAGGAAGAGAATTTGTTAATTTCCTGGCTGATTTCATTCCAAATAAATAGCAAGGAAAATACAATTTTAGTCCCCATACTCAAACATAATGAAAAACAAACCCAAATAATAGAAAAAGATAAATACGAAACGTATCAATACTCCCCGCTTAACCACTTTTTGTCCTCAAAAAGTGAATCAAGTACCCTGGTCTTCATATTCAGTTGCTTGTTTCTCATCATCTGTCACCTCAAGTATGTAAAGTTGTTTTTTCTTACACTTATGCCTCGGAACAAAACTTTCAGTACACCAGAAACATTCCCCTTTTGCCCTTTTTAACTCAAGTTCATCACTCGTCAAACGCTTTGAGCTAAGAGTTCCCGTTTAGAAGCCAATGGCTCGGTTGTTGGAGTTGGCAGCATGAGAAGTTTTGAAGCATTAACCGGGGGTGTTATTTTGGCATGTTCATTCCCACTCGTGACCTGTTGCGACCCGTCCTCAGCGCCCTTGAGTTTATTCATCAAGCTCTTGTTGTTGATATCTTGAATTCTTGCTAACCCATACGCTCATGCATTGTTTGAGGCTTGAACATTTTCACTGGACCCTTAATTTCCCGGTTTTAAAGGCCCTTCAAATATAAGCTAACCGCTTGAGTTTCGCTTAGAGTTACCTTGTTCAATAGGGCATCGAAGGAAGTGTTATAAGTTTGTAACTCGTCCGTTTGAACGAGAGATGCTAACTCCTCTAACGGGTCCTCAAACATGGCATTCGAGAAACGCGCTGAAATAGATCTGACATAATCATTCCACGGGATTTCTGCAACAGTAGCATTCCGTGTTTTCATGAAGGCCCGGTGCCATTGGAGTGCATCGCCCTCCAAGTGAACTGCCGCACACCGAAGTTTGGTCTCATCTGGGGTCTCATCCATTGCGAAAAAGTGCTCGCAACGATAGATCCACCCCTCCACATCGACGCCCGCGAATTTAGGAAAATCAATCTTACCGATCCGAAAGGGTTTGGTACCTCGTGATTCTGCATCACCGCCGGAGAAGGAACCGGAGGAACTGCCGGAGGACTGAGTGGGTTTATCACGAACGCCTTCAAGATCTCTCCTGTTGCTTGAACGACTGCTCCTGCTGCTTCATGAGGGCTGATAAGGCGGCTTGGATGTCGGTGATGGCCTTGTCATGGGACTTGAGGGTGTTGTCGATCTCCTGGTTGCGAGTGTTGGTCATGGAGAATTCCGATGAGAATGAAGCTTTGATACTTGATAGGTCTGGAACCGTAGGGAAGAAGAAACACAAGTTTAGGAAGAGAATTTGTTAATTTCCTGACTGATTTGATCAGCCTTTCATTCCAAATAAATAGCAAGAAAATACAATTTTAGTCCCCATACTCAAACATAATGAAAAACAAACCCAAACAATAGAAAAAGATAAATACGAAACGTATCAATACCCCGCTTAACCACTTTTTGTCCTCAAAAAGTGAATCAAGTACCCTGGTCTTCATATTCAGTTGCTTGTTTCTCATCATCTGTTACCTCAAGTATGTAAAGTTGTTTTTTCTTACACTTATGCCCCGGAACGAACTTTTCAGTACACCAGAAACATTCCCCTTTTGCCCTTTTTAACTCAAGTTCATCACTCGTCAAACGCTTTGAGCTAAGAGTTCCCGGTTTAGAAGCAATGGCTCGGTTGTTGGAGTTGGCAGCAAGGGAAGTTTTGAAGCATTAACCGGGGGTGTTATTTTGGCATGTTCATTCCCACTCGTGACCTGTTGCGACCGTCCTCAGCGCCCTTGAGTTTATTCATCAAGCTCTTGTTGTTGATATCTTGAATTCTTGCTAACCCATACGCCTCATGCAGTGTTTGAGGCTTGAACATTTTCACTGGACCCTTAATTTCCGGTTTAAGGCCCTTCAAATATAAGCTAACCGCTTGAGTTTCGCTTAGAGTTACCTTGTTCAATAGGGCATCGAAGGAAGTGTTATAAGTTTGTAACTCGTCCGTTTGAACGAGAGATGCTAACTCCTCTAACGGGTCCTCAAACATGGCATTCGAGAAACGCGCTGAAATAGATCTGACATAATCATTCCACGGAATTTCTGCAACAGTAGCATTCCGTGTTTTCATGAAGGCCCGGTGCCATTGGAGTGCATCGCCCTCCAAGTGAACTGCCGCACACCGAAGTTTGGTCTCATCTGGGGTCTCATCCATTGCGAAAAAGTGCTCGCAACGATAGATCCACCCCTCCACATCGACGCCCGCAAATTTAGGAAAATCAATCTTACCGATCCGAAAGGGTTTGGTACCTCGTGATTCTGCATCACCGCCGGAGAAGGAACCGAAGGAACTGCCGGAGGACTGAGTGGGTTTATCACGAATCGCCTTCAAGATCTCCTCTTGTTGCTTGAACGACTGCTCCTGCTGCTTCATGAGGGCTGATAAGGCAGCTTGGATGTCGGTGATGGCCTTGTCATAGGACTTGAGGGTGTTGTCGATCTCCTGATTGCGAGTGTTGGTCATGGCGGCGAGGAATTCCGATGAGAGATCGGAACGGCTTTGATACACTTGATAGGTCTGGAACCGTAGGGAAGAAGAAACACAAGTTTAGGAAGAGAATTTGTTAATTTCCTGACTGATTTGATCAGCCTTTCATTCCAAATAAATAGCAAGGAAAATACAATTTTAGTCCCCGTACTCAACCATAATGAAAAACAAACCCAAACAATAGAAAAAGATAAATACGAAACGTATCAATATTCCCCGCTTAACCACTTTTTGTCCTCAAAAAGTGAATCAAGTACCCTGGTCTTCATATTCAGTTGCTTGTTTCTCATCATCTGTCACCTCAAGTATGTAAAGTTGTTTTTTCTTACACTTATGCCCCGGAACGAACTTTTCAGTACACCAGAAACATTCCTTTTGCCCTTTTTAACTCAAGTTCATCATCGTCAAACGCTTTGAGCTAAGAGTTCCCGGTTTAGAAGCCAATGGCTCGGTTGTTGGAGTTGGCAGCAAGGGAAGTTTGAAGCATTAACCGGGGTGTTATTTTGGCATGTTCATTCCACTCGTGACCTGTTGCGACCCGTCCTCAGCGCCCTTGAGTTTATTCATCAAGCTCTTGTTGTTGATATCTTGAATTCTTGCTAACCCATACGCCTCATGCAGTGTTTGAGGCTTGAACATTTTCACTGGACCCTTAATTTCCGGTTTAAGGCCCTTCAAATATAAGCTAACCGCTTGAGTTTCGCTTAGAGTTACCTTGTTCAATAGGGCATCGAATGAAGTGTTATAAGTTTGTAACTCGTCCGTTTGAACGAGAGATGCTAACTCCTCTAACGGGTCCTCAAACATGGCATTCGAGAAACGCGCTGAAATAGATCTGACATAATCATTCCACGGGATTTCTGCAACAGTAGCATTCCGTGTTTTCATGAAGGCCCGGTGCCATTGGAGTGCATCGCCCTCCAAGTGAACTGCCGCACACCGAAGTTTGGTCTCATCTGGGGTCTCATCCATTGCGAAAAAGTGCTCGCAACGATAGATCCACCCCTCCACATCGACGCCCGCGAATTTAGGAAAATCAATCTTACCGATCCGAAAGGGTTTGGTACCTCGTGATTCTGCATCACCGCCGGAGAAGGAACCGGAGGAACTGCCGGAGGACTGAGTGGGTTTATCACGAACCGCCTTCAAGATCTCCTCCTGTTGCTTGAACGACTGCTCCTGCTGCTTCATGAGGGCTGATAAGGCGGCTTGGATGTCGGTGATGGCCTTGTCATGGGACTTGAGGGTGTTGTCGATCTCCTGGTTGCGAGTGTTGGTCATGGCGGCGAGGAATTCCGATGAGAGATCGGAACGGCTTTGATACCCTTGATAGGTCTGAAACCGTAGGGAAGAAGAAACACAAGTTTAGGAAGAGAATTTGTTAATTTCCTGACTGATTTGATCAGCCTTTCATTCCAAATAAATAGCAAGAAAAATACAATTTTAGTCCCCATACTCAAACATAATGAAAAACAACCCAAACAATAGAAAAAGATAAATACGAAACGTATCAATCAAGATATGGATGTTTATATACATCAATACATGGTCATGGTGATGTTGAAATCTAAGGACTTTTTTTTAGTTCATGGACTAAAAATGTAGTTTTATAAAAGTATAAGGACTACTTTGTAAATTTAGCTGAGAAAATCTTGTTGCAACTACTGTTGTGCGAACGACACTTCCCGCACGTTGGCATCTTGTCGCTTTTTTATGAACATGTAGAACTTTAATTTAGATTAAATAATTTAATTTATGCTATCATTGGATATCTTTTTTAATAGGTTTAAAAATGATAATTATGAGTTAAGAATATGATATATTCTGATGCTATGCTGACGAGGAAACTTAAGTTATGAAAGTGGATTTTATTGTGAATTTGATAGTTTAACCAAGTTTTAGTTTAAACATTGATTGACCCTTGTGACTTTTAAGAAACACAAGACTCACGAATTCAATTAAATTAATTCATTTTAAAGGTTATTTTGGATGTTTAGATTGATAAGATGGTTATGATATGATTGTGTGCCAACTAGGAATTGAGTATGACCATTCTAACTCTTCGAACCATGCGCGCGTTATTATTATTTCGGTTCATTCAAGTTTCTTGCGTAGTTTTTAAAATAAAAGAAGGGATTTGGTTGAATAATACAATGTATTTTTCTAAATGTACCGATCTAGTATGTGAAATTTTTTTAAGTTGTAAAAATTTAACGAACTTTCATAAGTGTTCCAATTTGGTACGTGATAATGACGTGTCATACATGAAACTCTGACACGTGGCGCCATTTATAACGTGACACATCATCATCACGTATCAAATTGGAACACTTATGAAAGTTCATTACATTTCTACAACTTAAAAAAAAATTCACGTACTAAATCGGTGCATTTAAAAAACTACATTGCTATTGTTCGACCAAATCCCATAAAAGAATAGTTGTAAATCTGACTGTATGTAGATAAGGAAGTTATGATATAATTTAAAGAACATTACTTTCTCCGTCCCACATTAAGTGTCCATAATGGAATCTTGGGATGTCCCAAATTAAGTGTTCAGGGAATATTTCAACCAATGAGAAGAGACTTTAGTGGGTAATAGTGATATTTGATTGGTGGAGAGTGTAGTTAGTGGAATTTCCTAAAACTTTGTGCATTTGGAAAGTGGACACTTAATATGTAACACCCCAACCCGACAAGGGTAGAGATATCACATTATGGCGACATTACAAAGCATTCATACATATACACAGCGGAAGCCATAAAACATCATAAATAAATAAGCCAAGTCAACATGACTTGAATCCAATACAAAAGTCTCACGAGATAACGAAATAATTCAAAGGAAATACATAACGAAATGAATCCATGATCAAAATGTCTAAACAACTGGCAAGACTAGGGTAAGACATCATCTAAGGCAAAAGCTTCAACTAACTCTCATCCCAAGCATATAATCCATCTCCCAGCTAGATACCTGCCGCACACGAAAAAGAAAACGTGCGGCTGAGCTTACAAAGCCCAGTGAACAGATACATAATACAAGCAAAGATAACGAAACCAAATATAATAAGGCACTGGGAAATGTCATGAGGTATAATCAAAGCAAAAGAGTAATAAGGAAATATAGGATAGTTTTCTACCACGAGCCCACAAACTCAAAGTCAATATCTCAACATCATAGTCTCAAAGTCATAAGCTCACAATCAGAGGGGATACCCCTTCAGGCAACCAGATAATATGAGGGGTGTCCTCATGTATCAAAAGGGTGGAGTAGCTAGCTCCCATAAATGTGAAAGGCGTGTATTGCACACAAGCACCAGTCACCTCAAAGTCATACTCAAAGTCATACTCAAAGTCATAGTTAAATCCACTAAACAAAAACATGCCTAGGATTGCAATCCATACGCCCCCAAACTCAAAGTCAATCTCAAAGTCAAGTAGCCATGGCAGATAATATAAAAGGGACGGTGTGAGAAATCACTCCCCCACACAGGAGTCATGCCAGTGGTGCATCACAGACATGGCCAGGTTACCTTCCTGGCTAGGAAAGGACAAAAATGGCTCGGGTATCAAACTAAGAGTCAGGTCTCAATGTCATATCAAAGTGTATCTCAAGGTCATAATCAGAAAGTATATCTCAAGATCATATCAAAAGGTTCATGTCAAAAGGTTCATGGCAAAGGTTTAAATCATAGCTCAACATCAATGCATAGGTGAAAAGACACCCTTACTAAAAAGGGTAGAGTATCCGTACCTTATGACGAAAGCACAAATAGAACAAAGCACAGAAACAAGGAACGGCTCAAGGTCTCTCCTTCTTCACACCTAAAGGATTAGAAGAGAATTACAAATGATTCTTAACTTCATGTTTAGTTTGTCTTTTCATTTTAGGTAGTTCAAGGTTCATAAGGTTATTATGGTAGTTTTAATCCTTTAAGGGTTTATTAAGTATTTAGGATAAGTTGAAGGACCAATTGTGTAATTATCATAAGGTTAGGGTACAAAGTGTAATTATTGTCAAGTTACAGGTTCTTACAAGTTTAGTCCTCTAGTATAATCAAAATAACCATATAGACCCTCAAATGTTTGAATGTAAAACACTTAACACTTTTAAAACAACAAAATGCACTTTTTCAGGTTTTAATCATGTTCTGGACCTGTTTTATATAATTATAGAATCATAGTAGAACTCCGAATTAAAATCTAAAAAAATTCACAGAGCTTCCTCAATATTCCTAGTATTTATCATAATTTTTCCAGATTTTATTGATTTGGTTTGGTACGAATGAAAAATCCATTTTTACAACCTGTCCCAGAAACATATCTGATGGAACACCCGATAAGTTATCACTTCATTACCCCTTCAGAAAAATTCACAAAAATATACAAAAATTCCAGCTACTAATACACATCCCAAAGTTTACCCAGGTCAAAGGGCTCTTTCTAACTCGACACGGTTTGGAAATTAAAATTCAAAAACCCGAACGGATTTTCCAGACTTTTAAACACGACTGGACACATGATTTTCCAAAAATCAAAAAGTGACCTTACCAGCCTCTAAAAATTACAAACTAAATTTTTCCAGGTAGCTATTTCATTGAACTACAATCTAGACTCCAGAAACATAAAAATATACGTTCATATCATCAATCCACAGCCGGTTAAAGTCGACTAAAAATTCAGCTCAGAATCAGTTATCACAGAACCATGATTATCTTAGGGTTTTCGTCATGCAAATCATTTGTTCTTGACACCAAACGTTTTTATGTGAGTCCATACATATTTAGGTCATTCAAAACAGGTCTTAACACAATCAAATTCGAATAATTTCACCACAAAACTTCTGGTTCGATTCATCATAACAGTTTTTAGGGTTTCTTATCTTATTATTTTATGTGACATTTTATGTGTCATGATTTTCATTCCATGATTAAACTAGGGCATGAATATATGAACAAATGACGGAAAAGTGATACAATACCCTCGTAGATCACGAAGAACACGAACACAAAGGATTAAAACACCACACACAAGCTTCTTTCTCCTCCCTTTTCTTTTTGGCCGATCGATCAAGACAAAACAAAGGAAGATTAGGGTTTTTGGTTAAGAATTAATTCATAGGGGTTTGAGGCATGAAGAAACATGTTACCTTAAGATGTTTGACACACAAATGGAACAAAATTCAAGCCTTCTTGGTCTCCTATAAGTCTCGACAGCAGCAGAACCAAAAGACAGCAGCAGAATTTGATTTTAGGGTTTTCTTTTGAGTGATATGTGAAGTTCGGTGTATAAGGGGGAACCAAAAAGGGCTTGGGCTGTTTTGGGAGGTTTGGGTCGTGGGTTTGGATGAGGGGAGGGCTTGGATCGGCCTCTAAGCCCAACTCAAAGTATCCATGTCCAAGTTTCAATATTTCCCTCGTTTCTTACATACGACTAACACGTAACTATTTTTAGAAAGAAATAAATATATACTTGCTGAGTTTTCGGTTCAAGCGACTAAGTAATGTGTTACAAATGTTATTGGTAGCTCGTAAAATTATATTATGGTGCCTCGTAATCATTTCATGTCGCATTTGTTTCGTTTTCATACGTTTTGTGATTTATTTGAAAGTTATATGTGTTTTAATTAATTTTCCAAGTATGAGGGCATTTTGGTCTATTAATATGTTTTAGATTTTCGGGTTTTACATAATATGGGACGGAGGGAGTAATTTAAAGAACATTAATATATACAACTAGGAAATTGAAGCAGTGTAGGCTCTCTCTACTTAAATTTAGGGGTGAGCAAACAAAACCAAAAAAACCAAAACCGAACCAAAAACCAAAAAAACCGACTGAAACTAAAAACCGATGGTTCAGTTTTTAATTTTTCAAAAACCGAAAAATACGGTTCGGTATCGGTTTTCGTCCAAATACCGAACCGTAAAAACCGAACCAACCGATTTTATTATATAATAATATATAATTAATATAATATGAATAAATAACTAAATAAATCAATTTTATAAATTAATATTCATTTTGTGGGTAAATTTATAATATATTTATCTTAACGTTTATGTTTATATGCGTGTTTATCGTGTCGTGTGTTTACTTAAGAATATATCAATAAATATATGACGATGATCATACTATGCGTATGTTCACTTGCATGCTCATCTATATGTGTGTAATTATAGAATTATGCAATAAACATTATTATGCTTAGATTGACAAAAAAAGTAAATAAGAATAACAATTTTTTATATAATACAAGTTTGTTGGTATAAATTTGGCATGCCCAAATATAAACGGTTAGAAACCGAAAAAACCGAAAAACCGAACCGAAACCGATAATAAACCGAAAAAACCGAACCACCAAAAACCGAACGGTTTCGGTTTTGGGTTCTATAAAAACCGAACATTTCGGTTCGGTTTCGGTTTTAGACAAAAACCGACCCAAACCGAACCGTGCACACCCGTACTTAAATTTATGTTGATGCAAAGTTAAGCAATCTTGATCGACCTAATTTGGTGACTGTTACAAAAGAAGTAGGTAGACTAAATGAAATCAACTCATTTATTAACCTTTTCTTAAGCATTTAGGTTAAAAAACGAACTGGAGGGAGTGGGATTGGTAAACCTTCGGTGAACCTCGGCACCGATCGGTAACACCGCCGCAACCCCCTCGGTGAAGATCGGTAAGGCAGCAAATCGGTAACTCTTGCCGATTGTGAAGGAGGAGTAATTCTCACATGAGGTCCCACACCAACGGTCTAAATTTTAAAAAAATGGCTGTTAGCCAGCTTTTGTAAAAAATTTCTGTAGAGTATTTTGATGATGATGGTTATTTTGATGATGATGATGAAGATGAAGAGTAAAAAATTTCTTTTTTAACTTTAAAGATTGGAAAAATTCGATGATACCATTGTTTTGATGTTGTTTTAAGGTTGTTGAAGATGATGGTTATTTTGATGATGATGATGAAGATGAAGTAGTACTAGTGTTTTTGAGTTTTGTTTCTGCGTTTCTTTTTTGTGGATGGACTTTAAGAAAATAGTACTCTAGTACTACTTAGGTTTGGATTTGGGTTGGTCTAAAAATATCATGTTGTGTTTTGTTGGGTTGGATCAAGTGGTGTTGTGTAGTGTGACTCACCGAATTTTTAAATTCAATCCAATATTTTTATTTTTTTTAAGTTTTACGTAATATATATATATTTTTTTTGTTATTAATAAAATGTTATGTTTTAATTTTATATAGTTTTTGTTTGATTTTATGTAAAAAAAAAAAAAAAAAAAAAAAAAAAAAAAAAAAAAAAAAAAAAAGGTAGGTGATGTGGCAAATTGGTGAAACCTCCGCAACCAAATTGGTGAAAATTGGGGTGAATTTGTGAAGTGTGAGTTGGAAGGTTTTTATTGGGTATTGATGATGTGGAAATTTGGCAAACTTGAATTGGTGACCACTCCCTCCACTCTTAGATTAAAAAACGAACTTCATTGTTTGCCAAAAATTAAGGAAAGTTAGATATATCATACAAGTATCTCGGGCAGAATTTGTAGGTAACTGTACAAACACTAGACTTAATTACAGTTGACAAAAATTATTCAATTGTATGATTTATAAATATCTTATTCTTAGCACTATAAAATGGTTGATTGATATCGAATAATGCAATTTAAATAAAATAAAATGATTAGAATCATAGATTTGGAAGTTGGAATACTAATTTTTAAGGGTTTTGCTAACAACAACCCATTGGGTTGTGGTTAAACATTCCATAATTAAAAAATTAACATTAAATGAACTAATATATTTCATAATTATACATATTTATTCATTTTAAACATGGAATGTAATGTTAAACATGGTATGTTTTGTGTTTATTAATTGTTAATTTTTTAATTATGGAATGTTTAACCACAACCCTATGGGTTGTTGTTAGCAAAACCCTAAATGTAAATAGTTGAATTGACTCCCACCACCTTTGCATAAGGAATTGATTTACACACTCGTACATTTGATCGATACACTTTATTGTGTATATTACATACTTGTGCATTGTTTACAGTGTACTTTAACTGTTTGTACAGTTGAGTGTCACAATTAAAAAAAAAATATGAATGTACAAATCAACTCCCTATGCATATATATCAACAGGAGGTGGAAAGGATCATCTGCAACAAATAAATTATTTTTACAATGTCTTTGTACGTGCGGGTAGAGATTTTGAGAGAATATTATATTGGGCTAGAAAGTATATGTGCAAGTGTTTTTGGAACTAAAACTTAGGCAAGGCGTTATGGTGGTTCCTTCTCACACATGAAGGCCATCCACCACACGTGAAGGTCATAACGGCCTCTCATCTTGGCGCGCGAAGGAGTAAAAATAAGGTTGGTTGGGTGGTGCGGGCCATTGAATGAAACTCTCTTTTTTCTTTTTTCTTTTTTTTGTGAGTGTGTATCGAGTATATTGTGAGGTATGTTTAATAAAGTGGAATATTTTTATGTGTTTGGTTAGGTAATGCAATTATGTATTAAAGGTTACAGTGTGTTGAAAAGTTAATATGACACTGAGCTGGAGGTGGTGGTAGGTGACCATCACGCCCAACCTTAGATCCAAAAAGCAATTTGATTGATCAATACAAATTTTACGTAAATCATTCAAGTTAGTAAGGTAATAATACATTGTTAACTTGGTTAGATACATGACACAAGCTGACATAACCAGAATTCATGTAAAGTGCTACCAATCTTATTGCATTTTGAAATTGTTACAGAGAATATATATCTATCAGCGCGTTGTAGCAAGACAAAAATATTACAGACAAGATATCTCTATCAATGTGTTGCAGCAGGGCAAAAATATTTATTTTTGAAAATATGAAATAAAGTTGAATCAATAATATGTTTTAAAAACCAACTGACTTAGCTCAATTGGCCACCTGAGTTCCTTCTGAAGTTTGAGGAGGGGTTTTACCCGGGTTCGAGTATCGCAAGTGACAAAGAAAATCCGGATTTTCCTCTTAGTGCGAAGCCGTAAGTTCTAGGGGTTTCCTTTCGCGGTTCTCTCTTAGTGGTTCGGGTCCCGGAGCCTGCCTGTTTGGATGGTTTAACTCGGAGGTCGGATTTCAAGTGTGGTACCATTCTAAATAAAAATATAATACAATATGTTTTAAAGATAAAAAGTGTTAAAAAGAATGCAAAGGAGTTTATAGAGTTTATTGTATATTACTGTATTAAACTTATATGGGTGTTAATATAAAGAAATGAGCAAAAGTATAGCTTTTAATGGTTTAAGGGCTAAAATGTCATATTACTAAAGTTAAAAGAATGTTGAATTCTAAAGTTAATGAGTTTAAAAGTTTTTTTTAGCGTTTATAAATTTGAGGGGGGCGTGTGACATTTGACAACTCAAATTATATAATTTTTGTATTATTATATAACTTGAATTGTCAAATGTTATATAAATTTTGTTTTGGATTTTAATTCTCTGATTAATGTTTTTGTTATCAAATAATCATATGAGGTGAGATCTCTAGATAGATAGATGATAGGTTGACTTATAAAAAATAGTTAATATATCTCTGTATCACACTTCTTTGATTTACAATAATAACTGTTAGTACAAATCTTGGGTGTGCCTCCAGATCTAGGTTACACTAGCTCTTGGCGGGAACAGATCATGCACTAAGTATTTCGTTGAGCTGCTAAGAAAAGCAACACCGTTAGTCTTACCGCGGAAGGGGGGTTCCGCGGTTGGCCTCCGGTGTGAGAGTAAGTATACTATTTGAGAGATGAGAGGTATGTGCGGACTAGGTGAAAGTAATTGCAGTTCGGTGGAATAATAAATGAGATGGGGGTATTTATACTACCCATATACTTATTGTAGTTGCCTCGGGAATGAGCGGGCTGACCCACACCTTACCGAGTAGGTAGATGTCAGAGCGGAAGTCAACTTACGCCTTACTGTAGCCACCTCGGGAAGGGGCGGGCTGACACACACCTTACCGTGTAGGTAGAATGTCAGAGCGGAAGTCAACTTACGCCTTACCTTAGTTGGTAAGTGTCAGATCAAGTGGGAGACACAATCTCACAAGATCTGGCTTTCGGTGGAATGACCGCGGCTAAGTATGTGAGCTGTCCCTGTCTGGAGAGACCGGGGTACGTCATTGTCTTGGTTTGGCAAGACTGGAGTGTATAATGTATATTGGCTCTGCCGCGGTGAGAGTTATGAGCATGCCCGGCCCAGTATGCTGGGTCCGGGGATACTATACACGATCAGCATGCCCGGCCCAGTATGCTGGGTCCGGGGATACTATACACGATCAAGTCCCCCCAGTCTAGTATACTTGTCTTTTTGAAGGGCAAGTGTTCTAGACTTATTTATTCATTACGCGGCTTTGAGAAGCCGCGCCTTGTTGGAGAATTTTGTAGCCCGCGGTTGATATTGCTACGTGGCCCATGTTGCTGACTAGATATTCCACTTTTCGCGTGGTTGGTAATGACAGCCTGTCATGGGTAATCGTGAAACGTTTTTCACCCACGCATTTACTGACTGATGTGACGTCTATGGCGGCCCAACCGTGCGTTTTCTGCGACAATCGTGGCGGTCCATCTGGGTAGATCTTTAACCGTTCAATAAGTATCCGGGGATGTGGCCGTTTTGTGGCCTTCCGATAGAAGCGATAGCACGTGCGCGTGTGATTATAAATACCAATCTTTACACCACAGTTAAACTTTTTCACACACAGTTAATAATTTTTCTTCTCTCTAAAAAACAAGAACACCTTCCGCCTTCGTTCTCTTTGCTTCTTTTATTCCCGGACCTTAGGTTCTCAGGTTAGGTTTCTTTCCAATTCGTCATTTGATTATTTTAGAATGGCACCTGATCATATAAGTACTGTGACCTCTACATTATCTCAGGCGGATGTAGATAGTTTTTGTGAAAAATATAAAATTCCTGGCCATCTTCAGCCTCAAGCGCCCGGACCGTTAGATAGTATTAGGGATGCTCCGGAAGGGAAGATAGGTGTATATACTAGGTTTTTTGAGTCAGGGAACTTTAGGATTCCCCTCTCATTGTTCTTGCTTCGTGTTTTGCAGTATTTCCAGATTCATTTATCACAACTGTCGGTTTTAGCGGCCTGTAGGGTTAGTCATTTTGAAATTCTTTGTCGCGTCCACGGTGGTGTCCCCACCGTTAACTTATTTAGGAAGTTCTATTATTCCGGCATTAACCATGGTTGGTTAACCCTTGAGAAGAGGAAATGTACCAAATCTTTAGTTGTCCCCGTCTGTTATACTTCCGCCTTAGATTCAGTCAAGAACTGGAAGGACCGTTTCTTTTTTATAAAGAAAACCATCTTTCCTTTAGACATTCCATGGTATGAGAAGGCGTCCGTGGACTGCGACCCTCCTCCTTCTGACGAGGGTTTGGATCTTGAGTTGCTGCGGCTCCTTGACACCCATAGGGCCCCTTTCAAGAAATATCCGGAGGTATTTCTGAATGTCATAGGTTTAAGCCAAACCTGGGATGAGGATAGTTGCCGCCCGACCTTTTTACGGCCGGATGATTCGGGTGGGTCTTAGACTTGTGTCCCTACTTTCTATTTGTGTACTTCCGCGTCTAAATTTATTTTCTTGCTTTTGCTGAGATGGATTTGTTTTCTTATATTTCCCAACCAGACGTTTTCAAAGTGAAGACTGGGGAACGCACCCTAGAGAAGGATGAGCAAACGTTGAGGGCGGAGACGGTTGGGCGTGTTGTTGAGCCGCGCGAGGATGTGTTGAATGTGGTGGAGCACACTGTTGTGGATGAAATAGAAGCGGCTAAGGCTGAGAAGAAAGCTGGAAAAAAGAGGGTTGTAATCAGCGAGCCGGAGAAGGCTGAGAAGGAGCCGGAGAAGGCTAAGAAGAAAAAGAAGCTAACTCGCCAAGAGACCGCGGTTGGGTCAGGTACAATTTGCTTATTTCCTTCCTTGTCTTTTTTTTTTTTTTTTTTTTTTTTTTTTTTTTTTTTTTTTTGTATGTTTGTTTTCTGACATATGTTTTGTTATTCTTTAGGTGAGATTCCCAAGGAAGACCCTCCAATATTTGAACTTCATGATGAGTCGGGATCTGACTTGATGCGTTCCGGGCCTCATTCGGACGCTGGTATTATGAAGAATGCAACCGTCCTTACTTCGTCTTCCACTACCCCTGCTGCTCATGAACATTCTGGGGTTAAGGGTTTTGATGGACCGGACATGGATCAGACTGAGTCCGCACACGTAGGGTCTTTGGTTCCGGAGCTTGAGATGCCGCAGTCGGGTTATCAAGAGGGTACATCCGGGCATTCTGAGGCCGGGAAAGAGCAGTTGAGTGACTCCGAGGATTTCTATCGGTCTGTCTCGGTCGACACTGTTGAGACTTCTTCCACCTATGTCCCGAAGTGGTTAGCCACTAATGGGTTTAAGATGGACGACCCTTGGGTCTGCCGCAGCATCGTTGACAATGTGGCCACCCCGGGGTATGCATCTGTGACGAGGGGGATGGCTGATGAAGACCTAATGAATGAACACAATCTGCTTACCGCTCGCCAAGTGTGTGTGAATTCGGAGGTCCGCTTACGGTTGGAGGGCGTCGTTGGGTTATTGGTCACGGATTCAGGTATGCTTTTCTAAAATTTAAAGAATCCGAGGAACTGAAGATCAAGTTGGGGGGGTGCATTTCCGCAGCCATAGCGGAGGGGATCCGTAAAGGGCTGGAGGCCGGGGTCGTTCATGGGGCCAAGGGTGTTAAGCTTGAACAAGTAGAAGCTTACGACCCTTTGGCGAAGAAGCACTTTGATGAGTCAGTGGAGCGGTTAGCGAATGTGTCTTTTCCTCTGCTGAACTCTCTTGAGGCGTGTAAGGATGCCCCCTTGAATATCTAATGGCGCAGCTGGTCTTAGAGGAGGACCGCCGACCTGGGACTACGGAGTTCACTTTCAAACCTCCGGTTGCGGAAGAGCGTATTCTTCCGGAGGCCATAGTCAGGCTGGTCACCCGCCGTCCTAGGGCCTTTCAAGCTTATAAGGAGTATAAGAACAGTAGATATGGGAAGGATTTTGATTATAGCGACAAGGGTCTTGCTGCTGTTCTTCCTGCTTCTACCAAGTCCGGACCTTCGTCCAGTTCTGATCTTAAGGTTGCTGAGACTACGGCTGTTGAGCCTTTGAATATTGTTGCCCCGTCTGAACCAGTGGTTGATTCGACCGGAGATGGTGGTATTAAACATGATGACATGTTTGATGCTTCTATTCTTGAGTCCCAGAATCTTGAGAGTTAGTTTCCTGCGGTTGTTGTTTGGGAGTTATTTTGACTATATCTTCCCTACCGAAAATCTTGTGAAGCTTTTAATCCCTTGGTCTTTTGAATTGTACTCCGGATGAATGCATCCGTGTATTTTGTAATCTCTGAATAAATATAACCTAACCTTTTTTATGTGTATTAACACTTGGTTTTTTATGTTATATATTTGTTTTTGCCGGGGCTTATATGGTCGGACTTAATTGACTATCTCTGTGTGTCCATACTTAGGATTTCCGGGGATAGCTTGGTAGGTCAATGGGTTTGCAATACCACTTATATGCCTTAGTTGGAGGTGCAATGTCCTCATGCCGGGCTTGCAATGCCTCTTACGCATTTTTGGAACTGCGGAGTTGTTTTCCGACTTACGTATGCATACGACAAAGATAAAAAATGACAAGTAAATTTTTAGAAAATTTGTGGAGTTGATCGGACTCCACATATCATTAATTTGACTATATACATAAAAGATGGTAAGTACTAAAATGAATTCCCGCTGCCGGATTTAAACCGCGGTCAGCTACAAAAGATGGGAATACTTACATTAGATTACAAGTAACATTTTTTGAGATTCCGGATGTTCCATGTCCGGGGTAGATCTTGTCCGTCTTGGTTCCGGAGTTTGTATGCTCCTTTTCCCAATGCTTTAACAATTTCATACGGACCCTCCCACTTGGGGCCTAGCTTTCCGGTGCTCTCAACCAGGCTGGCATCGTTGTTGCGGTACATAAAGTCTCCTGGCTTAAAGGTTTTGCCGCGGACTTTGGCGTTGTAGTATTTTTCCATTCTGGACTTGCTTCTTGCCTCCTCAATAGCCGCGACTTCTCGCCTTTCTTCCAGGAGGTCTAGGTTCACCTGTAAGGCTTCCTCGTTCGCTATTGGGTCAAATAAGGCACATCGGAGAGATGGCATGCCAATTTCCACAGGGATCACAGCCTCCGTCCCATAGGTAAGTGAGAATGGTGTGTCCCCGTTGCTGGACTTTATCATTGTTCTATGCGCCCAGAGGACATGCGGCAACTCTTCTAGCCAATCCCGGCTTCCTTGGTCAATTCTTGCCTTGATCCCTTCTCCCAAGCTTCTGTTAGCTCTTTCAACTAACCCATTGGCCTGCGGATGTCTTACTGATGCGAACCGCTGTTTGATGTTAAGCTTTTCACACCAGTCTTTGAAGGGGTTGTCCCTGAACTGCTTGGCATTATCCGCGACTATTTCCCCCGCAAGCCGAATCTGCACACGATATTATCCCATACGAACTTTTTGACTTGATTGCTGGTGATGGTTGCGAGAGCTTTGGCTTCTATCCATTTTTTGAAGTAGTCTATTGCTACTATCAGATATTTGATTCTTCCTGGGGCTTCTGGGAATGGGCCACAAATGTCTATGCCCCATTTGTAAAACGGCCAAGGAGAGGTGATAGGAGTCAGGTTATGCTGGGGGTTCTTGGGAACCGGCCGGTGCACTTGACAGTCTTGGCACTTGTTTATTACCTCTCTTGCGTCCCTGTGCATTGTGGGCCAATAATATCCGGACCTTAACGCCTTTTGTAACCACTATGAAAAATCCCTCATTAAAATAAACTATCTATCAGAATACTTATCCTTTTTCCACGTAGAATTTTTTTTCTCTCTTGATTGTAACTATTATCCAATGTGACGAAGATCACATCCCGAATAACCGTGCTTGCAACCCAACCTTAACTGATTTAGTATTCAACTATGTGAACATCTTTGACCTAAAACGTTACGAGGTCCCACTTACCACTTTACGTTATTTCGTTAACGTACGTTTAAAACTGAACGTTCCTTAACTGCTGATAGTTTTAGGAAACCCTAAACTACCATAACAACATTTATGAACAACAAAACCCTAGAAATACTAAAGTACAATTTATATGATTAATGTACAAGTATCTAAAGCACAAAAACCCTAATTCCACTATAACTTCCGATAAAACCCTAATTTCTCATAAACTATTATTTTATTTGTAAACTCTAGTTAATATTTTTATAAAAATATTATGTACAAATGTTTTAAGTCAATGTACAAGTCCTTAAAGCATGAAAACTAAATATAAATAAAAACCTTATAAAAACATTAGAAATAATTATTTAAATAACATTTTGTGTGATAGTTTCATATAATAAATTATAAAAATAATTTATTTATTTATTTTATATGTACAACTTCATAAACCTAATGTACAACCCTTTTATGCACAAAAATATAAAAACTCATTTAATGGCATTTAAAGTGTAATAAAAATTACATAAAAATTATAGAAAATTAAGAAATAATTAAAAATACATTTTTCTTATTTTTCTTACATTAGTACAAGTCTTGTAAACCTAGAGTACAACAACCTAAAGCACAAAAACTATTTTTCTCCTATTATGTACAATTCGATATAGGTAAATTTAGGTCAAGTAAATTCAAAATTCATTTCTAACTAAGTCTTAAACCTAGGAACCTTAAGTCTACCTTAAACCTTAGTTTACAAGTCAACAAAGCCATAGGTACCACCCTCTTATGCCTAGTTCGATCCATAACTAGCCAATTACACCTTCTAGTTTAATCCTAACCATAATCTAACTAGTTCTTGACATTCTTAAACCCTAAGTAAGTAAAATGAATGAACCATAAGTAAAACACATCATCTTCTTCTAGAAAATGAGATATGTGTATGGTAAGTATACTTACACATCACATACACCTCTCCTCCACCTTGTGGCGCCTCAACCACCACCCACATCATCTCCTACACTCGCAAGAACAGCCATGAACCTTCATGAAACCCTAATTTCCCTCTCTATAAATAGAACTCACCCTAAAACCCTAATTTGCCATAAAACCCTCGAACCAAACCAAATAACCTCAAACCCTTTCATTTCTGATTCCATTAGTCCCATATGAGTTCAAATATCCCTAAGGAGGCAGTAGAATAAGGCTAGAGTCATAGGATAGCTCGATTCGATCCATACACCAAAAATATGCCCTAATCGACCAAGCTAAGAAAGGTATACCTATGACCCTTTTCCTTTACTTTTCTATGCTTATTTTAAGTCTAAATATACTCTAGAACATGTCCTAATAAGACTATAATCTCAGAATTAATGAAAACATAATTATACTTATTTTTGTTCACATCGAGTAGAAAAACAAAAATAATTTCGAATTTGATTCCTAGCAAACCTAGGATCATGAAAATGGTTTAAAAACACTCTACATATGTTAGAATAACTAAACATAACATAAAAACTATAGGTCTAATAATCGAATCACAAGAAAATAAAATTTTCTTTCCTTTTTTATTTCTGTCGAACAGCAGACCTGCTGTTGCTTTCGTCCCTAAAATCCCCTAGTAAACGAATCTTATAAATCCTAGTTTTCGACATAGTTAAATTACACTAATATAGCTACACATAGGAAAAAGAATCAACATTTTTCGTTGAGAAACGAGGGAGAACGGGGCGTGTAAAGTTGGGTTAAATTTCTGTGTCGAGTAACATGTGATCACGACTTTCTGTTTTCATTTCTGAAGTCGTGGGTTCGATTCAGCCCTTAATACTTTACAAAAATACTTTTAAGATACTTATAAACATTTTAGAAAAGGATTCGTGAAATGTCTCGGCTTGAATCATTGGAAATAAATTGTTTTTGGTATATAGGATGTCGAGTGGAAATGTTTAATAAACACAAGGACCATTTCTGTCAAAACTCTATAAATTTTCTGTTTTGGACCTATTTTGCGATCGGGAAATCCCTAAGGGGTAAAAATAGTATATTTTGAAACTTGAGGGTACAAAGTGTCAATTAACTAAAGTCCAAGGGTAAAAATTGTCATTTCCATATAGTCTAAGGGTAAAAGTTGTCAACTTTAGAAACTTGAGGGTCAAAAATGAAAATATTATTAAACCCTAATCATTATTTAATATTATTATAATTTTTATTATTATTATTATTATTATTATTATTATTATTATTATTATTATTATTATTATTATTATTATTTATTATTATTATTATTATTATTATATTAAGTTTTATTCTAAACTTAATATACGTTTTACCGTAACTAACAAACGAAGTATCTATTTAATGAACGGACGGAACCGAAACTTACAGATAAGAAAATAAGATAAAACCTTACTTTTGAAACTACATATTGGCTCTATTAAGTATTTAACTATCAAACCAAAACATAACAAAACGAACATTGGAAAAACTTATATAATCGGAAACGATTACTGAAAACTTGATATACCAAACCCAGGTTGCAAGCCGGAGACGTTTATCAACTCTACGTTTATCAGCTCTATTTAACTTTGTTTTCCATCCAGACTGCTCAGGTGAGTTCATAGTCCCACTTTTTATTACGTTTTTCTAAATATGTGGGGAGATACATGCTACCAAACCGAACATAAGTATTTTTCTGTAAGCCTTCCTGATTAATATTGCCTAAGATGCTTTATTTGTGTTAGCCGGATGGATAGTCTTTGTACTAGCCGGATAGATAACCAAATGCACCCTATTTGTGTTAGCCGGATGGATAGACTTTGCGCTAGCCGGATTGATAACCAAATACACCCATATTTATATCATTTTATGATATCACACACACACACCCCGTTAATATATGAGATTGTGAGATTTAGGGCAATATATAACGAACTGCGATATTCCTGATTTATGTAGCTTATGTTCAATCTGATTTACTTTAAACACTATGGATTCACTCAACCTTTGTGTTGACATTTTTAAGCATGTTTATCTCAGGTAACTGGAAGTACAATTTGGCACGGAGTGGCAAGGACTTTCTTCTTATAAAAAGAGTGTCTGTTTTGTTATCATTCAAATGAATAATGTATCATTTATAATGTATTTCGAAACCTCCCGCTGGGACCTCTATATGTAAACTCTGATCTAATAAATGAATGATAACAATTTATTAAAAACGTCTCTTTTCGAGTCGTTTTCTATCTCCATGACTGTGAACCATGAAGTAACACCCCAAGCTTATATTCCGCTGCGTATCACGAAAATGGGGGTGTTACACCTTTGCCACGATAGCCCGTGGTCCGGAGTGCATGCTGCATGAACCTTCATGAATTTCTCTGATTACATAGTTTGCCTGTGTCGGACCCACACATCGTAACCACGGCTCCAGGAATGATTTGTGGAACAGGACTCCGCTGATGATGGAGTATTGTCTTGCTTTGATCTTTAGCTTTCTTGCTTGTTTCTGATCCGCGGGAAGTACTCCATCTTTCAAATATTCGAGGAGCGGGGTCATCCAAGTGATTCCTTCTTCTTCTACTACGGCCATCACTTCTCTTTCCTCTATTGATTTTTCTTTTAAGACTTCAACCAGAACTTGCTTTGTTAGGTGGTCGAAGCTGGTGGAGGCTATTTTGCTTAGTGCGTCCGCTTGCTTGTTCTGACTCCGCGGAATTTGTTTTATGGAGAACGTGCGGAAGTTCTCGATCAAGGCTTTGGCTTTTGTAAGGTATCGCGCCATGCTTTCTTCTTTAGCCTCGTATGCACCATTTATTTGATTCGCGACCAACCTTGAATCCACATTCGCAGATAGGTCCTTCATTCCCATCTGTTCTGCTATCCTTAAGCCCGCCAACAATGCTTCATACTCTGCTTCATTATTGGATGCATTAAATTCAAATCTTAAAGCATAAGTGAATTCTGTACCTTCAGGGTTTGTAAGGATTAGGCCTGCCCCGGATCCTTCTTGACAAGATGACCCATCGGTGTATAAGTTCCATGGCTCAACATACGACAAATCTTCCGCGGTTGCTTCTGTTTCCGGGGTTTCTTCTTCTGGAACCTCTGCGATGAAATCAGCTAACACTTGTCCCCTTATGGCTGTCCGGGGTCTAAAATTGATGTCATGTCCGTTTAGTTCTATAGCCCACTTAGCCATTCGGCCAGTATTTTCTGTCTTCGCCAGCATCTGTTTGATTGGTTGGTCCGTAATGACCACTATTGGGTGTGCTTGGAAGTATCTCTTGAGTCTTCTGGCCGCGTGCACCAGTGACAGAACCAACTTCTCCATAGGGCTGTAGTTTATTTCCGGACTTTGCAATGTGCGGCTGATGAAGCGAAAAGTGTACCGCTTTTAGGGGGTCATTTAAGCCCTAAATCGTATTTATTTGATCAAATATTGCCCTAAATCGTTCCTTTTGTCATTTTAGGTACTTTGGAGAAGAAATCTGGAAAAGGAAGCGTTTTGGACGTTTTTGGAGCATAAAAGTGAAGAAAACGACAAAGTCTCTAAATCTGCTGGAATAGTACCTGTGACGGCGTCAAGCCCTATTGTGACGCCGTCAACCCTTGATAAGCCAGAGAGGATTTTGGAGGATTAAAAGGGGACGGCGTCAAGAAGGCCATCAAGAAACCCTAACCGCGGCGAGGTGACGGCGTCACGCTCTATAACGTGACGCCGTCAGATCTGTTTTCCTATATATATTTTCATAATTTTTAGTCATTAGTGTGCAACTTTGTGAGGAGAAACCCTAAGACGATTTTTCTGCCATTTTTAAGGGTTTTATACCCTTGGATCTCCCATGTTCAATTGAAGATAAGTAATCAATTAATCATTCAATATGTCTATGTGTTGTTTGATTATATCTTGTTCTTGTCTTTTATTTAACATGTTAGGCTAGATTTATCTTGTGTTTGCTTAGATCTAATGAAACCTAACTATTGATTATTGGTTGTTGGTGTGTTATTAATTGTATTGGATGATTGTTTATCGATGTTAAGCTTAAGAAAACTAGCTAACCTCCTATACGGTAACTTGCTTGAACGTCTTAAGAAACATGAACCAATGCGTACTAAGGTTTTTATGGTTGTATTTAATGCATGAGCGAATTCTAATGATCCCATGTTAGGAGCTTCTTAGCCGGCTCGACATAGGAGTGAAGTAGGAGCTTGTAGAGTTGGGGAAGTACGTACGCTACCCCACAATTGGTATTAAGGAATACACCCGTCATCCACGCAATTAATACACACTAATCAACCGGTAAAAGATAGTTAGGGAGTAAGGAAATCTAAGTAAACACATTTCGCTCCATATAAGTTCCACAACCTTTTTATTTTCAGTTATTTTATTTTATTTGCAATTGTAGTTATTTGGGTTAGTTGACTAGCAACTAATTCCGCCCACTCCTTCAAACCCGAGATTTTACTTGCTTTCATAAAAATATAAAAAATACAAAAAGAATCTTCCCTCACCCTTAGACCTATTAGAGTAGTTTTTCAATCCTAACGACACTATTCCCCTAGAGAACGATCAATCCCCCGGTACTTGCCACTACACTATACTACATCGGTCAGGTACACTGCCTGGTGGGGATTGCAAGCCTCTTGAGATCCCTCGATAGGTAAAACCTGTTGTAAGGTCGCAAAACCACGCATCAAGTTTTTGGTGCCGTTGCCGGGGAATAGTTATTGTTTAGGTTGAATTTTTATTTTATTAGGTCTACTCACTAGATTCCTTTCTAGTGAGATTTTTTTTTTTTTAATTTTTCTAGGTTTTCTTTAGTCTATCTTTTTTTCTTCGTTTCTTTGTTCGTAACCATTACCATCCGACATCATGGAAGGTGGTAATATCCTCGATCCCAACAACCCACCACCACAACAGCACCCACCTCCTAGAGCCCGTACCTTAGGAGACTACTCTCGTCCTAGCCACCATGGCTATCGAAACACCATTGAGCTCACTCAAGGAGCCAATGTCACTCCCTTGCGATCCGACACCATCCGGTTGGTGCAAAGTGGATGCGCATTCCATGGACTTCGTTCCGAAGATCCTAATCAACATCTCAAGGACTTTCTCAAAATCGTTGATTCCATAGACCTTGATGTTGCCACTCGAGAGACGACCCGACTGCGTCTCTTTCAATTCTCTCTGCGGGACCAAGCTAGTCAATGGCTAGAGCGTCTACCCGCAGGATCCATCACCTCTTGGGATGATCTCACCACTCGTTTTCTTGCTCAGTTTTTCCCACCAGGAAGAACTACCAAGCTAAGGAATGATATCTTGATGTTCCAACAACGTCAAGGCGAAACCCTCTACGAGGCATGGACTCGATTCAAGGACTTACTCCAAAAAGTCCCTCACCATGGCATAGAGCTTTGGCTCCAAGTCCAAATCTTCTATGACCACATCAATCTCTCCACAAGGCAAACCATTGACCAATCGGCCGGTGGTAAGCTACGTGATCTAAGTGCGGAACAATCATGGGCTCTCCTGGAAGATCTTGCTCTTTATGACAACGAAAGTTGGAATGATCCCCGTGATTTGAATAAAACGGTCAAGGCAATATCTTTGCCTTTGAACAATTCAAGCACTTCCGACCGTAGGATCATAGAACTTGAAGACCAAGTCAAGTTTCTTATGAAATCCTACGAGGCTCCTAACCCTTCAAGCCAAGTGAACAAAATCACTTCTTCGTGTAAATTATGTAGTGGTCCCCACGACACTCGTGATTGCATGGAACTCCCCAAACAGGCTTTCAAAGAATTTGCATCCTCGCGAATCGATAAGGCGGGAGATAAGTGGCTCACCACTAATTATGGACCCAAGAATTTCGAAGATAGGTATGAGGCATGGAAGAGTAAGCCAAATTTTAGTTGGAACCAAACACGAAGCGTATCATTCAATGACTCTCCCCCACTCACCTGGTCTGAACATTATCCGCATCAGCATACGCATAAACAACAAAATCGCGAGGAATCACTGCAAAAATTCATTCTCTCTCAAGAAACACAGCTCTCCAAACTTGAGAATCAATTCAGACAACAGCAAGTTGATATGAACAACAAGGTTGATAACCTGTTAAAGGTTATCAATGATCGCATTGCTGGCAGGTCAACTTGTGAGTTGGCACGAGTTAATGAGATCAAATATGTCACGGTGACTCACCAAACACCCCCTCCTGTAAAAATCAAGCACCCTAGTAAACTCTTCACACACATATCACAAAACGGAAAAGAAACTAGAGATACTCATACCCCTTCAAAACCACTCCACTTCGTGAACACCATTACAACAATACCTATTCCTAAACCCAACCTAGACCAACAATCAACCGAGAATGTGGACAATGAAATGGAGGGTGAAGTTCCCGAAAAGAACCCCGAGGCGCCCGACAACTATCTAGACTCACCAAAGAACTCTAGTACAAGAGAGGTGAGTGATGAGGAGGGCTCGGAAGAGAAATCCGAAATGCCTCATGGGCTCCCAGGACTGCTAGACCACCCCCTGATGGAGGAACTTGAGAGGAGCACAGCAAAGCTGCCTATGGGATTTGGAGAGAAAATAGAGGATGGCGCTCCCAGGGTCTTTAAGATATCTTGCACCACTAGGAAAAAGTTTATAAAAGATGCCTACATAAACCCCAACTCTTCTATGAATGCAATATCCCTTTCTCTATATAACGAAGCCTTCACCAAACAGGTCAAATATGAAGGGTTTAATATCATCGGGGTAATAGGAAGGGTACCAATTGTGATAGAAAAGTTCCTCTTTCATATCGAGCTAACTGTATTTAATAACATGAACTCGATCATCAGCCCATCCTTAACTAGCCTTGTTCTAGGCAAACCATTCATAAAAGCAATGGGAGTGATACTCGATGAGGATGATAGTAGTGCATTATTTACCGATGGTGTCAGGAAAGTGATTTTTCGGGATGGCAGTAAAGAAGTGTATGAGTATCAACCATCAGCAATTTGCAACACATGGGGGCTACACGGTAGAAGGCCTGGCCGAATTAAGCGACGTGATCCGAATAATCTCAAAATACCTTGCATGATTGGTCACAAGCATTTTTATAATGTTTACATTGACACATGTTTACCTAAAAATGTGATGTCCTTGTTTCATTATAACAACATTTGCAGATGGGGGATGATTCATAAAGGGAAGGATGACATCGGCATAGATGATGATGTACAGGTGTTTGTAGGAAATATGACATTCACTATGAGCTTCATAATCGTTGATAATATCGAAAAGTACATCGATCCCAGGTTATCACAAGTTGTTTTTGGGGCACCTTTTTGCAAGGCCACAAGCTTGGTTGTGGACGAGCTCAATGGGATCATGACTTTCACCGATGGGATTAAGGAAATCTCATACCAAACGCCTTACAAGATGAGAGAATTCAAGGAGATTGATTATGGAGGGCTCGATGGGTTAAGTTCCCAACTCGTGTTATGTGATGATGATGTGAGAAGAGGATGTAAGGACACTTTTGACCTGTCGAGTGGATTCTTTAAGCATGTTAAGGAGCTTAGTTCTAAATACCAAAACAATCCTTTTGATCTCGAGGACCCGAAATACCTTTACTATGAAAGTGATTCTGATAGAGAATCAAAAGGGAACCTAGAAACCGTGACCAATGATGGAGTCACGTAATGTACGGTGACTTTGAGTCTAGCTACAAGACTCGTTAATAAAGAAAAGCGCTTCTTGGGAGGCAACCCAAGCTTTATTTGCTTTGTGTGTTTATTTATTTGTTTGTTTGATTTTATTTGCTTCCGTATGTATGTTTAATTTTTATTATTATTGATTCATGTTCGAAACTAAATTGTGAAAATGCTTTATCTTGTTTTTAACTTCGTCTTAACTACATATAAAGGTATTTTGCAAAAG
Organism: Artemisia tridentata subsp. tridentata; assembly: GCA_021014915.2. Taxonomy (NCBI): domain Eukaryota; kingdom Viridiplantae; phylum Streptophyta; class Magnoliopsida; order Asterales; family Asteraceae; genus Artemisia; species Artemisia tridentata. Next base: position 230,253,463 of record CP139501.1, on the reverse strand, counting down.
TTAAGTGTAAGGGAAATCCAAATCGGTTTATTAGAACAAATGAACATGAATCATAACAATATTAAATTAACATACATATTAGTAATTGTTTGAGTCAAATGCTTGTATCGAGTCATAATGATATTTTGCAGGATTTCCAGGAAATAAGGATTGAGTTTTTTCAGAAATTTTCCGGAAACTTAACATGAGAATTCTGTCAGATCATTTCTGACGGCGTCAGACCCCAGTCTGACGGCGTCAGGAACAATTTTCTGAAATTTTTGAAAGTTTTGTTTTTCTTCCGGAATCATAAAATGTTTTATTAAATCTCTAACTTATAAACTCCAGGAATCTGCAAAATAATCATTCCACAAGCATTATATCCTTATACAGATTTATCCCGCCGATGTTATGCAGGTTTTCGTGTTTGTTTTCTCAGGTTTAACAGGTTATTTTGGACAAGGAGATGTATGTGGAATCTAGCTTTTGGCGCTGCTTTAATCTTGAAGCTTCAACATTACCTTGGAAGAAGATCTAACCATGTTACCCCTTTATCCACCGAGCGAATCAGGGGAGTATTTGATTTCATTCTTTTACCTTATTTACTTTTACATCTTGTTATTTGAACATTGGGGACAATGTTCATCTTAAGTGTAAGGGGGGTAAAGAACGATACCTTAGAGAATGCTATTACGCTTGATTTTTCGTTTTTTTAATGGTAGATGTGTAATAAAACTGAGAAAAATACCTGTTAAGGCAATTTTAGTGCCAAATTTAAATTTTTTTACAACATATAGGAGTGAAACTTTGGTCTTAATGAGCGTCTCACGGATAGGAAGTTATATGACTAGCACAAAACCGTACCACTAAAAAATTTTCCACCCCCAAATATGTGAGGTTCGCCCCTAGAATTGGTAGGAAAAGCATTTATGCTATGATGTGTGTACCGGTAGCACATAGATTCTAGAACTTGCGTTAGGACCATTCCGAGGCCACAAGTGAGACTACATTCGTGTAGTTAGATTTACTACATGATAAGAGGCATTAGGATTAACCCATTGTTTTACACCTGTCTTTTTGTTATAATTACATTGGCTACATTGGTCAAGTAATTCTCCACACCCTTTGCGTTGTACTCATTTTTAGTACACGATACCCCTAGTACACCCCTTAGAGCCTATCTTTTCGTTTTTAACTTTAAGCATTTTACTTAAAGTAAGAATTTGTTTACACCCCACTTAAATGTACACCCAAATCGCCTTAGCCTACCTTGTATGCACTCATTTTTAGTGCATTATTGTGACAACATTTGTTTAAACCCCAAGTTAATTATCTAATTGATTACATGGTTGCTAAGTCGAGTCATATCCTTGTACATATTGTTTTGGGACGATTGAGACTCATGGGTAAAGTACTAGTATAATGGAGTAATGGGGAAGAACAACATTATTACCCCCATATGTGCAAAATATTTTAAAAAAGTACTCCAAGTGTTTCGATTATCTTAATTCGAGTCATTAGAATAGTTAATTGTAACGTTATGTAAAAGTTCAAGTGTAAAGGGGATACAACCCCCCTACGATGTATTATTTTGGATGGTAGGGCAAGAGTGTATGCAAAAAAAAAAAAAAAAAAAAAAAAAAAAAGTAGAAAAAACATACGGACTACCATCCCGTTTCATTTTATGTTTATTTTATCTTTTTGTTATTTCTTTCATTAGCTTAAGTCGAGTCTAGTATTGGCTTAGCAACGCCATATTGTACATGTAATTAATCAAGATCTTTAACTCGCCACCAGTAAAATATCTTTTATCCAACAAAACCGTGTTTATCACATCCCTACACCTAACGTTATAACCCGTTTAAAAGCCCTCTTTGATAGTTTATCTTAGGTGCTTACGCCTAGTGGAGAAGGTTTTTGATCCTTTCCCAAGCCTATGGTAATCTATTTGCTATAACAGGTAGTGAGAGATATTATTCATTTTCATTTATGAGATATACTTTTATGACACCTGAGAGATGTGAGTATCTAAACACTACTTGTGAGGTGCTAGTTTGTAATCTCCGTGCTTATTATGATTAAAGTGGAACGACTATTTGTTGTAATTACTTTTATATTAGCATTAAATGGCCCTAACTTGTATTTTGATTAGAATAAAAGCGCATTTGCTTGAGGACAAGCAAATCTCAAGTGTAAGGGTATTTGATGAAGCGAAAAGTGTACCGCTTTTAGGGGGTCATTTAAGCCCTAAATCGTATTTATTTGATCAAATATTGCCCTAAATCGTTCCTTTTGTCATTTTAGGTACTTTGGAGAAGAAATCTGGAAAAGGAAGCATTTTGGACGTTTTTGGAGCATAAAAGTGAAGAAAACGACAAAGTCTCTAAATCTGCTGGAATAGTACCTGTGACGGCGTCAAGCCCTATTGTGACGCCGTCAACCCTTGATAAGCCAGAGAGGATTTTGGAGGATTAAAAGGGGACGGCGTCAAGAAGGCCATCAAGAAACCCTAACCGCGGCGAGGTGACGGCGTCACGCTCTATAACGTGACGCCGTAAGATCTGTTTTCCTATATATATTTTCATAATTTTTAGTCATTAGTGTGCAACTTTGTGAGGAGAAACCCTAAGACGATTTTTCTGCCATTTTTAAGGGTTTTATACCCTTGGATCTCCCATGTTCAATTGAAGATAAGTAATCAATTAATCATTCAATATGTCTATGTGTTGTTTGATTATATCTTGTTCTTGTCTTTTATTTAACATGTTAGGCTAGATTTATCTTGTGTTTGCTTAGATCTAATGAAACCTAACTATTGATTATTGGTTGTTGGTGTGTTATTAATTGTATTGGATGATTGTTTATCGATGTTAAGCTTAAGAAAACTAGCTAACCTCCTATACGGTAACTTGCTTGAACGTCTTAAGAAATATGAACCAATGCGTACTAAGGTTTTTATGGTTGTATTTAATGCATGAGCGAATTCTAATGATCCCATGTTAGGAGCTTCTTAGCCGGCTCGACATAGGAGTGAAGTAGGAGCTTGTAGAGTTGGGGAAGTACGTACGCCACCCCACAATTGGTATTAAGGAATACACCCGTCATCCACGCAATTAATACACACTAATCAACCGGTAAAAGATAGTTAGGGAGTAAGGAAATCTAAGTAAACACATTTCGCTCCATATAAGTTCCACAACCTTTTTATTTTCAGTTATTTTATTTTATTTGCAATTGTAGTTATTTGGGTTAGTTGACTAGCAACTAATTCCGCCCACTCCTTCAAACCCGAGATTTTACTTGCTTTCATAAAAATATAAAAAATACAAAAAGAATCTTCCCTCACCCTTAGACCTATTAGAGTAGTTTTTCAATCCTAACGACACTATTCCCCTAGAGAACGATCAATCCCCCGGTACTTGCCACTACACTATACTACATCGGTCAGGTACACTGCCTGGTGGGGATTGCAAGCCTCTTGAGATCCCTCGAGAGGTAAAACCTGTTGTAAGGTCGCAAAACCACGCATCAGCGGCTGATGAAGTAGATGGGCTTCTGACGCGGTCCTCTTTCTGCTAAAAGGACTGCGCTGATGGCTTCTTTAGCCGCGGATAAATACATGATCAATTCTTCTCTTGGTTGGGGAGCCGTTAGGGTGGGAAGATTGGCGATGTGTTGCTTCATTTCTTTGAATGCTTGCTCCGCTTCAGGTACCCAGTGAAAGTCGCTTTTCTTGATGCACTTCTTCAATGTTTTGAAAAATGGTAAGGACTTTTCCTCGGATTTTGACAGGAAACGGTTTAGACTTGCCAATTTTCCGTTTAAGCTTTGCACTTCTTTAAGAGTCCGCGGTGAGGGTAGCCGGGCAACGACCTCGGATTTCTCCGGGCAAGCCCTGATTCCCTTCTTGCTAATTACGTGGCCCAAGAATACTCCTTATTCTGCTCCGAAGGTGCATTTCTTTGGGTTTAGCTTCATGTTTATCTTCCGGAGTGTCACAAATGTTTCTTCCACGTCTCTTAGCATTTCCGCCTCTGAATGGCTCTTAATTACTAAGTCGTCAACATACACTTCAAGGTTCCTTCCGATCTGTCTTTCGAACGCTTTGTCCACTAGCCGCTGGTATGTGGCCCCTGCATTTTTCAATCCAAAGAGCATTTTCTTATAGCAAAAAATACCTTGGTTTGTGTGGAAGGCGGTTTTTTCCTCATCTTCCGCGGCCATCTGAATCTGGTGGTATCCTTTGTATGCGTCCAAGAAGCACTTGAAGGTGTATCCGCAGAGTGACTCAACTTTCCAGTCAATCTCCGGAAGGGGGTAGCAATCTTTAGGACATGCTTTGTTTAGATCTTTGAAATCTACACACATTCTCCAGCTTCCGTCACTTTTTTTCACCAAGACCGGATTTGACAGCCAGTCATGGTAGTGGACTTCTTTCATTATACCGGCTTCAACTAATTTTGCAACATCCTCATTAATTGCCTTGTTCCGCTCCAGAGCTTGCCCGCGTTTCTTTTGCCTCACTGGGGCATACCCTTCCCGGATGTTGAGTTTATGTTCTGCTATGCTCCGCGGTACTCCGGTCATGTCGGATGGTTGCCAGGCGAAGATATCCAGATTTCTCTTTAGTAATTCACACAGATCTTTCTTCCCCGGGTCCGTCAAGCTTCCTCCGATGGTGACTGTCTGATCCGGAAATTCTGGGTGTATTGCTACTTGAATCCCATCCTTTGCCGGGGTTTCTTCAGGGTCTTGCTGCGGCTGGGGTTCCACGACCATTTGGCATTCTGCCGGGATGATTTTGTCACTGCATAACGTGACCACTCCGCCCTTGGTGGGGAATTTGATCATTCCGTGGGCCGTGGAAGGGATCATTTTTAGCTGTCTTATCCCCGGCCTCCCGATTATACCATTGTATTGAGAGGATGATCTAACCACCATGAAATTCATCCAAGCGCTTGCTGAGTTTTCTTCATCACTTAGGGTAACTTCTAACAGAATCTGCCCCAAGGGCCATGATAGTTCGCCACTGAAACCGAGAAGAGGGGCAGTAGCGGGGATCATCCTTTTCTTGATTCCTGGACTCAGTCGGTTGAAGCAATGTTCATAAAGGACTTCGGAGGCGCTTCCGTTGTCCACGTACATCCGATGTACGTGGTGTCCGCCCACCTCAGCCTGTATCACCAATGGATGGTCTTCCCAGTCGTCCTCCTTTATTGGAGGGAAGGATATCTCCAAATTAGGCCCGGTACTAGGAAGTACCTTCTGCTTCACAGTTCGTTTCCAAGGCTGTATCATGAATATCGCTGGGCCTTTGTCCTTGGCCGCGGCTTCCTTCTTGCCACCTTTAGCGGCCCCGCCCTTTTGGCTTCCGTTCTTGATTTCTTTTACCAAGTGTGCCAACTGGCCAGATCTGACCGCGTCCTCAATCTGCCTTTTTAATTGGAAACATTCGTCCGTATGATGTCCCTTTTCTCTGTGGAATTCACAATATTTGTCTTTATTTCTTGATTCAACCGGGCTTGCCATAGGCGGTGGAGCTATGAACTTTACCGCGTCCATTGCTAGAATCTCCTTTGGTGTTTTTGTTAGGGGTGTGAAGCGGTCATTCTTTCTCCGGTCCGGCCTTGAATTCCCTTTGAATTCTGTTTTCCTTTCGAAATTCTGGTTGTGGGACGTCCGGGATCCCCCCCCCCCCCCGTGAGATTTCCATGAAGAGCGGTCTGGTTTTTTTCTTGACACATTTGCTGCGGCTGTTTCCCCAAGGATGAAGGCCGTAGTGACCTTCCACATTTCGTCGACCGTCTTGGGGATTCTATCATTAAGTCTCCTGATTAGCTCTGGGTTGTTAATCCCGTGTACGAATCCCGAAACCTTCATGCACTCGGGGGCGCCCTTCACGTGCATACTTTCTGCTTTGAAACGGTCGACAAATGTTGCCGTGGATTCTCCTTCTTTTTGCTTAATGAGGTGGAGTTCCACCAGATCTTTGGTGTATTTCTTCTGCTGGAGGAAGTAGGATAAGAAACTTCTGTGGAGGTCTTCAAAGCTGTCTATGCTCTCGGCCGGTAATTCATCGAACCACATTCGAGCATGGCCCATCAAGGTGGAGTTAAACATGTGGCACCAAGTGGGCATAGCCCATCGTTCGACTTTGGCTGCGGTACAAAAAATTTTCAGGTGGTCTTCCGGATCTCCTGTTCCATCATAAGTTTTTACATTGGAGGGCATTCGGGTCCTTCTTGGGAATTCAAAGTTTCTGACCCTTTGCGTAAAAGGATCCTTGTCATCAATGTCGTACGGGCGATAAAGATCGTCCGCGTTCCCTTTGTTCTTCTCTGACCCGGCTTCCCAATATCCTCCGTCATAGTCTCCGTTTCCCTCCGGTGTCCGGTCCCTTCGACGCCTAGACCCAGAGTTAGCTGATCCGGACCCGCCGCCTTTCTCCCTTGAACGGGGGGCGTAGCTATAGGTCAGACTTGGGCTTCTTCTTGGGCTATCCGGACTTCCTTCCACGAAAGGTCGTCCATCTCGTCTGTAACGTCTAGCTTCACCTCTACGCTCCCTTCGAGCGCGGCTCTTGGACTTCAGTCGGGAAAATACGTCCGGTTTTCTTTCCCTTAGACGTGACTTAACACCTTCTCTCCGTTCCCCTAAACGAGTGAATACGGCCGACCAGGGGTGCTTGGCCCCTTCCTCGTTATCTTCGGGTTCTTTACTAAGTCTGGAGAAAACACTCCGGGAGTAGGAACTTCCGGAAGGTTCAGGCCTCACACTGGGGCTTGTCTTCCGCTTTCTTCTACTTCTTGATTCAACATCTCGGGATGGTTCCCGGGAGTATGAATCCTCCCGTGACTCGTTCTCGAAGTCGAGACGGGTTTTTAATTGTCCCATTTTCTCCACATGGACCTTTTCAGCCATTAAGGGCAATAGTTGGTGGTAGTGCTTGTCGCAGAACGCCCTTATTGCCTCATCTGGAAGAGAGTCTGCATGTTGCTCTCCTTCTTTCCCCTTCCCCTTCTCATGGGTGTTCCGTACTGTAGAAGGTTCTTGGGATGGGGAGGGGTTTTTTGTTTGATTGCTCATGGTAGAGTTTTTTGTTTTTTAGAAACGCAGTTGTGTAACTGGTCCCACGGATGGCGCCAACTTGTTAGTACAAATCTTGGGCGTGCCTCCAGATCTAGGTTACACTAGCTCTTGGCGGGAACAGATCATGCACTAAGTACTTCGTTGAGCTGCTAAGAAAAGCAACACCGTTAGTCTTACCGCGGAAGGGGGGTTCCGCGGTTGGCCTCCGGTGTGAGAGTAAGTATATTATTTGAGAGATGAGAGGTATGTGCGGACTAGGTGAAAGTAATTGCAGTTCGGTGGAATAATAAATAAGATGGGGGTATTTATACTACCCATATACTTACTGTAGCTGCCTCGGGAATGAGCGGGCTGACCCACACCTTACCGAGTAGGTAGATGTCAGAGCGGAAGTCAACTTACGCCTTACTGTAGCCGCCTCGGGAAGGGGCGGGCTGACACACACCTTACCGAGTAGGTAGAATGTTAGAGCGGAAGTCAACTTACGCCTTACCTTAGTTGGTAAGTGTCAGATCAAGTGGGAGACACAATCCCACAAGATCTGGCTTTCGATGGAATGACCGAGGCTGAGTATGTGAGCTGTCCCGGTCTGGAGAGATCGGGGTACGTCCTTGTCTTGGTTTGGAAAGACTGGAGTGTATAATGTATATTGGCTCTGCCGCGGTGAGAGTTATGAGCATGCCCGGCCTAGTGTGCTGGGTCCGGGGATACTATACACGATCAGCATGCCCGGCCCAGTATGTTGGATCCGAAGATACTAAACACGATAATAACTATAAATCCATATATCCAAAATCTTCCAAACGGCATAATTCATTATTTAAATTAACGTAATATGCAACTTACTTTATAATAACAGAAAATAATATTTAGAAAGAAACATGGCCACTCTTTGACCATAGTGCACTCTGTATGCAGTTGCACTTCTATAACATGTTTACCACCCATGTGAGCTTATTTTATTATTATTCAACGTTCTATCTAATAAAAGTTCTTTTAACAATAATCCATATACCAGCCTCTATATTACGTTCCTCACCAATAATATATTAATCATTTTTCTAAATAAATAGTTTATCTGCTATAAAGTTAAGTTATGACAATTTAGTCATCCAAATAAAAGATTTTGAGGATGTAATCTTAGATGATCAATAAAAAACATCACTGATAATACCAAAGAAAAAGGTTCTCATTTTTTAGTTACATGGACAATGTAATCCGGGAGAAAAAAATTCCAGGTGCAAATAACTTTTAAATCACAATATAAGAAAATCACAACTTTTATAACAAAATACACTAAAAAGATAATAATTTTTTTTTTTAAATCAGTTCACAAAAATTTATAGATGTCCTGGACTTCTGAAACGCACCCTTGTTCCGGGGATAGGCCTTGCGTTTTATACGAATACTCTATAAGTTGGGCCTTGCTTTCTCTTGTACGATTTGGCCATTTCACTTAGGCTTTGAAACTTTGAGAGAAAGCAAGGCAGAATTGGCCTGTTATTCGATGTTATTCGATTTAGCCCGCCCTAGAATAATGGTTATTTGGGTTAGGGGTCTTCATCGGTTTGGCTATCGAGTGATTCGGTTAAAAAAATTATGGGTTAAACCGAAAACCGTATTTGAATTTGGTTCGATTTTCTGGTTGACCCGAATAACTCGAATTACATAATTTATATTTTTCTTTCATTTAGTTGTATAAATTTTTAGCACCAAAATTTTTTTTTCAAGATTAAAAAACATTATAAATAGGTAAAAATTTTAATGGTTTTTTGCAAGGTTGCAAAAATCGTGAATCGGTAGTCGGGCGGTCGACCCCCTTGCAGCTTGTAATTGGTCTAGGCGGGATTAATCGATGATTAATCGGATTGGCATTTTGGGCAAGTTTTAGGTATTTCCGGCGAGTTTTGGGTATTCCCAGAAAGATTTTCCTTAAAAAACATCTTATAATAGATATAAACGGCGACTATAAGTGACTGCATTTGTTAAAGGTTGCAAAAATCGCAAATTGGTGATTAATTAGATTGACATTTTTGGGAAGTTGTGGCATTTTTGGGAAGTTTTCCTTAAAAAAAAAAAACTTTTAATAGATATAAACAGTGAATATTAGTGATTAAAACTAGTTTACGGCGAGATCGGGGTATTTCCAGCAAGTTTGTAAGTTTCTGGCAAGTTTGACCATTGTTGACAGTTGTTGACCGCCGTTAACCATGGTTGACCGATTTGTTTGACCGATTTACACAAATCGGCAAGGTTGGTGGGCCAGTAGCGCCTAGGCGGTGATTAATCGCCCTTGTAAGCCTTTTTTTACAATACTGGTTTTTTGTATATTAATATATATATTTACTAGACTATAGACCCGCGGGTTTCGCGGGTGGCAATAAAAAAAATTGTATTGTATATAAAGATTTGGGTGTGAGGGATTATGATCAAGTCATTCCTCAAATGACTTGAGTAAGCTCTAAGTTATTAAAAAAATGCAACACCCATCCCATTCTTTTAAACCAAATGCACATCCAAATACCCCTACATGTCAACTTGCATATTTAAGAAAACACGATGCCTAAATATCTTACACATGTTACTGTCGAGTCTTCTTTTTTCTTTTCTCAGCGTATTCTTTGGATGTAATAACTGAATGTCGCTATACAGACCATTTCTTTACAAGGTCGTATCACTATTTGGACTTAAAAGTAGTTTGCTTGACATTCAAAGTCAACATAAGATAATGCACAAGAGATGAAGTCGTATCTTTCGCCCTCCTGGGGTCTGACCTTCGAGGCCTCTAAAACTAAGTTCTTACTTCCATTTATGCTAAGTTTGTCTTTAATCCTTGACAATTGTAAATGATGAGCAGCAGAATTATAATTTAAAGCGTTTAAGAAAAGAAGACGTAAATAAGATAAACGATATATCCTATATAATGAATATGTTTTCTCGTAAGCTGCAAATGTGTGCATACTAATCTAAATAAACTGAAATGCTAATGTGACAGCCAAGGACAAGTGGCTGCAGCCTTCTACCTCATAGCCATTATTGGATTGCTAGCAAACGCATTGTGACACCTCATGAGATCATTTCTGGCGCAGGTTGGTTTAACATCGCAATTACATTGGGACCTGTGTACGTAATACAATAACAAATTAAACTATAATGATTTTATAACTATCGAATTACAGAAAAAGTATTACAAATACAACACGTTTAGTTTGTAACAAAATTCTTATTAGTTTTGAATTTGCAAATGGGTAGTTGAGATCAGTGGTGGAAGAATCATATCTTTGGTTAAAGAAAAGGATTGGCAGGAAACAGTCAAGACTAAACCAGTGATTGATTATGGAAACGCTGTTGTGATGCCTGGTTTAATTGATGTGTAAGAGACTTCCTATAAATCATCTTGATTTCTCTAAAAACTTCTTACCCTTACTAATTTACTTGTCCTACATCAGATACCATATCAAAGATGTGACACAAATTTTGAATCTTTACCATCGAAAACACAATTTTTCACCTTAATGATCAAAGTGACACAAAGTTTCAATACTTAACATCTGAAGTAGAATTCTTTGTGTGATGATGACCATAGGCATGCGCATCTTGATGATCCAGGGAGGACAGAGTGGGAAGGATTTCCTTTGGGAACATCTGGATGGATGGTAAGAATTATCCTTGACATCAAGTTTGGAAGCGGGTGCAATTGGGTCATTTTGAATTTGTATTTAGTTCATAACGGGTAAAACTACAAAATAAATGGTCAAACCTTTATAAGTAATAACATCCTAAATTTTTAACTAACTATTCAAAAAAACTGAATCTTATCTCCATATATAATTTTTGTAACCATGTTCAATATATTTGTCAAACATAATCCATGAAAAGTTGGTGGGTCAACCAAAACTATTTTGACCCGTCTCTGAAAGTCACCCTTTTTGGTTATTATATTTCCAGCTAAGAGGAGCTTCCACTCGTCATCACTAACATGTTTACTTACCTTAACACCTTGTACAAATCAAAAAGCAATAATGAACACTGAGTTGCAGGCCTAACTTAAGTAACTGAGGTACTTAGCAGCTAAGAAAAAGCTGTTAAAAAGCTAACAGAAAAATTCAAAAAAATGTGGAACAAGTCTATAAGCAACCCAAAAATATGTGTACCAAGTTTTAGAGCAAATGAACTTATATTGAGCTTGTGATAATTCAAATACAGGAGCTGATCTGAGCTATTTTGCTACTGATGCAGGCAGTGTTCTGTCAAGACTTAAGTTGCAAAAACTTGCCAAAAAAATTCAAAAGCTAATGATATTCTTCCAACACTTGAACTTCTACTTAAAACACTATATTGAACTCTTAAATAATAAAAATAAACACCAAATCAATCCAATGCTATTAATAAGCAAATGAGATCAGAACATAACCTTCAAGCTGTTGTATCAAACTTGAATCTATGAAATCCTCCAATTCAATCCAAATTAACCTAATAACTGCTATTCTAAGTTACTCTAAGCCAGTTCAAAAGTTACCAAAGTGCCAATGAACAGTAAACCCAAGTTTGACCCATTTTCACCCTTGATCCAAACACTACTTTATGCAACTGTTTTAAGACTTTTTATGAGTTTTATCTTGAAATAAGATAGGTTTTTAAAACAAAATGATTAAACAACTATAAAAAACACTATTAAGCTATTTTAAATTGAGAATAAGCAACTAAATAAGCTAGATTAGATTATGCTAATTTCCATGTTTTTTAAGGTTTTTAAGCACAAATCTAATTTAAGCTAAGAGTAACTAACAAATTAACATCAAAGAGACATAACAAGAAAAAATAAGCACAGATAAGGCAGAATAAGCAATTATCTAAAACTATGAAGATGTAAATTGAAGACGGCAAGAAGTCAAATTGGAGATGTAAATTATGAACAAATTAATTCCTAATTTCACTAACAGTTTATAATCAAAACAAAATCAGTCATATCAAGCGTCTTAGGCAAAAACCCCAATTTGATTAGGGTTTATAAAAATTGAAATTAAAAAAAATACAAACTATACATACCAAGATATTAGAATTAATCAATTAAGTAGAAGTAAACATACTTTAGATGGATCTTGTATCTGATGATATAGAAAGTGTGATAAATACTGATGATATAGAAAGTGTGATGTAAATATTAAAAAACCTTAACAAATTAGAGATGAGGCTATCAAAAAAGACGGGAAGAAGTCAAATTGGCATCACGAATTGAGGAGTGTATATATGACGTCAATATATGATGTCAGAATAGGGGTGGTGACATTCAAAAAACTTTTGTTTTATTATATATAAAGATGTGAATTTGGTTTATGGTTCGGTTCGGTTTTCAATTTGCCAAAACCATATTCAAAACCATTTTCAATTCGCTTTTTATAAATTCGGTTCGGTTCAATTTTGGTGGATTCGTGTGGGCATTACCGATTTGTGAACACCCCTAATTTGGGTTGGGCCATTGGAGTTTGAGAAAATAAAAACTTTACTCTTACCCAACTATAATAAAGGTTCCGGTTATTGAGGGGTTAATCTAGTTTGGGTCATTTTCAATAAGTCTTGTTTTTTTTAACAAACAACGAGGGTAAGCCCGCGATTCGCCGCGGGATGTTCGAATACAAAAGTGTTGTTTGGGATTAATCTAAACAGCTTATTTCGCAATAAATCTTATGTTCAAATGTAATAAAAATTAACTTTAATAAGCATAAAGGTAAAACATTAAAAAAAAAAAAAAAAAAAAAAAAAAAAAAAAAAAAAAAAAAAAATTCTGTTTTAAGTGATGTAGGTTATTGTGAACACTTGTAGACTTTGGCTTTCATCCTTCAACTCACTACACAGGTCCGCAGAATAATCGTTGGTGAAGCATTTGACGTTTTTCACTTTTCTTATAGACTGCTTTGTTGGGTAACTCAAATGCCATGCCAATTATGAATAAGAAAGATTGTTACACCAGTGACCAGTCATGAAATAAGCAACACTACCTTTTCCTTCTGAAGCTGAATCAGCTTTTCACCTGGTCAAAAAACATAAAGATTTAGCCATTTTCAACAAAAAGATGCCAAAATGGCTGCTGAAAATAAGCTCCCTAAACATCCCCTAAGAACATATCAAGACGCCAAATGCCTGCTGAAAATAACCCTAATAGCATGTCAACACGACAAAATGGCCGCTGAAAATAAGCTATCCAAACAGGCCCTAAGAACATGTCAAGACTCGAATATGGCTGTTGAAAGTCAGCTATCGAAACAGCCCCTAGTAGCATGTCATTGACGGCAAATGAATGCTAATTAGGCATGCCTTGATTAATGCTCAATATAAACTCTTATTAATTTCAGTACATATAAATATAAACTTCATTGTGCATTGACCACAAAACAAACAAAAAGTCTTAGGTGGCAACAAACTAAAAAGCACAACAGTTAAAAGAATACAAAAAATACCAATCTTAATGCAATGACACAGATGGACACATGCAATAAGATATAACAACAATATGCAAGCCATAGATATACATAAACCATAAATGAACATTAGCTAGAAATTAGTTGACATTAAACATGCAAAACAAAACTAAGTAATCGTTAATCAGGCCACGTTTTTCTCATCTTTAACTGGTTTAATAAACGGTTGTTGTAGGTTTATAATGAATACTCATGTGACAATTTTCTTACGTATATACTCTAAGCGTCTAGAACAGCCTTTTTATAATGCCTAAAATGATGAAAAGTCGCCTCACTTTTCACAATTAAGAATCGATTATAAATACAGAAATATGCATCTTGCCAAAATGTATGAGCTTATATATCACTCGCTGTGTCACTCAATATCCTTCCAATTGTTTAGATATGACTTTAAATTTACTAAGTAACCTGAATTGCGATACTCAGTTACTGAGAGTCAGGGCAATGCTTCTATAACTATTACGGGTCAAAAACTAATAATTCAAATAAACGTTACATTACTTATTTACCTGTTATCATCCACTTTAAACAACTAACTGTATTAATCAAAACAACCCCTAAATGTATGTAAAACTATGCATGAAACATAAGGCAACACACGACATTCGACAGACAAAACAACATAAATACTTATAACAACCACCCTTAACAACACTAACATCTAACCTGGACACTTTCAGACCCATAATGGTTAGAGCCATCTTTCCCTCTAGGAACATCTGCAACCGAAAATAAGCTAATGAGCAAGTAAATTGCGTAATAGCATAAGCGATAGAAGGTATAACTAAATAATCTTTTCAAGGCTATATTACGGGGGTATTTAGGTAAGCTTATGTGTATCTAACTGGACAAACCCATATACTGTGGTGAGTCACAATCAAATGAAAGTAACTAATACATTAGAACATAAAAGGCCACCAAAAATAATCGAGCGCTTACCTTTTCCACTAATTCCTCCTTCGATGGAGATAACATAGCTAATTTTATGAGCTGCAAATGTATAAAGAAGATGTTCATGTAAGATAAAAACACTGCATAGACTTAATGTACTCATCTATCATAAATCATTATGCACAAAGGCTCCAATGTTCCTCCCACTAAGCTATAAATTCATAACAGCAACATTTATAATTAACAATCCGAAATACCCCCTAAAACTTACATCCATGACAAACGCTCTTTACCCGAGTCGTATAATTCACAAAAAAAGGTTTTTATCTTTATCGAATCAACGTGTGTTGGATGATTAAACCCACAACTATCACCATAACCACACATGCCACCGGTTGACCAGTTTGATCCGTCTGTGAAAATGACTGACCTGTATTATGCAACATTGCTCACTGAAAATGACTGTGCCTTTGCAAAGTCTGTCATTTATACATATGAATTTACTACCAAAGTCACAACATTACATCCTTTTCTACAATTTGTATCATTTTAGTAATGCAACTAAGAATAACAATAAACGAATATAAAGAAGCTTACCCTCGAAGACATATTGAAGCTGGATCTTGTAGAAGTTTCTGAGATTATGATTAGTCGTCTTTAAAGACGGTGAATGCTGCTGCCAATGCTGCTGTCATTTCACCTGCAAGATCGCGCACGTTCTCGAGTACGTTAAAAACGTACTAAGGTATTTGAAAAAAGGTTGCGGTAAAGAATCTATGATGGTCAGTAAGGTGGGTTCTACTTGCCGACAGAAATCGGAATGTCAGTGGAGGATTTAATATGAATATTAATTATGTACATCTATTCACAAATAAACACGTTACCTAGTTGAATTGACAATTTACCATCTGATTTTCTTTTATATCTATTGATGTTTGTTACTGATGTGGTTTTCAGAGCGTTGCGCGCAACATTTTCAGAATAGGATACGGTCACATCCCGGACAACACCGTCTGCAAAATCAAGCATGGTCGTTCCAAAGTCTGGGGCTGCAAATATGTACAAATTATTTTTAGTACAAACTGCCATTAACATGTGTCCCATGCTTTTCATGTGAATGTTTATTTTATTTGTTAATAATACAGATGCATACGTACAGGGCATACCGACTTCTGGATAAAAATTGTCGATGTCCCGAACAACAGCAACATCAAAATCGAGTACCTTTGGCACATACTTCACGCCTGAAACAATGTAGCAACCTGTAGAATTCCACAGTCATTAGTAAACGTTAATCTAGTATTAACCTATCATTATAGTTCACTTAACCATTTTTACGAGCAAAATTTGAAAATTTTGTTTATTACATTTCTATTCAAAAACGTTGTTACGTGATAGACGATACTTTGGAATGAGCTCACACACGCACCACGACAGTCCAGTATACAAATAAACACCAAACAAATCCTTATTTCATACTCTAGGCCTGTTACTATTCAAGCCCAACACTATTCCAGCCCAAATTTTTATTTTCTCTTTTATACTAATCGACCCAACACACATTTACTTGGCCACTTTTATTCCCTATTTCGACACACAAGCCACAGTTTATTTTACATGTTTCGAATCCTCATACCCCAATTTTTCAGGATTAACCAACCTTTTCATCTAGTTCGAACGTATGAATCATAAACGAGACCTAAAGCTAACTCACCTCGACACAGACACAAACTCATTCGAATGTTACTCAACACATCCAACAACTATTTTTACTATGAGATTTGCATGGTTCCTAGTCGAAATGAGTTCTATAAACACTAACACACTTTTCCTATATTCTTGGTCACGTTAAAAATGTCATTCGAACCATATATGTGTCGAATATATTTTGTAAATGTGCCACTTGATGTAAAACCGAAACACAAACACATTCACACCACTTGGACTCATTCACTCAAGATTTCCTAGCTAGTTTTATTCCTTGTGTCCCCTCATCCTATCCCTTCGACATATAACAATCTCAACTTCTCCATAAAATACAATATACTTGACATATATACATACATATACGTATACAACACATACATGTTCATTCTCTCATTCTCTCATTCACCCTCAATACTTTTCTAATCAATTCTCTCCTGCCAAGACATTCGAAGAGAACCAAGACCATTTCCTAGTCATTTGATCCATTTTTCCAAAGGATCAAGGTTGATCTCGATTCTTTTGCCATTATTCTAGCGTGTAATGTGCAAACCTTTCAAGTTCTAGTCCATTTCGACGTGATATCCCTACCATTTCTTGGTGTAGTAAGCTTTCCAAATCCATTTCTATACTTACTTGTGATTTTATATAGATCATGCATTTTATTTATTCCATGCAAATCATTATAGCTTTCTTTTATTTATTTCGTGTTCAAGTTATTCAAATTTTATTTATATATGACCTCCTATTCAATGGATGGCTAGAAAATCAAGAACTATATCCATTCGACACATATAACATCATATTAATACTTAACGAGACCCTTTTTAAACTCACTTTACATATCGAACATTATTATGTCATTTATATTTTTTTGGACCTTGTTATATTCGACTAGAACAAGCCTCGTTAAATCATTTTTGATCAAGTACCATATCAATTAAATTGCACAACTCGTTTCTCAATAGTCCAAACAAATAAGCAGTAAAAATAAGCTCTCCTAATAAGCTCATAAGACACCTTTTTAAACCTCAAACTAAATCACTATCGAACCAGTTTTTAACTTAACAATTATATCGAGTGGGCTTTTTAGCCCACTAAGCTTGAAATAAGCAAACCGAATAAGCACTAGATATAAGCAGTTTGAATATGTTATTAGGACTATAAAATAAGCCTAAGAAAAAGCCCAAACTCTTTTGAAACCCATCGGATCTAATTCTCTTAATGGGCCTGAATTAAAACTCGTTAAGGCCCATTAATCTAAAAATAAGCTCTTTCATGTAATAAGCAATTTTTATAAACTTGAATAAGCTGTTTGAAGCTTATAAAACTTTTGGAAAATTTAATATATAAGTTTTGTGAATTTTGGACTTAAACCGCAAAATATGTTACTATTTGGGTTAAAAATGTAACTTTCGGATAAATATGTACTAAACTGGCCATATTTATAACTTATGGGTAGAAAATGATAATACAGTAAACTGAGGCTATAAAATGTCACATCTGAACATTTTTGGACTAATAATATAAATAATTCTAACCAGGGACTAACGGTGCAAATATTTCACCGTTAGGGTTAAAAGTGTAAAATTCATACAACTTCAAGGACCAACCAGTAACTTATTTCTATATACATTTCATAAAGTGTTTTATACAATTGTGTTCTTAAAATCCATTTTACATTTCGTACGCTTTATTAAACAAACGTTATGTTTATATTTATATAACGTGATTTTAACGAATAAACGTAACTTATCATCCACCAACTTTCGAAGAGACGATATTTACTGATTCTATAAACATAAAAACATGATAATATTATATATAATATTATTTTTGAACTTTAAGCATTTTAAGCATATCATTCATTTTCATCACGAACCAATTCGTTATCCGACACTTTTCCACAATCATTATTCACATTAAGCCAATCTTAAACCATCGAAATCTCAGACTTCCCTATTATTCAGGTCGTGTGTTGGAGCCGTTCCCGTGTTACATTTGACATAACTTACATTGACTTTTACAGCTAAGGTGAGTCATAGCCCCACTCTTACTCATTTATATTCATTTTAAACTACTTGAGGGAGATACATGTTTAAATTACTTTACTCGTTTATCAAATACATGATTTGCATTGTGATGCAAATACTCAAAACATTTATGATACGCTACGCTTTTATACTTTTTGAACATGATGTGTAGTTTTATTACGATATATGCCTTAATGTGTCAGACTATTCATATACACACTATTCATAACAACTGTTTAACTCCTTTGCGAAGGAGCCGTTGTAGAGGTATTGAAAGTAACTATCGGGCTGACGCCCCCACACTTGTGTCCAAAATGACGAGACCTTGGGTGAATATAATCCGGGATACACATGATACATATAGAAACAGTTAGGAGGTTCAGTTTGCTGCTATTCATTACATTAAGTGCTCTTGTATATCGTATACACATCTGTCCTACTCATACCTTAGCAGTGGGTTGTAAACACACAGGTTGCAAGTCTTGTATGGGCGGGACTTGGGACTGAGTGGATTTACAATGCCTTTGTAGTGGAAACTTTATTCAAGGGCTTTACAATTTACATACATGCCCTACTCATACTTTAGCAGTGGGTTGTAAACACACAGGTTGCAAGTCTTGTATGGGCGGGACTTGGGACTGAGTGGGTTTACAATGCCTTTGCTGTGAAATCTTTATTCAAATGCTTTACAACTAAACTAAACTCTATGAACTCACCAACCGTTGGTTGACACTTTTTAGCATGTTTATCTCAGGTTAATAAGACGATAGTGGATGCATGGATCATAGAGTCATTTGCATACTTGGAGACTTATACCTTTATCTTTTACCATTCGATACATCTTGAAAACATCTATGTAACCTTATACTTTGGATCTCTTGTTTTAACTCTGATTTAAATAATTCGAATGGTAACATTTCAAAACGTCTCATTTAGAGGTCGTTTTCTATACCTTGTTCTATATTATGAAGTAATACCCCCTTGACACTATCGTTCTGTTGCGGTAATTTGGGGGTGTTACAAACAATCATTTAACTTTATCATAAAATGTTCAAGAATTTACAAACTTTAATCGTGTTTTCTTATATAGGCACACAAACTTCTATTAGTGTCGATGTCTTAGATTAGAGGTTTTTTATTCAGCTTTAACTTGAACTTGGCCCGAATTGTCAGTAAAAATATCATATCATGTAATTTAACCCCTCTCAAGACAGGTTCAAGCATAAAGATACCGAAAAACAACAATACAACTCATAGTCATACAAAAAAACTAAAATCAATTACCTGAGCTATCGTATCTCGAAGGCTGGACTTGATAGTACCCGTGTTATAATCTCCAAAGTTTTTTAAGTATTGTATTTGTAACAGTTACTCGCACCTGTAATACATTGTAACATGTGTAGTAAGAAAATGAGGTACACTGGTATTAAGATTTTCAATGAAAACCACACATATGTAAGAATCAGTTCTGGAAGTTTTAACTGTAACAGAGAATGTGCACAACTCACCGCAAGAGGAAGCGTTCCTTTTGGTCTGCACTTTATATTTACTTCTGCAGCATCAGGTTTTGCTAATCTTCGTAACTTCATGGAACCCTGCACTTTTCATAGAAGAGCAATTAATTATAGAAATGTTGTTTTTTAACAAATAAGTTTACAATACAATAAGGAGTTCAGTAGTATACCATCTGAAGCTTCCCATTACAGAAGTCAACCTTTATTCCTTGTCTCCCATATATTATCTGCCCAAGAATTTCAGTCTGCGGTTGGTATGATACCTTCTCTATAATGTTGAGGAATAATAGAAAATAGTCAAAGGGCTTGAAAGAGATGGCCATATACAGAAGCTTATTCTGAACCGGAGTCCAAGACAACACAATATGGCGTCGTTTTAAACGACCTCTAGGATGTTGCATAATACAGGTCAGGAATAACGCAATCTTTAAACAACCGTTTCCATTATGTACAACTGAGGCTCAGATAGATGAATCGAAAAAGCGGACGCACTCGCCATGGCTGCAACCTTAGCAGGTTACCATGCCAATAGGCGGGCATTCTCAGCTTTAATCGACCCTATCCAAACTCATCATAGCCAATTATCATACTACTGTACATAATACTGAAAGGCATTCAAAAACGTCTGGTGCTATACATTCATGTTCCCAAGAAAACCGGTTTACGAAATCTTTAAACAACCTTTTCCATTATGTACAACTGAGGCTCAGACAGATGAATCGAAAAGCAGACGCACTCGCCATGGCTGCAACCTTAGTAGGTTACCATGCCAATAGGCGGGCATTCTCAGCTTTAATCGACCCTATTTAGACTCATCATAGACAAGTATCATACTATTGTACATAATACTGAAAGGCATTCAAAAACGTCTAGTGCTATACATTCATGTTCCCAACAAAACCGGTTTACGCTTGGTATTCAAATCCAAGCAGCTTAATTTGAACCGGAGCCCAATAGGACACAATATGGCATCGTTTTATGACCTCTAGGATGTTGTATAATATGGGTCAGGAATAACGCAATCTTTAAACAACCGTTTCGATTATGTACAATTGAGGCTTAGACAAATGAATCGAAAAAGCGGACGCACTCGTCATGGCTGCAACCTCAGCAGGTTACCATGCCAATAGGCAGGCATTCTCAGCTTTAATCGACCCTATCCAAACTCATCATAGCCAATTATCATACTACTGTACATAATACTGAAAGGCATTCAAAAATGTCTGGTGCTATACATTCATGTTCCCAAGAAAACCGGTTTACGAAATCTTTAAACAACCTTTTCCATTATGTACAACTGAGGCTCAGACAGATGAATCGAAAAGCGGACGCACTCGCCATGGCTGCAACCTTAGCAGGTTACCATGCCAATAGGCGGTCATTCTCAGCTTTAATCGACCCTATTCAGACTCATCATAGCCAAGTATCATACTATTGTACATAATACTGAAAGGCATTCAAAAACTTCTGGTGCTATACATTCATGTTCCCAACAAAACTGGTTTACGCTTGGTATTCAAATCCAAGCAGCTTAATTTGAACCGGAGCCTAATAGGACACAATATGGCGTCGTTTTACGACCTCTAGGATGTTGTATAATACGGGTCAGGAATAACGCAATCTTTAAACAACCGTTTCCATTATGTACAACTGAGGCTCAGACAGATGAATCGAAAAAGCGGACGCACTCGCCGTGGCTGCAACCTCAGCAGGTTACCATGTCAATAGGAAGGCATTCTCAGCTTTAATCGACCCTATTCAGACTCAAACCGCACGCATTCATCCGTTCACATAAGATCCAACACACTGCATCTGTACATAAAAAAATGCAGTCATTCAGTAAAAGTTTTAAACTATTAGTTAGCTGACGAAATTCTAAAATACTATTTACGACATCCTGATATACCGTATGGTGCTATAACCAACATTTTTTAGTATAACATCACGAAACTCATAATTAGGGTCTCATGAATTCAACTAAAATTTACATTATCATATTCAAAGAAACTGTTCCTTACCTAAGTGGATGGCAAGAATCAGTTTTTAACTCCAACGTTGTTTATATGAAAGGTAGTAGAACTAAGTTTCACAATACCCATAGCTACAAACAAATTGGCAGATAAGCCCATAAGCCAGCAAAATAAGGCATTCTCAGCTTTAATCGACCCTATTCAGACTCAAACCGCACGCGTTCATCCGTTCACATAAGATCCAACACACTGCATCTGTACATAAAAAAATGCAATCATTCAGTAAAAGTTTTAAACTATTAGTTAGCTGACGAAATTCTAAAATACTATTTATGACATCCTGATATATTGTATGGTGCTATAACCAACGTTTTTTAGTATAACATCACGCAACTCATAATTAGGGTCTCATGAATTCAACGAAAATTTACATTATCATATTTAAAGAAACTGTTCCTTACCTAAGTGGATGGCAAGAATCAGTTTTTAACTCCAATGTTGTTTATATGAAAGGTAGTAGAACTAAGTTTCACAATACCCATAGCTACAAACAAATTGGAAGATAAGCCCATAAGCCAGCAAAATAAGGCATTCTCATCTTTAATCGACCCTATTCAGACTCAAACCGCACGCGTTCATCCGTTCACATAAGATCTAACACACTGCATCTGTACATAAAAAAATGCAATCATTCAGTGAAAAATTTAAACTATTAGTTAGCTGACGAAATTCTAAAATACCATTTATGACATCCTGATATACTGTATGGTGCTATAACCAACGTTTTTCAGTATAACATCACGCAACTCATAATTAGGGTCTCATGAATTCAACCAAAATTCACATTATCATATTTAAAGAAATTGTTCCTTACCTAAGTGGATGGCAAGAATCAGTTTTTAACTCCAACGTTGTTTATATGAAAGGTAGTAGAACTAAGTTTCACGATACCCATAGCTACAAACAAATTGGCAGATAAGCCCATAAGCCAGCAAAATAATCTATTGTATAACTATTTTTTTACAAAATAAGCTGATTCATTAGGGATTTTTTTTCATTTTTTTTTTAAATTTAAACTGATTACTTCCAAACATCTTATAAGTGCTTATTTTAAATATAAAAAAGCTATCACTAACCTCCTTCTCAACCTCATAAAAACATTCACATGATACCCGTATCCTAAAAACCAAAAATTAAAACTCAGGTTGGAGAAAATATACATGCCTTTCATGTTGAAGGATTTTTTGTTTCGCAGCTTCACCACATACAATCCTAAAAGCCAAAAATTAGAACTCAATCAACACCCACATAATCAAATCATCTAAGGTACACAAAACCCATAAAATTATACAACCAAACCTCATAACGAAACCTCATATAGGTAGAGAGAGATGAGAGAACAGGAGAGAGTAATCAGATGATTTATGGGAAGAAGCTTCAAGAATACGTTCCACCTAATCTAAAACTATATAAAGTTAGAAGAAAACGCGATAACTAAACACAATGTGGTAAATTCTATCTCCCTGAAGGTAGGTGGTTGGATTAGTAGCTTATTTAGGCGGCTTTTAGGTAAGGGTGCCCCAAGTTACAATAAGAGTCTAAAACATCAGCTTGTAAAGTTTTTCCTAAAATCAAATAAGTCCAAAAGCCGCCTAAATAAGCTACTAATCCAACCGCCTACCTTCATCTCCCATTCTCAGTAACTTGGATAAACTAAAAAGCCTAAATTTAAAAACAATAAAATTAAAGACACTTAAACCACCATCAAATTCCAACTTATTTTAACTCCCATTTCAATACCCAGATTTTAATCTAACACAGTTCTGGAAAACCAAAAACCCTAAATCAATATTCGAAAATAATAATAACAATAATAATCAATGAGTATACCTTTGTTTGTCATTACACTTTACGAATTCAAGACCACTTTATACTCGTATGAAAAAGTGAGATCCAGTAAAATAAGCCAATCCAAAGAACCCCTAAATCATTCTCCACCTATCTCTGATTTTGTTTTCTGATAATGAAATGGGTAGAAGCTTTAGGAAGTCTTTATGTGGCTATAACAAATGGAGGTGCTGTAGCCATTCACAAATGGCAATCATACAATCGCACACAATAAAATCTTAATAAAATAATTGGTTACTGTAGACCCACCTCACAAAAACACTATAGATCCTTCGGATCCTGTAGATCCCTCTCACAAAAACACTATAGATCATTCGGTTTCGGATCGGGTATGTTTTGGCCGGACGGAGTGAAGTTAGGTTAATTTTTCTCGGGTTCGGGCTATGGACACCTAGGAAGTCTATGGTGAATAGTTCTTGCTTTTTATACAACTGAGGCTCAGACAGATGAATCGAAAAAGTGGACGCACTCGCCATGGCTGCAACCTCAGCAGGTTACCATGCCAATAGGAAGGCATTCTCAGCTTTAATCGACCCTATTCAGACTCAAACCGCACGCGTTCATCCGTTCACATAAGATCCAACACACTGCATCTGTACATAAAAAAATGCAATCATTCAGTAAAAGTTTTAAACTATTAGTTAGCTGAAGAAATTCTAAAATACCATTTATGACATCCTGATATACTGTATGGTGCTATAACCAACATTTTTCAGTATAACACCACGCAACTCATAATTAGGGTATCATGAATTCAACCAAAATTTACATTATCATATTTAAAGAAACTGTTCCTTACTTAAGTGGATGGCAAGAATCAGTTTTTAACTCCAACGTTGTTTATATGAAAGGTAGTAGAACTAAGTTTCACAATACCCATAGCTACAAACAAATTGGCAGATAAGCCCATAAGCCAGCCAAATAAACTATTGTATAACTATTTTTTTAACAAAATAAGCTGATTCATTAGATATATATATATATATATATATATATATATATATATATATATATATATATATATATATATATATATATATATATTATTTAACCTCGTTACTTCCAAACATCTTATAAGTGCTTATTTTAAATATAAAAAAGCTAGCTGTAACACCCGTATCCCAAGTGTTGGGACCCCACCCTAGATGAAAGTGGATAAAGACCGTATGTGATTGGTTGGTCAACAAAGTTATGTGGGAGTCAAACCCGATAGTCAATCTAATAGTCAAAGTATGACTAATGTAGTAATATAAAGTATGATGCATAAACTAAAGGGACCTAAGTTGTTAAGTTGTAAATATGTATTATAAGAATGGTTGTGGCCAAAGTAGAAGGAAAGAGACTAGAGGGACCATTCTTGCCATTATCCCAAAATGACACCTAACTAGTTATATCTAGCTTGTTCTAGATAATTCTGCGATTATTGATAGAGTTGGAAAGGCCGGATTTAGAAGGGAGAAAAAGGAGGGAAATAACACTTGTTGGATAGCTTAGGAAGGAAGAAGATGGAGACTTTGTGGTTATGATCATCTCTAGCAAAGATCCCCACAAGTAAGTAAATCTAATCTAGTATTTTTAATGATTATGAGATGGATTCATAAGGGTCATGGTGGGTTTGGTAAACCCTTGTTAGAAAGTGTTAGTTTGATGGGAAAGTAAGTATTTGGTATGTTAATTTAGTAGGAATAATGATGATGATGGTGATGATGTGATGTTGGTGGCTAGTGAGGATGATGATGATGGTGGTGAAATGGTGACATGATAGACTAGCTTGGATTGAAGGTAAGTAACTCTCCCTAAAACTTGTATTATATGTGTATTTATCATGTATGTATTGTGGTTGTGTAAGAATATAGGAGTTGGACTTAGAATGGTTATAAGCTAAGTATGGATGGCTAGTGGTTTGTGGCTAAGGGTATGTAGCTTGTTGGATTTGGACTATTTAAGGTATGTAGTTGGTTACGGTTGTTGTGATTGATAATGGTTATGATATGAGAATATGTGGGATATGGTTTGGATGTTGTAGATTAGAAGCCTTTATGATGGTTATGATGCTTATGTGAAAGTATGTGTATGATATATGTTTTATATTGGGTTACTTACTAAGCGTAAGCTTATTCTTTTAGTTGTCAATGTTTTGTAGGCTTATGCGCGACGGAAGGAAGTTTCATGGATTATAGCATAAGGATTTGGAAGTGAATTCGGAAGATAATAAGTAGTAGGAGCTAGGTAGAATACCGAGCTCGAGACAAGGTTGTACCCCGAGAGTCTTTCTTTTAGTTTGTATAATGTGTGTTGAGGTCGTCGTAAAGTTTGGGAGTCTAACTATGAGTCAAAGTGTAGTTTATGTGTTTATGTATAAAGTTTAAGGGGCGTTTGGTTTAAGCGTAAACATACCCATTTTGGGTTGTAAACGGGTCAAGTGCCCTTGGAACATGTTTGTTATGTTAATCTAATGCTTTTGGTAAAGTTTGGGTGGTCAACGGTGTGTCCAAGTGTGTTAAATGGTTTATGGTCAATGTTTAAGGGGGGTGTTTGGCAGAAGGGTAAATGTACCCATTTTGATGTGTAAACGGGTCAAGTGTTGTTGGAACGTGTTTGATATGTTAAATAAATAAAGTTAGTCAAGTTTGGTGTAAAATGGAAGTCGTATGGGTTGTTTGTAGTGAAAATGGGTCAAACGGGTTATTTGCATAACCCGTCTATTTTGTAAGTATCCTTTCGGGAAGTCAAATGGTAAATGTTTTTATATGGGAATGAGCCCATTGACATACTAATGAAATCTGGAAAGTTTCGTTAATCATCGGGTCATAGAAGTTGTCTTTTCGAGAAATGGGTCAAAAGATGTATAAAAGGGGTTATGTAGTTAAAGGGGTGTTTGGGTTAAGTGTATTTCTACCCATTTTGGGTAGCAAACGGGTTGATTGATTATGTAATCGATCTAGTATGAGATGTTAATTGCTTTGAGTGAGTTTGGGGTGAAATTTCGGTTTGGGACATGAAATTTCGGTTTGGGACACCAAATTTCGGTTTGATTTGGACATATTTTGGTAAACTTTGAAAAATCATATCTTTTGTTCCGTAAGTCGTTACGGGTCGTGCCACCTATCGTTTTGAAGGTAATTGAGTCTAGTTTCATTTAAAATTAGTATTAAGGGTTAAATGTTTATAGATTTTTGTCAGTAGTCAAAAGAGTGACCGGATGTCCTTAAAAGTCAAGTGTTTTTGCTTAAAAAGTTTTAAATTTTTGGTCTAACGGGTACGGGGTGTAACAACTTGGTATCAGAGCTTCGGTTTAAGTGAATTAGGTTTCCACTATAGGTTGCCTAGACTTAAACCACTCGTAGACGCGTTAAGTTTAAGTTTAAGAAATGCAGGTAAATATTATGTAAGTTATAGGATGTGAATGTTGAGTTTTGAACTGAATTATGTGATTGCTATATGAGTATAATGACGAGAACTTATGGATGTGTTTTATGTGATATATGACTTGGTGTGTGAGTGATAGGATTACCGTGCACCTCGGGTTGTGTCGGTAATTATTACGTGATATGGATGTAGTTGAATATAGAAGTGATGAGTTAGAAACGGGTTATGGATTGTTTAGATTATTAGACGGAATACATGTTATGCATATGTATGCTACGTAAGTGAATGATAGTTTTGTATAGTATTGACTCAAGATTTAGTTATGTGATTGCGTACTATAGGAAGATAATAATGGTAAGGTGTGAAAGGGACTAATAAGGTATTAGAGATGGGTTAGTGGAAAGTCAAAGTATTAGGAGCATAATTATGAACGTGTGGTAATGTTGAATGAGTGTTATAGCATAGTGTGGTGAAGAAATGATATAAATATATACATAATGAGTCCGTGATAAACTTAGTAAAGTTACAAAACGAGAAAAGGGCATAGGGATTGAGTAAATGATGAAATAGAGCGAATTTTTTAAGTACTAATAGCTATAATGAGATGGGCATGTATGAGGTTAAGGTATTGCCATGAAATAATTATATTACGGCTAAGGCGATTAGCTGTAATTATTAATAATGAATGAATGTGATATAGTTGACGACCTATGTAAGGTCTACATGTAAAGGAAGCGAGTGAGACTAATAGAAGAGAGATAAGATACGAGAATAAAAATGTGGTGGATTAAAGACGCAAGAAAGAATGATAGGAGTGTGTATGAGATAAAGGCGTTGTCCTGAAATTATCATATTACGGCTAAGGCGATTAGCGGTAATTACTATAATAAATGCATGAGTTACGGTTGGTAAAATGTGAGAAGTCTAGATGTAAATGAGTCGAGTGGACTAAAATGTAAAGTAAGAATGTGAAAATGATTAATGTAGGCTAAGAATGCAAGAGGTAAAGTAAAGATGTGAAAATAACTAAAGCGGATTAAGAATGTAGGATGGTAAAACACATAGAAGTGTGTAAATATAATAAGCAGGCTCATATGCTCTATGCGCTTGCATTTCACTAAAATAAATGAATGTAATTATGTGTGTGCGGTGCTTATGACTTGGATCCATTGTTAATGTGATAAAGTGTGAATGTTAATGATCCTTAGGGATGAATGTTAAAGGTGATATCCTTCGGGATGACCAAGTAAATGAATGTTAAGGAATCCTTCGGGATGAATGTTAAAGATCCTTCGGGATGAAAAGTATTGCCTTCATCGGCAAATGGGGTTGCCTATATCCTTGGCAATAAAAGTATCCCCATAATGAATGTGTTAATGATATGGATCAAAGACTAAAACGGAAATATGAAGTATAAACATGATGAAATAATAAAAGTTAGATTGGGAAATAGGAGTAGTAGTGTTATGTCGGGAGTACATAACCATGAGTTTGTATTTCTTGATTTACATCGATTGGGACGCCTCTCCATGTAAATGAGGAAATATAAATGAGTGGGCTTATGTGTTGTCGACACGACACGAGTAGGGCTAGAGAAGTAGAAAGCGGGAGTTTAGAATTAGTTAGGAATTATAAGGACTAAGATAGGAGGATTAGAATTAGAGCATGGCTTTTAATGGAGACTTAGGAGAACCTTGATGGGATGGAGAAATTGTAATGAGGATATAATGTGCCTTGCGGCGTAGTACAAAATATGATGAATGAAAATAATGGAACGTGAACGTATTAGTCGAGTGTGATCATGTAAAGTCAAATAGTACGAGTTTCTTAAGTATCAAGTAGTCAAAGAATGAGGGTAGAGGATGAAGCAAGTGAGATTGTGATGTAACGGTAATAGAGTGGATTAGAAGGATGACTAGTGGTAATAAGTATGTCTTGTATTACGTAAAATCTAAGAAAGAGTTATATGGTATAGAAGTAAGCGGGAGTAATGTGAATTAGGACATGTGATATGTTATAGTATGCATAGAGTTGCAAGATCATTTAGATCGTTGCACTAAATAAACTAGGAAATAAGGTGCTAAGAATGAGATGAGTTATGAGACTAAGTTAGGTTAGAAATAGACGAAAGATTTCAGGGACGAAATCGAAATAAGTGGGATAGAATTGTAACACCCGTATCCCAGGTGTTGGGACCCCACCCTAGATGAAAGTGGATAAAGACCGTATGTGATTGGTTGGTCAACAAAGTTACGTGGGAGTCAAACCCGATAGTCAATCTAATAGTCAAAGTATGACTAATGTAGTAATATAAAGTATGATGCATAAACTAAAGGGACCTAAGTTGTTAAGTTGTAAATATGTATTATAAGAATGGTTGTGACCAAAGTAGAAGGAAAGAGACTAGAGGGACCATTCTTGCAATTATCCCAAAATAACACCTAACTAGTTATATCTAGCTTGTTCTAGATAATTCTTCCATTATTGATAGAGTTGGAAAGGCCGGATTTAGAAGGGAGAAAAAGGAGGGAAATAGCACTTGTTGGATAGCTTAGGAAGGAAGAAGATGGAGACTTTGTGGTTATGATCATCTCTAGCAAAGATCCCCACAAGTAAGTAAATCTAATCTAGTATTTTTAATGATTATGAGATGGATTCATAAGGGTCATGGTGGGTTTGGTAAACCCTTGTTAGAAAGTGTTAGTTTGATAGGAAAGTAAGTATTTGGTATGTTAATTTAGTAGGAATAATGATGATGATGGTGATGATGTGATGTTGGTGGCTAGTAAGGATGTTGATGATGGTGGTGAAATGGTGACATGATAGACTAGCTTGGATTGAAGGTAAGTAACTCTCCCTAAAACTTGTATTATATGTGTATTTATCATGTATGTATTGTGGTTGTGTAAGAATATAGGAGTTGGACTTAGAATGGTTATAAGCTAAGTATGGATGGCTAGTGGTTTGTGGCTAAGGGTATGTAGCTTGTTGGATTTGGACTATTTAAGGTATGTAGTTGGTTACGGTTGTTGTGATTGATAATGGTTATGATATGAGAATATGTGGGATATGGTTTGGATGTTGTAGATTAGAAGCCTTTATGATGGTTATGATGCTTATGTGAAAGTATGTGTATGATATATGTTTTATGTTGGGTTACTTACTAAGCGTAAGCTTATTCTTTTAGTTGTCAATGTTTTGTAGGCTTATGCGCGACGAAAGAAAGTTTCATGGATTATAGCATAAGGATTTGGAAGTGAATTCGGAAGATAATAAGTAGTAGGAGCTAGGTAGAATACCGAGCTCGAGACAAGGTTGTACCCCCGAGAGTCTTTCTTTTAGTTTGTATAATGTGTGTTGAGGTCGTCGTAAAGTTTGGGAGTCTAACTATGAGTCAAAGTGTAGTTTATGTGTTTATGTATAAAGTTTAAGGGGCGTTTGGTTTAAGCGTAAACATACCCATTTTGGGTTGTAAACGGGTCAAGTGTCCTTGGAACATGTTTGTTATGTTAATCTAATGCTTTTGGTAAAGTTTGGGTGGTCAACGGTGTGTCCAAGTGTGTTAAATGATTTATGGTCAATGTTTAAGGGGGGTGTTTGGCAGAAGGGTAAATGTACCCATTTTGATGAGTAAACGGGTCAAGTGTTGTTGGAACGTGTTTGATATGTTAAATAAATGAAGTTAGTCAAGTTTGGTGTAAAATGGAAGTCGTATGGGTTGTTTGTAGTGAAAATGGGTCAAACGGGTTATTTGCATAACCCGTCTATTTTGTAAGTACCCTTTCGGGAAGTCAAATGGTAAATGTTTTTATATGGGAATGAGCCCATTGACATACTAATGAAATCTGAAAAGTTTCGTTAATCATCGGGTCATAGAAGTTGTCTTTTCGAGAAATGGGTCAAAAGATGTATAAAAGGGGTTATGTAGTTAAAGGGGTGTTTGGGTTAAGTGTATTTCTACCCATTTTGGGTAGCAAACGGGTTGATTGATTATGTAATCGATCTAGTATGAGATGTTAATTGCTTTGAGTGAGTTAGGGGTGAAATTTCGGTTTGGGACACCAAATTTCGGTTTGATTTGGACATATTTTGGTAAACTTTGAAAAAATCATATCTTTTGATCCGTAAGTCGTTACGGGTCGT
Organism: Artemisia tridentata subsp. tridentata; assembly: GCA_021014915.2. Classification (NCBI taxonomy): domain Eukaryota; kingdom Viridiplantae; phylum Streptophyta; class Magnoliopsida; order Asterales; family Asteraceae; genus Artemisia; species Artemisia tridentata. The sequence continues at coordinate 230,222,384 of CP139501.1, read as the reverse complement.
GCCACCTATCGTTTTGAAGGTAATTGAGTCTAGTTTCATTTAAAATTAGTCTTAAGGGCTAAATGTTTATAGATTTTTGTCAGTCGTCAAAAGAGTGACCGGATGTCCTTAAAAGTCAAGTGTTTTTGCGTAAAAAGTTTTAAATTTTTGGTCTAATAGGTACGGGGTATAACACTAGCACTAACCTCCTTCTCAACCTCATAAAAACATTCACATGATACCCGTATCCTAAAAACCAAAAATTAAAACTCAGGTTGGAGACAATATACATGCCTTTCATGTTGAAGGATTTTTTGTTTCGCAGCTTCACCACATACAATCCTAAAAGCCAAAAATCAGAACTCAATTAACACCCACATAATCAAATCATCTAAGGTACAAAAAACCCATAAAATTATACAACCAAACCTCATAACGAAACCTCATATAGGTAGAGAGAGATGAGAGAATAGGAGAGACTAATCAGATGATTTATGAGAAGAAGCTTCAAGAATACGTTCCACCTAATCTAAAACTATATAAAGTTAGAAGAAAACGCGATAACTAAACACAATGTGGTAAATTCTATCTCCCTGAAGGTAGGCGGTTGGATTAGTAGCTTATTTAGGCGGCTTTTGGGTAAGGGTGCCCCAAGTTACAATAAGTGTCTAAAACATCAGCTTGTAAAGTTTTTCCTAAAATCAAATAAGTCCAAAAGCCGCCTAAATAAGCTACTAATCCAACCGCCTACCTGTTAGAGTTTGTGGATATAAATTAATATTTGTATGTCCGGTTTCGAACACGAGACTTCGGGATTGCACACATTACGTATGAGTCTCAATGTATTAATAATTAATATAATGATTTATGATTAATTATTAAATCACAAATATTTATATGGTCGAACAGGAAGAAGAAGGGGGTTAAATGTCGATTTTTGGAACTTGAGGTGGTGTTGGACTCAAACTTGGAGAGCAAGTTTGAAGTGTATATAAACCCCTCTAATTCATATAATCGAATGACAATAAGATATCCCAACCGATTCAGTCAATCGGTTTTCTTCTTTCTTCACCCAATGACATGAGTACACGAATCAGTAAAGAGTTTATGATATTCATCATGCATGTGCATGTATTGTTAAATACGTGTAGCTTGCATGTTTATGAATATGCATAAAATAGTTTACTCCTTATCTTCATGTTAACGTACTGTTATGTATCTCTTGGGGTTCGACCATGTATTATCTAGAACATCAAACCCTAGTTGTTGTGATGTTTTATTTGTGATACAAGAACCTAGCTTTTCACATTGAAACGCTACTAATACGTGTGTACAAGAACGGAGTACAAGCTTACTTTAGCTTGTGGTGACTTGCCCTATTCGACCTTAATAAAATCGATCCATCCTTAAACCCAATTAGGGTTTATCTTGTTCTTGTAGATCCGATTCCTTGTTCTTGCTAGGAATCGAAAAGGTACGCATCTATTTAGTTTTTATGTTAATTAATTATATGTTATGTAGATCTATCCGCTGCGCATACTTGTGATGTTTATGTGTTTATAGATTTGTATGATTCACATATTCCAACAGTGGCATCATGAGCCGCGTTTTTAACATGTAATTGATTACATAAAACCTTAAAAATTGAATCTTTAATTAGATACATGCAATTTATAAATCTAGGGTTTATTTTTTTGTAAACCTAATATTAGGTCGACACCTAAATTAAAAGATTTAGGGTTTTTGGTTTTTGTAGAAAACTTGATTTTTTAGGGATTAATTAATGAGTACCTTATGTGACGTCGTTAATTAATTAAATTAGATTGCGTACAGGATATATTGACATGATAATATGTGTTAACATGATTATATGTGCAATATGGGATCCATGACAAAATCTTGCATATTTTGTCATGGAATGTTTGTTGATTTATTTGCCACATGATTTTTAAGATAGATCTTAAATTAGGGAAGACCCTAATATATTAATTAAAATTGGTTATGTGCAATGTGGTATCTAGTTAATAAAACTTACGCGGCCAAATTTATTTGGTGTCTGTGGTCCATTGGGTACAATGAGCTCGAAAACCAATGGGAGTTTTATTGATTAGATACATGAAAATTCACATAGATAATTAATAGGATTTATCAAAAAGGTTTGCATGTGGCTATATGATATCGTTGATGATCATATATGTGTTATTATGTATTTATTTATTTTTTGAATTACTTGTTCTTTGTGTGTTTAATTATGATGGATTGTAACAACAAAGAGGGTAATTTTTCAAATAAAAAATAAATGGACCTAATAACTATGAAACCTTTGTAGTAAACCATTTAATTGCCAAGTCTTATGTGCCGACAGTGGTTCGCTTCGCACGGTAATTTGCTCCCAGGCGAGACTAGCAATTAATAATTTACTACATAAATTGTTTTAAGCAAGAAAATCATAAGTTTTAGTTGATTGATGCGACTGTACAAAAGTGGCCGAAGCGGCGGACCTATTATTGACAAACTATAAAGTGGGTTTAAGGTTGGTTCACATTAAATTGTGACCTTAGAGGGGCACGGTTTTAACCAGCTTCGGCGGCTGTCGTCCCTCCGCTCGCCTGTGCGTCAATAATAGACTTACCAAGTACACCATGAAAAAGTACGAAGCATCTTAAGGCGATGTTGTAATTTGCTCAACGCCTCAATTAAAAAATTTGATGATTTGAGCTTACGAATGAGTAAACTGTTTATTGTAGAAAACATATGATACGAAGATGAATGCATGACATCTTTGTACATATTTTTTGATAACATACATCAAAAAATTTAAATACCCTTAAATTTAAGTAATATGCCAACCAACTACAAAAAGGAACACCTAAGGCCTCATCCTACATCACTAGCAGCCAAAGCTGAATGTTGATGTTCAAAGGATTGTTGTCTAAGGGTAAATTGAGTACTTTCATCACTAGCAGCCAAAGCTGAATGTGATGGAACGACGTCAATTTACAGTTTCTTAAGTTGGTTAACTTAATTGAGCACTTTCATCACTAGCAGCCAAAGCTGATGTGATGGAATGGCGTCAAGGCATAAAGATTTGGGGATGAAACATGCTTACATTTTGCAACTGATGTTGGCAATATAATGTAAGTCCCATGATTCTAGGAATTGCAATTGTATATTGGCAATTGAGTGCAGCTCTACCTTATTGAGTACTTTCATTGCTAGCAGCCAAAGCTGATGTGATGAAACGACGTCAATTTGGATCCTAATTTTCAATGAAAATTAAATGGTGAAATTTATGGGTGTTTAATTTTCTTGAAAAGTTATTATCAATAATACTAAATTGAATTTTGAAAATTCTTTTAAAGTATTTAATGCAACGTTAAAACCGTAAATATGGAACATTCTTTTAGTAGTAAATTGATCTGCACCCTTAGGGGTCTTTGGATAGAGTCAATTTTTACTGAAAAGAATAAACCAAGTCTGCTTTCCGTGTGAAGAGTAAGACTTAATCCTATTCCTTTTCATGAGTGAGAAAGGTATAATAGGAAAATTGGAATCGTCTAAATTCTAAGAAATAACTCATGGCGAATTTCTTAAAGAAATTGCATGGTTAGGAGTTATTAAATTAGAAACTAGACTAATTACCGCAAAATTGGTAAAAGGCAAACTAGAATGTTTGATCTAGTTATTATGCTTTAACCATTTAAAGGTGCTACATACTATGATGGGGATGGTAGACCTAACTAAGGAAGAAATTGCATACCCAATTCTTTCAAGTTAATTGCATTGATGGATATTCCATCATTTACAAAGTAGAATACATTCCTTGAGTACCTTAGTAGTATTACGTAAGGAATTCATCAAGGGTGTAGGAAAGTAAACAGCACGCTATTTGCTTTTACTGGTGATGCAACACTTACAATGTTGTCAAAGCCAGTGGGAGCATTGTGTTGTAATTACTGAATAATGAGTTCATGTAGTGATCTTAAATTCAGTGGGAGCTACAAGTCTTGGTATCTAAATATCCTGACAGTAACTCAGATTATCTCTAGAATTTCTTGAGATGATTATTTTCCAAATATAGACACTTGTGGTATTAATGATAGTCGTGTACGTTTCCTTACTAGACGAAGTGATTCTATATCTACTTATATCTATGACACAATCATATTGATCAAATAAGCAAACTATTGACGTGTTGTTTATTCGATACATGATGTTGTTCCATGCACAAGTGGGAGAAATCTTATTGTGTGCAAGCAACAACATAAAGGAATATGATTTAAAGGGATCTCTTGACTGCAAGGTCAGAGATTGATGTTCTAATGTGTTTTATACACATTCTAATTTATAGAACACTTGGAGTTAATATCTACTTTCATTACTAGATATTAATAACAAGGTAAATTACATACTTTTATTATTATCAGCCTCGTTGATGTAATGAAACTATGTTAATTTACAAGTTCCAAAATTAGATAATTATTAGAACAAGTGTCGATATGATAATAAGACTACTTCAAATGCAAATATTTATGTATTGTTGTAATGACATAAATAAATAAAGTAATCTTATACTACTTCATATTTAGATGTTTATGTATTCTTGGAATGACATAAATATATGAAGTAATAAATTAACTTGAAATAACTATTGAAACCAAGTTGTGGGTTTCATCATTACTTTAGTTATACATGTTTATATTGTAAGATATAAATATGAAGTCTTTTATTGCTATAAGACTTATAACAAAGTAAGATGTTAATTTGTTATGTTTTTAATTAAGACATACAAGAAGTCATTGAGTTGATCAATGATCTATAACGTAGATTGGGATTATAACAGTTTATGTCTTTTGTTAAGACATAGATATTAAGTGGCTTGGACTATAAGGCACTTATGTTATAAAGTATGCAATTAGCTTGGAAATCTATTGTACCATTAAAGTGATTTAGTTGGTAAATAGGTAAGCCAATACGATATGTATATTTATCTTATATATTGTAAGATTAACTTACAATATTAATCCTAATGAAATACATAAGTTTATGGTATGTTCAGTTAGGAAAATCAAACTCTTGAAAAATTGTTTGATTAAAGATAATTATATCTTCTAATCTTCCTAAAAGATATCAAGGTTAGAAAATTGAGTATGAATTAGATATACTCAATTTGACTCCAACCTAGAAGATTAATAAGACACCATTTAATATGGAATGTGATCAATCACATTAAGTCTTAAAATTGAAGTTCAGAATTTGTTAAACTACTTGTTGGGTAGGTTAATTAACAAATTAATGATTAGGAACTGTCAATTTGTATTTGTAAAAGTCCCAAAAGAGAACAAGTTTGTGTTGCTCTATTTGCTAAGCATTTATATGTAATCTATAAATTGCAAAAGGCGAGTGGGAGTTTTATCTTGATGAGATAAAATTACAAGAAACATAATCTTCTAAATACGCTAGAAAAATCATAATGAGGATTTAACATGTTAGTGTTAAATCTCAAGATGATGGAATTCTTGTTCATAGATCCGCAAGGGTATCTCAAATATTTGTAGAATATATTGAGGGTTATGAGTTACAGGATCGTGGTATGCCTGTTAATAAATTGCAAATGTTTATTTGGCAAATTACTCATACTATGAATAATTAGATGCAGTCCAAAAGAATAACTAGTTTGGAAACGTAGTTAATCTTAAATTCTATAGTAACACTATAGAATGGAAATGAATTTCTACAAAGGAAATGAAAATCCTAGAGATTTAAAATTCTTGTGTAAAAATCATAATGGACAAATTTGTATACATATTTAATATGTGAAGAGATTATCAATCGCAATTAAGCAATTAAATGTGATTGAAATTCTTTCTAAGCATATTAAATATATAAAGATTATAATTGTCATTGTTAACAGAAATCACAATTAAGCAATTAAATGTGATTGGAATTAACAATGGAATATCAAAACTCTTTCTTTAATAATTACTTGAGCGAGGACGAAAAGTAATTGAAAGAAGTGTTTGAATTCAAATAATCTTTAATAGTATACAAAAGTGCAAATCATTTGTAAATGGATTAATGCATGCATCTAAAAGATATACTTATTTTAGTTATTAAATCGAGTTTTGATTTATAATTAAAATTAAGATATTTCTTAATATTTCTGAAAGCTAGTGGGAGTGATGTATTTATTTTCTTATTTCATATATGTTGTATAACATATAGGAAGTAACATTCCATTAACATTTATATGTTAAGTTTTAGTTTGGAATGAAACTTCATATAGAAAATAAAACCTTGAAATATATGTTTATTTGATTATAAACATAAGCGGTAAGATAACTGATTCTAAAAGAACATGATATTCTATTAGAAGATCTAGATAGAAACATATCTTGGAAAAGATATGACATGAATAAATCTAAGGCTGACGAAATGATTATTCATGTACATCATGTTGCTTGTTGTATCATGCTTGGATGCAAGATGATTGACAACATTAGTATCTAATTATAAATTATTAGATAACTAAGTGTAATGGATATGTTTTAGAATTTACATCCTTAGCCTGGATTTGCTCCAAAATTCTAAATATGAACCATATGGCAAGTTATTGCTTGATTTATATTGTGCTCAAATCTTGAAGGATTTGAAGATATCAAAACATTACACGATGGATATTAAAGTTTACGGAACTTTAAAAGAGCATATTGTTGTTTGATACAATGATGCTAGTAAGATTGAGATGACACTCAATACTAGTCATGGTGGGAGCTCATTCTTATTAGGAGACCATGTATACTAGTTGTGCTCAATATGAGCATAGTTGCATTATACATAAAGAATTAGAATGCTTTAACTACAAGGTTTGGTAGTTTAATTGTCATAAATTCGTGCATAAGGATGTCACGCATTTTATGAAGTATGTGGCAATATCTAGATAGATGAATGCACACATACAAGTATTTCATTATGAAATAAGTATTCTCAAAATTCCGATAGATCAACATTAGTTGATTTATGCCTTGTCAACAAGTATGTGGAACATAACTTGTGGCATAATTCACTGATGAGAAATATCATGCATTGATCTAGTTAGTATTTGGATAAGGGACGTTTAAACAATTATTATTTTAATGAAATAAAGTGCGGATAACGTTTATTCTCATTATTAATATTTGTGTCCTGTATTTGCATGTTTAAATCCGTGAATAACTTATGTTATTCTAAATAGTCCGTTGTCGATTAATAATATGGGAATATTATTGAACTAAGACAAATGTGAGGATTGGTAGAATGTACTGTAAGGTTGAGACACCAATGTCACATGATATTCAATATTGGATAAATTGAACATAGGACTTATCCCAACCACATGATTATACTTTATGGATCGTCGTCATCAAGTATATCATGAATATTTATCCTCAGACTTGAGATACCAGGTGACTGCCAAGGATGTAGCTCATTTTCTGTAAGATAGTCTAACGCTATCCGTAACCGGTAGTTATAAGGGCTATTTTCGGAGGTGATGCAAAGTTCGAGGGTCACGCTCGTAGTCAATAAAGGATTTGTTCTTTCAAATTTGTTTTGAAGTTTAATACTGCTCGGCCACTCGTAGGGTTGACAAGATGTTTGCGTGGCCACGCCCAAAGTCTATCTGAAAGACGTTCAGATGTTTTGGTAATCTTGTTCAATTAAGTATAAACGGGGAACTATTGTTAATTATGGAAGGATTGAGATCCATATCCATATTAACGCGGTATTAGTAACAAAAGGATAAGTATGATGATTAAATTCATCACGTGGTTTTTCCAGGAAAACCATACTCGATTCGATCTGGGGGCATTGGGATCTGTTAAGCTAGACTAGCCCATGTCATTACGATATTAATGAATATCCAAGTGGGAGCTGTTAGAGTTTGTGGATATAAATTAATATTTGTATGTCCGGTTTCGAACACGAGACTTCGGGATTGCACACATTACGTATGAGTCTCAATGTATTAATAATTAATATAATGATTTATGATTAATTATTAAATCACAAATATTTATATGGTCGAACAGGAAGAAGAAGGGGGTTAAATGTCGATTTTTGGAACTTGAGGTGGTGTTGGACTCAAACTTGGAGAGCAAGTTTGAAGTGTATATAAACCCCTCTAATTCATATAATTGAATGACAATAAGATATCCCAACCGATTCAGTCAATCGGTTTTCTTCTTTCTTCACCCAATGACATGAGTACACGAATCAGTAAAGAGTTTATGATATTCATCATGCATGTGCATGTATTGTTAAATACGTGTAGCTTGCATGTTTATGAATATGCATAAAATAGTTTACTCCTTATCTTCATGTTAACGTACTGTTATGTATCTCTTGGGGTTCGACCATGTATTATCTAGAACATCAAACCCTAGTTGTTGTGATGTTTTATTTGTGATACAAGAACCTAGCTTTTCACATTGAAACGCTACTAATACGTGTGTACAAGAACGGAGTACAAGCTTACTTTAGCTTGTGGTGACTTGCCCTATTCGACCTTAATAAAGTCGATCCATCCTTAAACCCAATTAGGGTTTATCTTGTTCTTGTAGATCCGATTCCTTGTTCTTGCTAGGAATCGAAAAGGTACGCATCTATTTAGTTTTTATGTTAATTAATTATATGTTATGTAGATCTATCCGCTGCGCATACTTGTGATGTTTATGTGTTTATAGATTTGTATGATTCACATATTCCAACAGTGGCATCATGAGCCGCGTTTTTAACATGTAATTGATTACATAAAACCTTAAAAATTGAATCTTTAATTAGATACATGCAATTTATAAATCTAGGGTTTATTTTTTTGTAAACCTAATATTAGGTCGACACCTAAATTAAAAGATTTAGGGTTTTTGGTTTTTGTAGAAAACTTGATTTTTTAGGGATTAATTAATGAGTACCTTATGTGACGTCGTTAATTAATTAAATTAGATTGCGTACAGGATATATTGACATGATAATATGTGTTAACATGATTATATGTGCAATATGGGATCCATGACAAAATCTTGCATATTTTGTCATGGAATGTTTGTTGATTTATTTGCCACATGATTTTTAAGATAGATCTTAAATTAGGGAAGACCCTAATATATTAATTAAAATTGGTTATGTGCAATGTGGTATCTAGTTAATAAAACTTACGCGGCCAAATTTATTTGGTGTCTGTGGTCCATTGGGTACAATGAGCTCGAAAACCAATGGGAGTTTTATTGATTAGATACATGAAAATTCACATAGATAATTAATAGGATTTATCAAAAAGGTTTGCATGTGGCTATATGATATCGTTGATGATCATATATGTGTTATTATGTATTTATTTATTTTTTGAATTACTTGTTCTTTGTGTGTTTAATTATGATGGATTGTAACAACAAAGAGGGTAATTTTTCAAATAAAAAATAAATGGACCTAATAACTATGAAACCTTTGTAGTAAACCATTTAATTGCCAAGTCTTATGTGCCGACAGTGGTTCGCTTCGCACGGTAATTTGCTCCCAGGCGAGACTAGCAATTAATAATTTACTACATAAATTGTTTTAAGCAAGAAAATCATAAGTTTTAGTTGATTGATGCGACTGTACAAAAGTGGCCGAAGCGGCGGACCTATTATTGACAAACTATAAAGTGGGTTTAAGGTTGGTTCACATTAAATTGTGACCTTAGAGGGGCACGGTTTTAACCAGCTTCGGCGGCTGTCATCCCTCCGCTCGCCTGTGCGTCAATAATAGACTTACCAAGTACACCATGAAAAAGTACGAAGCATCTTAAGGCGATGTTGTAATTTGCTCAACGCCTCAATTAAAAACTTTGATGATTTGAGCTTACGAATGAGTAAACTGTTTATTGTAGAAAACATATGATACAAAGATGAATGCATGACATCTTTGTACATATTTTTTGATAACATACATCAAAAAATTTAAATACCCTTAAATTTAAGTAATATGCCAACCAACTACAAAAAGGAACACCTAAGGCCTCATCCTACATCACTAGCAGCCAAAGCTGAATGTTGATGTTCAAAGGATTGTTGTCTAAGGGTAAATTGAGTACTTTCATCACTAGCAGCCAAAGCTGAATGCAATGAAACGACGTCAATTTACTGTTTCTTAAGTTGGTTAACTTAATTGAGCACTTTCATTACTAGCAGCCAAAGCTGATGTAATGGAACGGCGCCAAGGCATAAAGATTTGGGGATGAAACATGTTTACATTTTGCAACTGATGTTGGCAATATAATGTAAGTCCCATGATTCTAGGAATTGCAATTGTATATTGGCAATTGAGTGCAGCTCTACCTTATTGAGTACTTTCATTGCTAGCAGCCAAAGCTGATGTGATGAAACGACGTCAATTTGGATCCTAATTTTCAATGAAAATTAAATGGTGAAATTTATGGGTGTTTAATTTTCTTGAAAAGTTATTATCAATAATACTAAATTGAATTTTGAAAATTCTTTTAAAGTATTTAATGCAACGTTAAAACCGTAAATATGGAACATTCTTTTAGTAGTAAATTGATCTGCACCCTTAGGGGTCTTTGGATAGAGTCAATTTTTACTGAAAAGAATAAACCAAGTCTGCTTTCCGTGTGAAGAGTAAGACTTAATCCTATTCCTTTTCATGAGTGAGAAAGGTATAATAGGAAAATTGGAATCGTCTAAATTCTAAGAAATAACTCATGGCGAATTTCTTAAAGAAATTGCATGGTTAGGAGTTATTAAATTAGAAACTAGACTAATTACCGCAAAATTGGTAAAAGGCAAACTAGAATGTTTGATCTAGTTATTATGCTTTAACCATTTAAAGGTGCTACATACTATGATGGGGATGGTAGACCTAACTAAGGAAGAAATTGCATACCCAATTCTTTCAAGTTAATTGCATTGATGGATATTCCATCATTTACAAAGTAGAATACATTCCTTGAGTACCTTAGTAGTATTACGTAAGGAATTCATCAAGGGTGTAGGAAAGTAAACAGCACGCTATTTGCTTTTACTGGTGATGCAACACTTACAATGTTGTCAAAGCCAGTGGGAGCATTGTGTTGTAATTACTGAATAATGAGTTCATGTAGTGATCTTAAATTCAGTGGGAGCTACAAGTCTTGGTATCTAAATATCCTGACAGTAACTCAGATTATCTCTAGAATTTCTTGAGATGATTATTTTCCAAATATAGACACTTGTGGTATTAATGATAGTCGTGTACGTTTCCTTACTAGACGAAGTGATTCTATATCTACTTATATCTATGACACAATCATATTGATCAAATAAGCAAACTATTGACGTGTTGTTTATTCGATACATGATGTTGTTCCATGCACAAGTGGGAGAAATCTTATTGTGTGCAAGCAACAACATAAAGGAATATGATTTAAAGGGATCTCTTGACTGCAAGGTCAGAGATTGATGTTCTAATGTGTTTTATACACATTCTAATTTATAGAACACTTGGAGTTAATATCTACTTTCATTACTAGATATTAATAACAAGGTAAATTACATACTTTTATTATTATCAGCCTCGTTGATGTAATGAAACTATGTTAATTTACAAGTTCCAAAATTAGATAATTATTAGAACAAGTGTCGATATGATAATAAGACTACTTCAAATGCAAATATTTATGTATTGTTGTAATGACATAAATAAATAAAGTAATCTTATACTACTTCATATTTAGATGTTTATGTATTCTTGGAATGACATAAATATATGAAGTAATAAATTAACTTGAAATAACTATTGAAACCAAGTTGTGGGTTTCATCATTACTTTAGTTATACATGTTTATATTGTAAGATATAAATATGAAGTCTTTTATTGCTATAAGACTTATAACAAAGTAAGATGTTAATTTGTTATGTTTTTAATTAAGACATACAAGAAGTCATTGAGTTGATCAATGATCTATAACGTAGATTGGGATTATAACAGTTTATGTCTTTTGTTAAGACATAGATATTAAGTGGCTTGGACTATAAGGCACTTATGTTATAAAGTATGCAATTAGCTTGGAAATCTATTGTACCATTAAAGTGATTTAGTTGGTAAATAGGTAAGCCAATACGATATGTATATTTATCTTATATATTGTAAGATTAACTTACAATATTAATCCTAATGAAATACATAAGTTTATGGTATGTTCAGTTAGGAAAATCAAACTCTTGAAAAATTGTTTGATTAAAGATAATTATATCTTCTAATCTTCCTAAAAGATATCAAGGTTAGAAAATTGAGTATGAATTAGATATACTCAATTTGACTCCAACCTAGAAGATTAATAAGACACCATTTAATATGGAATGTGATCAATCACATTAAGTCTTAAAATTGAAGTTCAGAATTTGTTAAACTACTTGTTGGGTAGGTTAATTAACAAATTAATGATTAGGAACTGTCAATTTGTATTTGTAAAAGTCCCAAAAGAGAACAAGTTTGTGTTGCTCTATTTGCTAAGCATTTATATGTAATCTATAAATTGCAAAAGGCGAGTGGGAGTTTTATCTTGATGAGATAAAATTACAAGAAACATAATCTTCTAAATACGCTAGAAAAATCATAATGAGGATTTAACATGTTAGTGTTAAATCTCAAGATGATGGAATTCTTGTTCATAGATCCGCAAGGGTATCTCAAATATTTGTAGAATATATTGAGGGTTATGAGTTACAGGATCGTGGTATGCCTGTTAATAAATTGCAAATGTTTATTTGGCAAATTACTCATACTATGAATAATTAGATGCAGTCCAAAAGAATAACTAGTTTGGAAACGTAGTTAATCTTAAATTCTATAGTAACACTATAGAATGGAAATGAATTTCTACAAAGGAAATGAAAATCCTAGAGATTTAAAATTCTTGTGTAAAAATCATAATGGACAAATTTGTATACATATTTAATATGTGAAGAGATTATCAATCGCAATTAAGCAATTAAATGTGATTGAAATTCTTTCTAAGCATATTAAATATATAAAGATTATAATTGTCATTGTTAACAGAAATCACAATTAAGCAATTAAATGTGATTGGAATTAACAATGAAATATCAATACTCTTTCTTTAATAATTACTTGAGCGAGGACGAAAAGTAATTGAAAGAAGTGTTTGAATTCAAATAATCTTTAATAGTATACAAAAGTGCAAATCATTTGTAAATGGATTAATGCATGCATCTAAAAGATATACTTATTTTAGTTATTAAATCGAGTTTTGATTTATAATTAAAATTAAGATATTTCTTAATATTTCTGAAAGCTAGTGGGAGTGATGTATTTATTTTCTTATTTCATATATGTTGTATAACATATAGGAAGTAACATTCCATTAACATTTATATGTTAAGTTTTAGTTTGGAATGAAACTTCATATAGAAAATAAAACCTTGAAATATATGTTTATTTGATTATAAACATAAGCGGTAAGATAACTGATTCTAAAAGAACATGATATTCTATTAGAAGATCTAGATAGAAACATATCTTGGAAAAGATATGACATGAATAAATCTAAGGCTGACGAAATGATTATTCATGTACATCATGTTGCTTGTTGTATCATGCTTGGATGCAAGATGATTGACAACATTAGTATCTAATTATAAATTATTAGATAACTAAGTGTAATGGATATGTTTTAGAATTTACATCCTTAGCCTGGATTTGCTCCAAAATTCTAAATATGAACCATATGGCAAGTTATTGCTTGATTTATATTGTGCTCAAATCTTGAAGGATTTGAAGATATCAAAACATTACACGATGGATATTAAAGTTTACGGAACTTTAAAAGAGCATATTGTTGTTTGATACAATGATGCTAGTAAGATTGAGATGACACTCAATACTAGTCATGGTGGGAGCTCATTCTTATTAGGAGACCATGTATACTAGTTGTGCTCAATATGAGCATAGTTGCATTATACATAAAGAATTAGAATGCTTTAACTACAAGGTTTGGTAGTTTAATTGTCATAAATTCGTGCATAAGGATGTCACGCATTTTATGAAGTATGTGGCAATATCTAGATAGATGAATGCACACATACAAGTATTTCATTATGAAATAAGTATTCTCAAAATTCCGATAGATCAACATTAGTTGATTTATGCCTTGTCAACAAGTATGTGGAACATAACTTGTGGCATAATTCACTGATGAGAAATATCATGCATTGATCTAGTTAGTATTTGGATAAGGGACGTTTAAACAATTATTATTTTAATGAAATAAAGTGCGGATAACGTTTATTCTCATTATTAATATTTGTGTCCTGTATTTGCATGTTTAAATCCGTGAATAACTTATGTTATTCTAAATAGTCCGTTGTCGATTAATAATATGGGAATATTATTGAACTAAGACAAATGTGAGGATTGGTAGAATGTACTGTAAGGTTGAGACACCAATGTCACATGATATTCAATATTGGATAAATTGAATATAGGACTTATCCCAACCACATGATTATACTTTATGGATCGTCGTCATCAAGTATATCATGAATATTTATCCTCAGACTTGAGATACCAGGTGACTGCCAAGGATGTAGCTCATTTTCTGTAAGATAGTCTAACGCTATCCGTAACCGGTAGTTATAAGGGCTATTTTCGGAGGTGATGCAAAGTTCGAGGGTCACGCTCGTAGTCAATAAAGGATTTGTTCTTTCAAATTTGTTTTGAAGTTTAATACTGCTCGGCCACTCGTAGGGTTGACAAGATGTTTGCGTGGCCACGCCCAAAGTCTATCTGAAAGACGTTCAGATGTTTTGGTAATCTTGTTCAATTAAGTATAAACGAGGAACTATTGTTAATTATGGAAGGATTGAGATCCATATCCATATTAACGCGGTATTAGTAACAAAAGGATAAGTATGATGATTAAATTCATCACGTGGTTTTTCCAGGAAAACCATACTCGATTCGATCTGGGGGCATTGGGATCTGTTAAGCTAGACTAGCCCATGTCATTACGATATTAATGAATATCCAAGTGGGAGCTGTTAGAGTTTGTGGATATAAATTAATATTTGTATGTCCGGTTTCGAACACGAGACTTCGGGATTGCACACATTACGTATGAGTCTCAATGTATTAATAATTAATATAATGATTTATGATTAATTATTAAATCACAAATATTTATATGGTCGAACAGGAAGAAGAAGGGGGTTAAATGTCGATTTTTGGAACTTGAGGTGGTGTTGGACTCAAACTTGGAGAGCAAGTTTGAAGTGTATATAAACCCCTCTAATTCATATAATCGAATGACAATAAGATATCCCAACCGATTCAGTCAATCGGTTTTCTTCTTTCTTCACCCAATGACATGAGTACACGAATCAGTAAAGAGTTTATGATATTCATCATGCATGTGCATGTATTGTTAAATACGTGTAGCTTGCATGTTTATGAATATGCATAAAATAGTTTACTCCTTATCTTCATGTTAACGTACTGTTATGTATCTCTTGGGGTTCGACCATGTATTATCTAGAACATCAAACCCTAGTTGTTGTGATGTTTTATTTGTGATACAAGAACCTAGCTTTTCACATTGAAACGCTACTAATACGTGTGTACAAGAACGGAGTACAAGCTTACTTTAGCTTGTGGTGACTTGCCCTATTCGACCTTAATAAATTCGATCCATCCTTAAACCCAATTAGGGTTTATCTTGTTCTTGTAGATCCGATTCCTTGTTTTTGCTAGGAATCGAAAAGGTACGCATCTATTTAGTTTTTATGTTAATTAATTATATGTTATGTAGATCTATCCGCTGCGCATACTTGTGATGTTTATGTGTTTATAGATTTGTATGATTCACATATTCCAACACTACCTTCATCTCCCATTCTCAGTAACTTGGATAAACTAAAAAGCCTAAATTTAAAAACAATAAAATTAAAGACACTTAAACCACCATCAAATTCCAACTTATTTTAACTCCCATTTCAATACTTATATTTTAATCTAACACAGTTCTGGAAAACCAAAAACCCTAAATCAATATTCAAAAATAATAATAATAATAATAATCAAGGTTGCAAAAATCGTGAATCGGTAGTCGGGCGGTCAACCCCCCTGTACCTTATAATCGGTCTAGGCGGGATTAATCTGTGATTAATCGGATTGGTATTTTCGACAAGTTTTCTGTATTTCCGGCAAGTTTTAGTTATTTCCGGAAAATTTTAGGTATTAATGGCAAGATTTTTCTTAAAAAGACATCTTGAAATAGATATAAACAACAAGTATAACTTATTAAACATTTTTACGGCGAGTTTTGGGTATTTTCAGTAAGGTTGAAGGTTTCGGGCAAGCTTGACCACCGTTGACCATCATTAACCGTCGTTGACCACGGTTGACCGAGTTGTTTGACCGATTTACACAAATCGGAAAGGTTGGCGGCCTTGTAGCACCTAATCGGCGATTAATCGGCCTTGTAGGCCTTGTTTTGCAACACTGATAATAATCAATGAGTATGCCTTTGTTTGTCATTACACTTTACGAATTCAAGACCACTTTATACTCGTATGAAAAAGTGAGATCCAGTAAAATAAGCCAATCCAAAGACCCCCTAAATCATTCTCCACCTATCTCTGATTTTGTTTTCTGATAATGTAATGGGTAGAAGCTTTATGAAGTCTTTATGTGGCTATAACAAACGGAGGTGCTGTAACCATTCACAAATGGCAATCATACAACCGCACACAATAAAATATTAATAAAATAATCGGTTACTGTAGACCCACCTCACAAAAACACTATAGATCCTTCGGTTCCTGTAGATCCCTCTCACAAAAACACTATAGATCCTTCGGTTTCGGATCGGGTATGTTTTGGCCGAACGGTTTTGTGGGTGCCGGACCGGGAGAGGGACGTGAGAGAATGTGGGAGATCCGAGTGAAGCTGGGTTTATTTTTCTCGGGTTCGGGCTCGTGAATAGTTTTTGCTTTTTATACTTAAGTTATAATAAGTCTTGCTATATAACATTAAAATAAGAAAAGTGGGTAGTAGATTGTAAATATCTAGTCTTTGTTAATCTTTATATGTAAATTGTAGATCATATATTTTTTTTATAACCACACCCCGTTTGTTTTTAGTGTTCTTTGTTAAAATTCTTTTGCATCTGTTTACATAAAATAACTCTTATCCGAAACTCGACCTTAGAGCATTTGCAATGGTTAACGCACCAAGTGCGTTAAACCCTAACTTTCAGTGCGTTAAGGTGCGTTAACCATTGCAAATGTGTGCGTTAAGGGTGCGTTAACGCACCTGCGTTTACCCCTTAACGGCACGTTAAGGTGAGCTCTAATAAAAAAAAATAAATTCATTTATACCCCCTCTAGAGTACTATGTATCCATTGTATTTAAAAAAAAAAAATAAATAAATAAAAAATCAAAACACCCCCTTGGTTCTTAAGCGGGATAATCAAATTCAAATTCAAAATTCAAAATTCAACTACAAGCGGGATAATTTAATTTCAAATTCAAATTTCAGGGTGCATATATATACAACACCACCAGAATATTATTATCACACACACAAGTCATACACAACCCATACAGACAACTCACACACAGATTCTCAACAATGCCTCGCAAAGATTTCTTCCAACAATTCCCAACTCACCGTGACTTCTCCCAACAATTCCCAGCTCATCGTGACTTCTCCCAACAATTCCCAGAACAACACGACTTTACCCAGCAATTTCCAAATGAACCGGTGAACACTCCACCAGAAGATATCTTTCCGGTGTTCACACCGGAAAATGAACCGGCCAACAATCCACCGGTTGTGGAACAACAACCAAATCCACCGGTTGTTGAACAACAACCAAATCCGTTTGGACTGAGTGAGGATGAACTCTGACTTCTGGAGCAAGATTTGGAAGTGAGGAGAGAAATAGAACAACGCGAACTAGAAGAGGAAGCTACTCGTATGGAGCGGGAGAGAAACTGGTTTGATATTATGGAAGGAAAGTATTATGATGGGGAGTTTAGGTCCTCTTCGAGTGAGGACGGTTGGGTTTAAGATGATTCATTTTTTTAATTTGTAGTTTTAGTTTCTATTAATCGTACTATGTATTGTGTTTTAACTTTAATGTTTAATGTAATTTGTGTTTTGACTTTAATGGTTAATGTAATTCGTGTTTAAAATTTTATGTTAGTTGTTAAATGAAGTATTAATTATAGTTTAAGGGTTGATTTTAAAAATAGTTGAGTTAAAGGTGAGTTAAGGGTGAGTTATGATAGCGGGTGTTTTTTTAGTTAAAGGTGAAAAGGTTAAAGCTGATGTGACAGTGTGTTAAACTTTAACCCTGAGATATGATTGTAAGTGCTCTTACAATAATGGTAGCTTAAAGCCTTGTTTGTCTACTTACCCTACAAAACTCATAATTACCAACCAAACACCTCAATTTTTTTTTGATCGGCGAACAACTGTGTGGCAACCACCCTTGCGGGGCGCCGTGCCCAAGAATCGACTACTCGACCTCCAGCAGCCCCCGCCTTCTCCTGATGCGCGGAAACCCGAGCCCCACCCGCCCGAAGGCACGACAGTGTTATAGAACTCGATAAAACCTCGCCGCCCGTCAGATTCGAACCGGCGCCACCCGTATTCGAACTTCACCCGGATACCAACTGAGCTATAAGGCCCGTGGTTACTAACCAAACACCTCAATTGATTGCCTATTTTTACCAACGGTACATATTTCACTTCAGCCCGGTTCCAACGGTTTCACTTTCTAGAAAATATGTGTAACGTCACGATCAAAACTAGTCGCATCTAATTCCCACGAAATTGGAGCAAAATAAAGTTGAAAGCCTTAGACTTTTCATTCACGTGTCATTTTTCCTTATTGGCCTTGTATTTGTCACTACATACGTGGATCTTCTCCCTTCATTAAAAAAACAAAAAACATCCCCTTCATTAAACCCTTCACATTTTCAACATAAACCCTAACAAAAAAACAACAACATTATTTTGATCATTGGACTTGGTTTTGGGGGATTTATAGAAATGGGTTTTGTTTGAAAAGTGAAAATGGGTGAGTTTAGAAGGGTGGATGGTGGGTTTCATTATTATGGAATATGTACTGCTGGTGGGATGTTAAGTGCTGGAGCTACTCATCTTGCTGTCACGCCTCTTGATGTCTTGAAAGTTAATATGCAGGTTCAATTTTATAAACACTCTTTTATGGAATTTGTGTAATTTGTGCATATGAATTTTATATTATTGTGGTATAAATTAATCCCATGTTTTGAACAGAGGCGGATACAGGATGGGGGCAGGGTGCTAGCGAAAAAAATGTAGTGTAATTTTTTAAAAATATGTGTCTATTTTTGTAATTTTCCCCCTAACGAATAGATTTTTAGAGTAGTTTTTAAAAGTTATCAAAGTTTGCCCCCTCAATCATTACTTTCTGGCTCCGCCCTTGGTTTTGAAGTCTGTATTTGGAAATAGTTTGATTAGTTTTTGATAATGACATCTTTGGTATATTTTGTTCTACTAGTATTTGTAGTATGCTTTTGTTGGTATGAATTTATAACCCAATTTGGCTTGATGACAATTATTTTGGGTAACACACGTTCTTGCTGGAGGTCTTTCTGTATGACCGTCTACATCCTACGTTACCCATACCCCGCTCGGGCGCGATTGGGTATTGTTGTTGTGACAACAACTTGGGGGTAATCTTTTTAGGGTGTCGTTTTGTTTAGCTTTTCTAAAGAATTTATGTGATGTATAAAACGATCAGAATAAGATGATGAGTTGTACTGTAATAATATAGGCTGTAGAATGTAGTCTATGTTGTGCTTATGCGGTTTGATTATGTGATATGGAAATTCTGATCATTTAAGATTTTACAAGTAAAATGGCTCATAATTTCATCGCATAATCAAATTAGTTTTGTTATCGCTATTCGCCTATTCCTATAAACTGATTATTAGATCCCTAAATAATAAGAATATCCGTGGCAGTTTCAGTGTATCCAAACACTAGAAGGTGTTTATCCGTAACTAGAAATGCAATAGTCAGATAACCACTCTCAAAACTCAAAGCCAAAAGAGAAGTTTATTAATGAATATGTATTTCAAGTTATTCCCTATTATGTTGTTCATGGGTACTTATGCGGCTTAATGATTTGTTTCATTTCCATTACTTCAGGTGAATCCAATAAAGTTTCACAGTATTGCTTCGGGTCTGAATATATTGTGGAAAGAAGAAGGTCCATCTTCATTGTGGAGAGGTTGGTCTGGAAAATTATTTGGGTACGGTGTTCAAGGTGGATTCAAGTTTGGTCTATATGAGTTCTTTAAAAAACGTTACACGGATGTGCTTGCGGGTGAAAGACAGAGTGTCGTGTTTTTTCTCAGCAGTGCATCTGCTCAAGTATTTGCTGATGTTGCTCTTTGTCCATTTGAAGCTGTGAAAGTTCGTGTCCAAACACAGCCCAATTTCGCAAAGGGCTTGTCTGATGGTTTTCCAAAACTATATGCACGGGAAGGAATTTCTGGGTATATATTGCTTGCAACTTACTAATAAAAAGTGAATTATTTGCGCCTCATTTGTTGTTTGTAACTTCTAGAAGTGTAATTTCAATTAACAACATTCTTTTTTAATAAACAATTGCAGCTTTTACAAAGGACTCCTTCCGCTTTGGGGGCGTAATCTTCCATGTAATATTCCGTTGCCTTCCTAGCATGTGGATGTGAATTAAATTATAGAGTTTGTTTTACTCTATTTTGGCGTGATTTTATTCAAATCTTAACGTGTTCTGAAATTGTGGTTGTGGCAGTCTCGATGGTTATGTTTACAACATTTGAACATTCAGTGGAACTTATTTACCGAAAATTTGTTCAAAGGAGAAAAGAAGAATGCTCGAGGACTCAACAGCTAGGGGTGACGTGTTTGGCAGGGTATACTGCTGGGGCTGTGGGTATTGTAGTTTCAAATCCAGCCGATAACATAGTGTCATCTTTATATAACAAAAAGGCTAACACAGTGATGCAGGTATGATCCTTGTTTAACTTGATAACAGATGTGCTATTAGGTGATGTAAATAATAACAGGGGGTGATTTTTTCAGGTTGCAAAGAGTATTGGGTTGATGAATTTGTTCACAAGAAGTCTTCCAATACGTGTTGCGCTTGTGGGACCTGTCGTAACACTGCAATGGTTTTTCTATGATACTATTAAAGTGCTAAATGGACTGTAAGTCTCATGTTCTTTACAAGTGTCCATAATGACTGAATTAACTTATGAAGGTAAGCTAAGACTTTGTATGTCATGTAAATGTTATAGGCCTACAAGTGGACTTAGCAGAAGTTTAGAAGGAGCTGCATGAAGCATATAATACCTGTTAAGAAGCACCAGAACACGGTTATATGTGATGGCCATGGTACATCAAAATTCCATTTTGAATCACGGATTTGATAACAACAATTTGTATTGAAGAAGGTGTTGTTTTTGTCTTGTTCGGATACTAGTAGTACAGCGTATAGTTGAAATGAAACGATTAGAAAAATCAGAAAGTTTTACATTATCCTTATAGAGTGTAATCCAATAAAGAAAATAGCATTCCGATTTCATTTGCTGGTTTGGTTTGAAATTGTAAGAAAATGGCGATCCACATCCATTTGTCCTGATATAATTTTGGATTGAAACTGAGAACCACTGATGAACCTGTTGTTCACTTCTCTTACTAAAGAAGCCAAGGGGTTTCATGGTTTGTAATCATTGTATCAGATGTGAAAAAAAAATGGCGGGTTGGATAACAAGTCCACACCAGTTTCGGGTCAAAACGGGTTTGATTGATTGTTCTTTTCGCTTTCTAATGACGAATCAATTTATCAGCATTATTTGTTGGATCAATCTGGATAGTTAATAAAACTCAAATGATACTTTTGGTTCTATCAATGACAGCCATTGAGTAAAATAAAGCCCAGACATTGTTACGGTTTGCCAAAAAAAAAAAAAAAAGAAAAAAGAAAAAAAAAATTGTATTGCATTACAAAAAAATACAATATAGAATGTAGAACTCACAAAAACATAAAAGAAGTCGGTAAAAATTTTCAATAGAATTGCAAATATGCAGAACAGAGTTTCAAGCGTGTCCACCATCCGACTAGCCTTTGTTTTTTTTTGAACGTTCGTGTCACGGGACGGCTAGCCGGAACATCCAATTGGGCAGTCAGACACTAGCGACCGATCCACGAAGTCAGGGAACCACAGGGGAGGGAAAACCACACCAATTAGCCGCTACAGAAGGCACGACGCTAAATTGGGGGAAAACCTGCGCTTGCTCGGACTCGAACCCTGGTCTCCCAAGGCCCAAGCTTCATTGCAAGACTGGGAATGCCACTAGGCTATAAGCCACGGACGACTAGCCTTTGTTTCTAATAGCTTTTTTGCTTTAGCTATATTTATCTACAAAAACATTTCCATATAATTCCTCAACAAAAAGAAGAAAAAAAAGAGGCGCAAACTCTTAAACTGCAAGAATGGTAAAGAACTCACAATAACAATCTTTACACCCAACCAACCACCCATTGGTGTATCTTTTATTAATAACAGCTAAAGTAGATAAGTCCCCAAACGGGTGCTTACCAAACAATTACAAATACAAAGATTGATCTCCTTCAGAAGGACACCAATCAACCTCACTACAAATTACTCAACACTCAGTTATTGATCAATACAGATTGACCAATTGAGACAGTAAACAAGACCAACAAGATATCATAGATGATATCTTTATCAATACGAAGACAATGAAAAAATAAGAGAGAATACAAAGACTACACACATACAACAATGACAACTAACTAACCCTAGCTCTGGACGAGAGCTTATATAGTGACCATTTACATATTAGCGGTAAAACCCGAAATTCTAGTTTCACATTTTAATGACTAATTTGATTTTTACCCTAAGTATTTGATAATAATTAGAACCATTTAAAACTATATGTTAGGTATTACTTACACATTATTAAAAATATTCAACCTAAACTATATGGTATAAACTAAATACTAAATATAAACCTACCTATCATAAGCTTAAATAAAACGCCACACTTTTTAAATCCTATACAAGCTACACGTTTTTCTTTTGAGATTTTGTACCGAAATCCTTATGATCTCCTCTTATTTCACACGTTAACTTTATATGAAGATAAGACCAAATATTGATGACCTAAAATAAAAAAGATATTGTCCCCTATTTTGCCTTAATATTTTATACGGTTTCCTCCTCTCCCCATTCACAATTATACGGCATCTTATTCCCACCCTCCATACCGAAAACCCTAAGCAGCCATAATCCCTTTTGTTTAGCTCTCAAGAATCAAGAAGAAGGTTGAAGGTAAAGCTTGGTCGATCATTGTACTCTTCGGTTTAATTGTGTTGTGTGATTCGTGGGTGTTGTTCTTGTTTTTGCCTCGTCAAATCTGCCTTGTAAGGTAACCATCATCTCTGTTTTTCAATCCATTCGACCTACTTATGACATTAAATCCGATGTTAATCATGTTAACCCTACATCTGAATCAAGCCCTAATATTCTGTCATCAAGAGACCTCGTATAACATTAATGGAACATTAATTACATGCTACTAAATCTGGAAAACCCTGGATAATTAATAAGGGTCGGATTAGGGCTTATGAGGGTTAGGGTTGTGTTGTTTCTGTCTCACTTACATGCTGTCCAGAATTTGGGTCGGATTCGAAGGGGTCTAATTTGATGATGCCAACGTGTTTTTGTATGATTCTTGAGTCTAAAATTGAGTTTAAGTTGCCTAATTTCTGAATATATAAATTTCATGGTCATTGGAGGTAGGGAGGGTAGTCTTTTGATTTTTACAAGGTTAAGTGTCAAAACTGTATTTTGGATGTCTGAAAATCAGTTGGTGTTTTTGATTTTTAGTATTAAAACCATAAGGAATTAAGAGGCCTCATTTGACAGGGAGAATTTTTAAGATGTATATGACTTACTTGAATTTTTATGGATTTTTCTGAAATACTAAGATGGGTTGACTAAATACAAACTCTCGGGGTATACATGCAGTGCACTTTTTGGACAGGTTTGGGAAAATAATTTTTGAAATGGTACTTTCACTTAGTAATAAAATCTGGGAAAATTTGGGGAGGTTCTTAACTCATATGGAAGTCTCAGATAAAATTGGTAGAACCTCGGGAGCTAATTTGATAGGTCTATAAATTCATAAGAAACTTAGTCAGATTTGCATTCTAAACCTAAAAATCTGTTTTGGCACATATGAAACCCTAATCACATTAATGAATGACTATAAGGAATTAAAATCCGTTATGACATTTAATGAGCTAATAAGTATTAAATGATCCCTAATCCGTGTAGATTCGTTGAAGAAGGCGTGACGTTGTTTCCTTGTTTTCACTTTTCCGTTTGCTTTCATTTCATTTGCTAAGGTACGGATATTTTACCCATTCTCAGTAAGGGTTTCGCATGACTCTTCGATCCTTGACTTTATTTCATTCGTTATGATATTCGTTGGTGATTCCCGTTTGATATGTTTTCTTATGATATGATAATTAGTTCTATGTCATTTGATATGGCATTCATTCCTGTTGTTATACTGTTTGGAGATACTATAATTAATTCATTATGATGTAATAGCTTTGTTTATTCTGTTACCCGAGCTAACTAGTCATGGAGGTACCATGACCATGTCATTGAGGCACCAATGGCATGACACTATCTGTGGCGGTGTGATTGGTCCACGGCGTTCCCTTGTGATATGTATATTATTATTGAGCTCGTGCACTTATTTGCCATTTTGGTACGCCAATATATTTGTTAGAGTACAGGTGTATGGTGGTGTATATAACTTTGTTTTGCAGGGAGCGTATGGATGCATCCTAGGTTTGTTTAGTAATATGTTTTTGATATGGCTTTGTAGTGAATGGTTTGTGTGTGCCATACACCCCATTACACTTTTGGAAGTTGATCACTCTATTTGGTATGACTTGTTATGACAGGATATGATATGATTATGTGGTTAAGCATGTGGTATGCTTTTTTGAGCTCGTGGGCATTTTCCTTATGACTTGTTGACTTCCTTATCATTCACTCGATTCATTATTCATTGATTCTCATAACTTATGACATCTTGTTCAGCAGATTCTTTTGACTTAGTCTTGTGTACTTATTCATATTCAGTTTATTATTTTATATCTGTTCACTGGACTTTTTAATCTCAGCTACATTTTCTTTCCTCTGCGGCAGGTATTCAAGCGGGATGCTGGGATTTGAGTGATGAGAGTAGGAGCTTTTAATGGACTACCCAGACTATAGTTACCCACTTGCGTTTGGATTAGATTTGGAGTTATCTTTCATTTAGACTTCATTTGGAATTGTATTTCATTTAGAAGTTATTCTGTTTCAGACTTAGTATTTTATTATTTCCTTAGAAGAACTTATGTAACCTTATTATTAATAAAAGTCTTCCGCTTGCATATATTAGATTATGATTGACACCATAATGTTACACTTAGACCCTTCTCGGGTTTGGGTGTTACAATTATGGTATCAGAGCTTAGGCTTCGACCTGTAGTACCTTAAGTTATGACCTGTGAAGATGTGGCCCTTAGGATTGCACTATAGGAGCTTATGAATTGACCCTTGAGAAATTTGCTTTAGGTTTCGCCAGTGAAACTTAAGTTATGACCGGTGAGGATTGGGTAGACTATAATATATTTATTTAAGTATCATTCCTTCGGATCACTTTGATTCATATTCTTGCCTTTATTCGAACCCTTGTTAAGATCATTCTTTCCGGAGATTTAGAAAATCTGTTAAAATACACAACGTAAGTTTAGTGACCAATTAAGTTTTGAATGCTTTGAGAACTTTGTGGTAATGCCTTTTCACCATATAGTTTTCACCTTATGATAAGATCGCATTCCTTCCTGAACCTTTGATTCATTTGTTAATTGTTTAGATGCTCATTCGTCCATTCTGAGAATTTTGCGATCATGATGTGTTGGACACATTTTGTGGTTTCTCTGTTTTTGCTAAACACCTTAAGGTTTCCCCTACACTATCAGATTATGCCTTACCCATTTCTGTTCCTATGAGAAATCTTGTGGTTCTTAATCACGAGTATAGGAGTTATTCATCACATTTTCATTTGTTCGTTCGATATCTCAGCTTGAATTAATCGATGAAGTTTTTATCGTTTGGCATTTCCTCCGTATTTATGTTATCTTCATATTGTGTTTTATGTATCTTTCCTGAGGGGTTACATTATCATTCGTTATATATATGTTTCGTATCCGTTGGATCAAGTTCATGAAGATTTGTCATTCATTGAAGAACCTGATGCTATATTAGACCGCCAGTATCGAGACATGAGAAAAAAACATTTCTGTTCATTTTCATTTCTTTTCGTAATATGGTACGTTTCCGTTTGATCTTTCTACTTTAATTTCGAGGACGAAATTTTTTCTTTTTAGAGGGGAAGAGTTGTAAAACCCGAAATTCCGGTATCACATTTTAATATTGATTTTTACCCTAAGTATTTGATAATAATTAGAACTATTTAAAACTATATGTTAGGTATTACTTACACTTTATTAAAAATATTCAACCTAAACTATATGGTATAAACTAAATACTAAATATAAACCTACCTATCCTAAGATTAAATAAAACGCCACACTTTTTAAATCCTATACAAGCTACACGTTTTTCTTTTGTGATTTTGTACCGAAATCCTTGTGATCTCCTCTTATTTCACACGTTAACTTTATATGAAGATAAGACCAAATATTGATGACCTAAAATAAAAAGATATTGTTCCCTATTTTGCCTTAATATTTTATACGGTTTCCTCCTCTCCCCATTCACAATTATACGGCATCTTATTCCCACCCTCCATACCGAAAACCCTAAGAAGTCATAATCCCTTTTGTTTATCTCTCAAGAATCAAGAAGAAGGTTGAAGGTAAAGCTTGGTCGATCATTGTACTCTTCGGTTTAATTGTGTTGTGTGATTCGTGGGTGTTGTTCTTGTTTTTGCCTCGTCAAATCTGCCTTGTAAGGTAACCATCATCTCCTTTGTTTTTCAATCCATTCGACCTACTTATGACATTAGATCAGATGTTAATCATGTTAACCCTACATCTGAATCAAGCCCTAATATTCTGTCATTAAGAGACCTCGTATAACATTAATGGAACATTAATTACATGCTAATAAATCTGGAAAACCCTAAATAATTAATAAGGGTCGGATTAGGGCTTATGAGGATTAGGGTTGTGTTGTTTCTGTCTCGCTTACATGCAGTCCAGAATTTGGGTCGGATTCAAAGGGGTCTAATTTAATGATGCCAACGTGTTTTTGTATAATTCTTATGTCTAAAATTGAGTTTAAGTTGCCTACTTTCTGAATATATAATTTTCGTGGTCATTGGAGGTAGGGAGGGTAGTCTTTTGATTTTTACAAGGTTAAGTGTCAAAACTGTATTTTGGATGTTTGAAAATCAGTTGGTGTTTTTGATTTTTAGTTTTAAAATCATAAGGAATTAAGATGACTCATTTGACTAGGAGAATTTTTAAGATGTATATAACTTACTGGAATTTTTATGGATTTTTCTGAAAGATTAAGATGGGTCGACTAAATACAAACTTTTGGGGTATACTTGCAGTGCACTTTCTGGACAGGTTTGGAAAAACGATTTTTGAAATGGTACTTTCACTTAGTAATAAAATCTGGGAAAATTTGGGGAGGTTCCTAACTCATGTGAAAGTCTCAGATAAAATTAGTAGAACCTCGGGAGCTAATTTGATAGGTCTATAAATTCATAAGAAACTTAGTTAGATTTGCATTCTAAACCTAAAAATCTGTTTTGGCACATATGAAACCCTAATCACATTAATGAATGACTATAAGTAATTAAAATCCGTTATGACATTTAATGAGCTAATAAGTATTAAATGATCCCTAATCTGTGTAGATTCGTTGAAGAAGGCGTGAGGTTGTTTCATTGTGTTCACTTTTCCGTTTTCTTTCATTTCATTTGCTAAGGTACGGATATTCTACCCTTTCTCAGTAAGGGTTTCGCATGACTCTTCGATCCTTGAGTTTATTTCATTCGTTATGATATTCGTTGGTGATTTCCGTTTGATATGATTTCTTATGATATGATAATTAGTTCTATGTCATTTGATATGGCATTCATTCCTGTTGTTATACTGTTTGGAGATACTATAATTAATTCATTATGATGTAATAGCTTTGTTTATTCTGTTACCCGAGCTAACTAGTCATGGAGGTACCATGACCATGTCATTGAGGCACCAATGGCATGACACTATCTGTGGCGGTGTGATTGGTCCACGGCTTTCCCTTGTGATATGTATATTATTATTGAGCTCGTGCACTTATTTGCCATTTTGGTACGCCAATATATTTGTTAGAGCACAGGTGTATGGTGGTGTACATAACTTTGTTTTGCAGGGAGCGTATGGATGCATCCTAGGTTTGTTTTGTAATATGTTTCTGATATGGCTTTGTAGTGAATTGTTTGTGTGTTCCATACACCCCATTACACTTTTGGGAGTTGATCACTCCATTTGGTATGACTTGTTATGACAGGATATGATATGATTATGTGGTTAAACATGTGGTATGCTTTTTTGAGCTCGTGGGCATTTTCCTTATGACTTGTTGACTTCCTTTTCATTCACTTGATTCATTATTCATTGATTCTCTTAACTTATGACATCTTGTTCAGCAGATTCTTTTGACTTAGTCTTGTGTACTTATTCATATTCAGTTTATTAGTTTATATCTGTTCACTGGGCTTTTTAAGCTCATGCGCATTTTCTTTCCTCTGCGGCAGGTATTCAAGCGGGGTGCTGGGATTTGAGTGATGAGAGTAGGAGCTTTTAGTTGACCACCCAGACGATAGTTACCCACTTGCGTTTGGATTAGATTTGGAGTTATCTTTCATTTAGACTTCATTTGGAATTGTATTTCATTTAGAAGTTATTCTGTTTCAGACTTAGTATTTTATTATTTCCTTAGAAGAACTTATGTAACCTTATTATTAATAAAAGTCTTCCGCTTGCATATATTAAGTTCTGATTGACACCATAATGTTACACTTAGACCATTCTCGGGTTGGGGTGTTACATTAGCCCTTTTACTTCTCCACACTCTCTATATGCAGCTAAACTTGTATTCCAATGATAGCAAGAATGAAGAAATGACACTTTAAGTCCCTCAACTTATGATGACCAAAAGTTGTATTATTGATAACACCTTCCCTTAAGCTTTTGGGTAATCAACTTGAACTACCTTCTTCACTTCAACAGCTTTTGCATTCTTTTTTTGGGTAAAGGGGAGTAATTCTGCACCTTGGTAAGTATATTAAACCGAAAAAATTAAGTACAAATGGAATATGGCTGAAGTACCATATTAACCTCAAGCTAAAAAGCTTGATAAACACCTAAAACTAGTGCTTATGACTTGCCATAAGCACTTACAACTTTAGAAACATAAAATGTATCTATAAAATGAACTGAAAATCAGGTAGCCAGCAGGAAATGTGCGAGATGAACTTGCCCCTGTATAAGAGTCAAATAAATTGGCCGATTCATCAAACACATTTTCAACATGTTCTTCACCATCTTCATCATCCATCACCAATGCAGCATACGGATTAGATGTAGTAACCTTAGCTTCCTTAGAAGCATTACCAGTAGACTTCAACTGAGATGACAATGTAGATGCATTACCCATAGTAGAAGCTCCCTTCTTAGGTTTACTAGTATCTGCCTTAGGGACAAATTTGAACTGGTTAACTGAAGTACCAACAGATTGATTCGTATTAGAAGACTTGGCTTTACCCTTCTTCTTTTTCTTACCCACCTTTTGGAACCCATCAGTATCCAACTCCACAGAAGGAGTAGCCACATGAAAAGTAGAGACAGTAGGAAGGCTAACTGCCTGAGAAGGAGGACTCACCACCTTTTTAGGACATTGATCATGCGTATGACCAAATATTTTGCATAAACTGCATCTGGGGGGCCTCCATTCATATTCAACACATATAGTCTCTTTATTAAAACCCTCCCCAGTGAGAGAAGGGAAATCAATAGTCACAGCCTCCACAAGACCAGATTCAGACTTGACCTCAATAAGACATCTAGCAAAACTACTTCTACCCCACGAATCCTTACACATAGAGCTAGTGTAAGAATCAAGCATGACAAGCTTACCAATGAACGAAGCAATCAAACTAATACCATCCTATTCAAAGACTTGAAGAGGAAATTCATGCAATTTAACCCATACTGGTATGCTAGTCAATTCTTCCTTACGCAAACAAGTATCCATAGACCATGTCTTGAGAATTATTGGAGATTTACGTATCATCCAAGGACCTTCTTCCAAAACAGCTTCTAAACCAGCCAATGTCTCAAATTTGAAGAAAAAGAAGCCTTTGGAATTCATCATGATCCTTTTAAGACCATGTTTTGTCCAGTTACTCCTAGCATAGTATTGAACAACAGGAAACGCCATCCTTTTTCCAATAAAATAGCCATATAAAATATGTTCCAATCGAGAACTAACCTTTTCAACCACTTTACGAGGTATAGAGATGTTAACACCTTCACATACAGGTTCAGGGATAGAAGACTCATGAGGCGATTTAGGGATCGATGGTTGAGCAATAACTTCATCCTTAATAGTATCCCACATATGTTGTAATATATCCATAACCCTTAATCGAACTTCCCTATCCAAAGTAGACCACAACGGATACTTACCCTCTTCAAGCCCCTTAGTGAACTCATCAATGTCGACATGATTACTAAGCGACACTCCAAACAAAGCATGAATGTAATCAGTACCTGTGATATCCTTAGGAACCAACTCACCAATCAATTCATTCGCAAGGGAAACGTTCGCATTAAGTATTGTGGCATACGAAACTGGATTCGTATGCGTGTCCCCTTCATCATGGTTCTTACTACCATCCAAGCTTTCCATGTTAGAAGTGAAATTCTACAAAATTGAGTTAATATCCTCCTCTCCCTCACCCTTGTCTATCAACCGATCCTCTCCCTCACCCGTATCTTACCAAAGTAGCAGCATGAACATCCAGAATAATAATCAAAAAAAGCACCAGCGATCAATTACAAAGAAAATAGAACCGTCAAAACGATTCGTAGGATTTGTTATGCCAATGTAAACTGATCAAAAATAAACCCAAGCAAAGCAATATGCGAAGTGTTTACCAATTAAAGGTCTCGATCAAAACAATAATAAAGAACGTCGGTGGATTCTAAGGAGAATTAATTCAATCAATCAAACGTGAATTGAATTATTGCATGAATATAAAAATCCTTGCCGACATTCATTCTGACGAAACGACAAATTAATATAAATCAGTACTAGAGCAGCGAACAACAAAAAACCTTAAAACAAATGATTTCAAAGTCCAATGATGCACATGTGAATGATCTAAATCATAGCACGTGTAAATCAAAGAAAGTAGAAGATCTGTCGTAAGGTTAAATGTTAATCGCCATTGTCTCCGTCAATGAGAGAGGTTTTTTAACAGCTTCTGCATTCTGCTTCTTAAACATTTCTGACAATCCAAGTTTCCTGCAAAACAAAGAGGTTTGCACACCTCCAAGACACTTGGTAAAAATATCAGCAGTTTGCACACCAGTGTGCACTTTAACAGTTTTAATAATACATGCTTCCACTTTTTCTCTAACCAAATGAACATCAAGTTTAAAATGTTTAGACTTCTAATGAAAAACAGGATTAGCTGCTAACTAAATAGCAGCACTGTTATCACAAAACAACTCTACTGGTAACAACCAGTAACACCCAAACTATGCAAAAAATTGCTTAACCAAATGATTTCACAAGTAGCGGAAGCCATACTTTAGTATTCAGCTTCTGCAGAGCTTTTAGACAATGTAGCTTGTTTTTTACTTTTTCATGAAATCAAATTTTTACCCAAAAAAACACAAAAACCAGTAACTGATTTCCTGGTTTTAGGACATTTTGCCCAGTCTGCATCAGAGTAAACTCTAAGTTTAAGATCAGAAACTCTATCAATTTGCAAACCAGACCCAGGTGAACCTTTTAAGTACCTAAGAACCCTTAAAGTAGCCTTCATATGAGACTGCAGAGGACTATGCATATGTTGACTAAGACAGTGAACAGAATAACTAATATCAGGCCTTGTATTGGTTAAGTAAATCAATTTACCAACCAACTGTTGATAACCAGTAAAGCTTTTCAAGTACTTATCAGTAGAAGTTTCAATATGATTTAAGGCGATATTCTCAGGTAAAGGAGTATCAACAGGCTTAGCAGCCAACAGACCATACTCATGTAAAAGTTCTAAGCAATATTTTCTTTGAGACATGCAAATACCATTTTCATTTTGTAAAACTTCTATATCCAAGAAATACTTCAACTTCCCCAAATCTTTTATCAAAAACTTAGAATTTAAAAATTCTTTAAACTTTTTAATCTCAGCCTCATCATTACTAGTTATCACAATATCATCAACATACACAAGCAGCATCATAAACAAAGAACCAGATCTTTTAGTAAACAAAGAATAGTCAAACTTACTTTGTTCAAAACCATGCTCAGCTAACACAGTGATCAATTTAGCATTCCACTGTCTAGGAGCTTGTTTCAGTCCATACAAAGACGTATTAAGTTTGCACACTTTATTTTTATCAACATTTTCATAACCTTGAGGCATAATCATATAAACATCCTCATCCAAATCTCCATACAGAAAAGCATTATTAACATCAAGTTGATATAATGGCCAGTTTTTATTCACAGCAAGGCTAATAACACATCTAACAGTAACCATCTTAACAACAGGACTGAAAGTCTCATCATAGTCAAGACCTTCCCTTTGACCAAACCCCTTAGCAACTAATCTAGCTTTATACCTATCAATCTCACCAATAGATTTATATTTAATTTTCCAAAGCCATTTATACCCAATAGCCTTTCTACCAGCAGGCAAATAACACTCAGTCCAAGTATTATTTTTATTTAAGGCCTCAATTTCATTATTCATGGCATCAATCTAATTAGGATCAGTAACAACTTCCTCATAACTAGTGGGTTCAACAGACTTATTCAAATTAGCAGTGAAACACAAGTTTTCATTACTAAGCATAGCATAACAGACATACTTTTCTATCTCATATCTAACATTAGAACTCAACACATAATCATTCAGTCTAACAGGAAGCCTAGACTGTCTATCAGACCTTCTTAATACAAGTGTCTGCCCTTCATCAGAACCATTTTGAACATGAGTAGGAGTTGGTACAGAAACATTTTCATTAAAATTGCCCTCAGACCAGTTTTGGTCATCAAAGTTGGTTGCAATGTGCCTTCCTTCCTGGTTCATACCTAGTGCAGTATCATTTGCAGTATCTGCTAAATCAGAAGGTAGCACATTACCATCCACAACTGATGAATCTCTCCCTTCATCATTGGGACTTTGAGGATCACTAAAAACTTCAAGTGATCAACTTCATTTGTAAAGTCTACATCTGCTAAATCATAGGTTTTCATTTTAAAAGTAAATATGTTTTCATAAAACCTAACATCTCTTGAATAAAACACATTTCTAGAATCTAAACTTAAAAGTTTATAAGCTTTTTTCACAGTAGAGAAACCAATAAGAACACACTTTTCAGACCTAAAAGACATTTTATCATTATTATTTAAAATAGTAGAAAACCATAAACAACCAAAACACCTCAAATGGGAATGTTTACTTTAATAGAAAGTGATGGTCATTTAGTTATTTATATCTTTGTAATGTGTCATAAAACATGTAATAGAATAGTCAACGGGCTCGTGGATTGGGCTAAGCTAATTGGTTAATAGTTAAGCCAAGCTAGTCCATTTTATGTAAGTTATAATCATAGTCCAATCCATGTTATATCCGGCCCATAGAAAGCCCATGAGGCTCGTTAGCTTTGTATTATATAAAGCACACTTCACCTCATTTGTAAGTGGGATGTGTGTGTGCTTGTGTGTGTTCATATATATGAAATAAAGCTCTCTTCATCTCTTACTCTATAATATATACGACATACATATCAATCTATTGTCACCATACACACGATCCATTTGTGCATAATACAGGTTAATATATATTGTGTGATAGAGTTAGATATAAGGGAATAACAATTGGTATCAATCGCCTAACATCGATTTAGGAGTGATTGTGTTTTGTTTTTTGATCAAAGTCTAGCAAAGAGTTGCGTTTTTCTCCATAAAAACATTAGCTTTTTGTCAAAAAGCTTTGATTTTTACGTATTTTAGGTTAAAAATTGTTGTCTTTCAGTTTGATCTACTTATTATTAGCGAGTTTTGGCATATAAATCGAATCAATATCATCAAAAACTTGTTTCGTATCGTGCAAGAAAGTTTTGGCTTTTTATCGAAATTTGTCAAAGTTAGTTATAAACGTTAAAGGTTGAAACTTTATAGTTATTTAAGAGTTTTTGAAGGTTTTTGATCGATAGAAACAATATAGAAGTTTGCTATTTAGTCGTATTATTGATTTCTAAACAAGCAGTTAATCCGTCGGAATTGTATTTCTAAGGGTTTGTCGGAATTCAGATTTAAGGGTTTGTCGGAATTCAGATTTGTAGGGTTTATTGGAATTGGCCATTGGAATTCAACAAGAACATGGTTACTTTAAGATCCAACAAGAACTCAATATTCACTTGCTTGTATAAGTGTGTGGAATATTTCGACTAAGAAAAATCTTCTAATTTGTACGAATTAGATAGATTCTATCGGAATTGCAAATTCATCGAAATTGCATATTTCATCGAAATTGAAAATTTCCATCGGAATTGTAATTTTTCTCGGAATTGCTACTTTCACTTATCATCGGAATTGCCCAAACTCATCGAAATTGCAAGTAATCCATCGGAATTCACCAAAATTCATCGGAATTGCAAGTAATCCATCGGAATTCACCAAAATCCATCGGAATTCAAGATAATCCATCGGAATTGACTTCTGTTTAAGTTTTTTTTACGACAAAACTTCAAACGGCTATAACTTTTGAACCGTAACTCCGTTTTCAGTCCGTAACCTATCAAAACGACCGTTAGAATGAGGAGAAGGACACATTGAATTCATTTAACCCAACCTTCGAGGTCCAAATCCACTCCAAAAAGAAGTTATCAAGGTTTTTAAGTTTTCAAACCAAAATTTCACTACAACAACTGAATTTAACTTTCACCAGACACAACTCTTATATCGTCGAACCAATCCAAAATCAACTTTATCATACATAACTTCATCAATGGCAACTCAGCAAGACATTCATGCAGCCGGTGCAGAAAACCGTCCTCCTATGCTTGAAAAAGGTGGATATCTTCCATGGACAAGCCGTATGCTTCGTTACATCAAAACCAAGCCTGATGGTAAACTCCTGCTCCAATCTATTAAG
Organism: Artemisia tridentata subsp. tridentata; assembly: GCA_021014915.2. Classification (NCBI taxonomy): domain Eukaryota; kingdom Viridiplantae; phylum Streptophyta; class Magnoliopsida; order Asterales; family Asteraceae; genus Artemisia; species Artemisia tridentata. The sequence continues at coordinate 230,186,815 of CP139501.1, read as the reverse complement.
AATGGACCCTTCAAGCCTCGACAAATTCAAGACCCTGGAGAGCCAAATGCAACACCTCCTATTCCACCATTCTTTCGTGAACAATCAGAAGCAGAATACACAGAAGAAGACAGGAAGCAAATTGCAGCTGATGATATGGCAATGCACTTAATCCAACTAGGATTACCACGAGAGATCTTTGCTGTTGTCGACAGTTGTGAAACTGCCTATGACATGTGGGAACGAGTTAGAAGGCTATGTCATGGCATAGAAATTGGGCAACAAGATGTTGAAAACAAACTTCTAACTGAATGGGAGAAGTTTACATCCACTCCAGGAGAATCCATTGAATCCTACTATACCAGGTTTTGCACTATAATGAATGAGCTAATCAGAAACAAGCTGACACCAAGACAAATAGTGAGCAACATCAAGTTCATCAACAATCTTCAAGAAGAATGGGGACAATATGTCACTATTGTCAACCAAACCAAAGATCTACATCAGGTGAATTATGATCAGCTCTATGATTTTCTGAAGCAAAACCAAGCTGAGGCTAATGAAGTAAGGAAAGAAAGATTGGCAAAGAATCATGATCCTCTTGCACTCATTGCTCAAACACCAACACCTTTACCAGTGAACACACAACATCAACCATATTCATCTTCCACTCACAACTACATGCAACAACAATACATTCCACAACAACAAACTGCTGTAATTCCACAACAACAATTCTACCCACAACAACAACAATATCCACAATTCCAAGAACCAGAATTCACTGACAATGATGAGTCTACTGCTGCTTTGACACAAGCATTTGCTTATTTGATAAAGGAATTCCAAGGACGCTATTCTACACCAACCAACAACAACCAAAGGATTTCATCAAATACTCGCAACAGGCAGATTGCTCAGCCGAGTTTCAATATGGGTCAAGGAGGACAAATGGATGGGGTTACTGGGAATCAGCAAGGATATGCTACCAGATTTCAGATGGGTAATCAAGGGCAATATGAAGGAAATCAGATGGGTAATCAAGGGCAGTATGAAGGAAATCAGATGGGTTAGTATGCAGGGAATCAAATGGGTCAAGTTGTTGGAAATCAGAGGGGTCAGAATATTGGGAATCAGACAATGGGTAATCATATTGGGAATGTTGCTGCTCCAGTTGCTGGGAATTATGGAAATATGAATCAGGGAAATCCGATCAAGTGTTTCAACTGTTAGGGTGTCGGTCATATGGCAAGGAATTGCCCTACTAAGCCAAAAAAGAAAGATCCAGCTTATCTGCGGAAAGCATTGCTGTTGGCACAGAAGGAAGTGGCAGGGTTTCAGTTGAATACTGAGGAAAATGATTTTATGGCTCTTATGGATGACATGGAAGACATCGAGGACATCGATGCAAACTGCATATTTATGGAAATTCTTCAGGAGGCTAAGTATGACACGGATTCTGATACACCTCTTGTTTATGACACCAATGCAGTATCTGAGGTACCATTATTCAATACATGCCACAATAATGATATATTTGATATGTCTCCTCATGAGGAACAGTATTCTGAGACTCTAGAAACCACTTATGATACATACCTGGACACGCCGAGTAGTAGCAATATTGATTTGGCAACTCCAAATATGAATCATAATGGAGGCTCAGTTTCACAGCATGCTGAGAATGATGAGGAAACACGTGCTCTATTTGAATCATTATTGAACAACTATAGTATTGAAATTGAGAAAGTAAAAAAGGTCAATCGCGATGTTAAGGCCGCAACTGGAGTTAAGAACTTATTTTGAAGATGCTGGAATCACACATCAGACATCTGTTGTTAGAACTCCAGAGCAGAATAGGGTAGTTGAAAGAATAAATTGAACTCTTGTGGAAGCTGCTCGCATAATGCTGATTTATTCTAGTGCACCGTTATTCTTATGGGCTGATGCTGTTGCCACTGCTTGTTTCACTTAGAACCGTTCCCTAATCCATCCATGATTCAATAAAACCTGTGGAACGTTTTGGTTATAGTTCGATTGAGATATTTATGTATTGAATGTGTTTAGCATGCGGAATCTACTACAACACACTTTAAAAGAACACAAGGTGGTGAGTTTAAGTAAATGTGTGAATGCAATGAACAAAGAACACAACTTTGGTTAGAACAAAACGATTCAATATTATTGATGAAATAATACGGATGATCTAAGTATCACCAGGATTACAAAGTAATCTTGAATCTAAGATTGTAAAAAGGATTTGTGATTCGAAGTAACTAAGTTACTTGAGAGATAGTTTGTTTTTGGTTATTTGGTTTGTGAAGATGCATGCATGAAGAAGTGACTAAGATATCCTTTTATAAGATAAGGATATCTTATTACATGTTGTCAAGTAGATGAATATAATACTATACTTTGACTATATTGGCGCCTACAATTAAATACAACTACCCATGTACACTCTGATATATTCTTCTGTCACCACAGAAGACTATTCTACTTCTACATAACGTATAACAATGTACAAAGACTAATAATTCAACTAAATATCTATTACAAAATATCTAATCGACTTGACAGAAGCTTGGCAGGCTCTTCATTAGCTAGCAGTACCTTCTACCCAGAAGGTACTGGTAGAACATCTTCGTACACTACAAAATCAACTAGCAGGCTCTTCTCATCATTGGCAGGCTCTTTGACTTTGATCATTTTATTCCCAACAAAACCCCATATGAACTAGTGAACAACAGAAAACCCGATATCTCTTACATTCACTTGTTTGGCGCTTTGTGCTATCCAACGAACGACAGAGAAGATCTAGGGAAGCTGGAAGCTAAGGGTGATATTGGAATCTTCATTGGATTCTCAGAAAACTCGAGGCATTCAGGGTGTATAACAGAAGGACTAAAAGGATAATGGAGACGATGAATGTGAAGTTTGACTAGATTTCACATATGGCTTCTGAGAGACTCGCTCTAGAACCCGCGCTTAACCCAATGGCTTCTAATCAAAACAGATTAGGACCCGCACCAAACCCGCAGACTTCTGGACACATTAGTTCAGGACTCGTACCTCAAGGAGCTCAATCAAAAAACACTGAAAAACCTTCAGAACAAGATCTGGAAAATTTCTTCGAGTTTATGTTTGATGAATACTATGGTGGAACTTCGACAAACGAATCACAACAACATTCCGTTGCACCCGCTCAAAACCATTAACCACCACCACCTCCGCAAGATGCATCTACTACAATCGAAGCTGACGCACCAACTCCCTCAACCTCATCTACATCTACTCCAGAAACTCCAATTCTTGAAATTGTTCTACCAAGAGTTGATGAGCAAAACCAAAATACACTATTTGAAGAAGAACAAACACAGAACCAAAACGATGCTGTGTTAGAAGAAAAAGTATTCGAAAACCCTTTTGCAACGGACTCAGCTGAATCATCTTCAAGGTTACAAGAACTATCTAACACACATACGTTAAACCTAAGGTACCCTTCTACACTCCAATGGACAAAACACCATCCAATAGAACAAGTTATTGGTGAACCTTCAAGGCCAGTTCAGACGAGAAGACTACTCGCCACCGACCCTGACATGTGCATCTACATTTGCTCAGTAAGCCTAAAAGAACCAAAGAACATTGAGGAGGCGATGGTAGGCAATTCATGGATTGAAGCGATGCAAAAAGTACTTCTTCAATACCAGTTACATGATACTTGGGAATTAGTTCCAAGACCAATTGACAAACTTGTCATTGATCTCAAATGGTTATGGAAGAACAAAAAGGATGAATAAATGACTGTCATTCGCAACAAAGCTTGTCTCGTGGCTAAAGGATTCAGATAGGAAGAAGGGATAGATTTCAAAGATTCATTCGCGCCAGTAGCAAGACTTGAAGCAGTCAGGATTTTCTTGGCCTATGCAGCTCACAAAAACATCATAATCTATCAAATGGACATCAAGACTGCGTTCTTGAATGAAACTCTAAAAGAAGAAGTGTATGTGAGTCAGCTAGAAGGATTCGTTGACAAAGAACATCCAGACTACGTATACAAGCTAAAGAAAGCCATCTAAGGTTTAAAACAAGCTCCAAGAGTGTGGTATGATGAACTATCATCTTTCCTGATCCAAAACAATTTCACCAAAGGAACAGTTGATTCTACCTTGTTTACAAGAAAATACAAAGATGACATTTTGATTGTTCATATTTATGTAGATGACATTATTTTTTGGTCCACTAATCCGAAACATTCAAAACATTTTGAAAATCTCATGAAAAGCAAATTTGAAATGTCCATGATGGGGGAACTAAAATTCTTTCTTGGTTTACAAATACACCAATCCCCTCATGGTATCTTTATTAATCAAGCTAAATATACAATTGAGATTTTGAAAAAACATGGTATGGAAAATTGTGACTCTGTTGGTACACCAATGGTCACTTTACCAAAAATCAGTGCTGATTTATTTGGGAAACTCATCGATCCGAAGAAATATCAGAGCATTGTTGGGTTTAAAGATACTGCTGCTTTGTAATTTATGCTGCTGCTCATGGAATTTAAGGAAAATACACTAAGTATGATTCTGCTGCTAGGTTGAATCATTCTACTGCTAGTGTATACATTCTACTGCTGGAGTTTATCTGATGAATGGTGAAATAAGCTAAGTGTCATTCTACTGCTAGCCTAAGAAGATTCTGCTGCTAGAGTAATGATTCTGCTGCTTATTAGATATGTATAGTTTGTTAAGATAATTATGGTAAAGATACGATTTGATATTATCTTGTATAGAAAGTCTATAAAAGGAGGATCTAGGGTTAGGGTTTAGTACACGATTGTTAGCATACGTATTGTTTAGATCGCTTCAAGGTTATTTTGTAACCCTGTTACTTTTGAGTAACCGTATTCAATATATTGAAGTGTTTTGTGATAATTTGTTCATTATATAATTCTTCTTAAGATCAAGTATTAGTTTCCGCATAATATTTGATAATCATTCAAGAACAGTTTCTATACCTATTGTCTTAGATCCACATCTAAGATAATTAACAAGATCGTTAAGCTCATCTGGGATCAACAAGTGGTATCAGAGCTTGTGATCTAGAGACTGATATCGAGAAGAATTTTTGTTAATCAAGATCTGTTCAACATCTACTTCTGCAATGGAATCGGAATCTCATCATATGGTGACTGCCTCCAAGGTACCAATGCTCAAGGTTGGTGAATACGAAATCTGGAAGATGAGGATTGAGCAGTACATGAAGATGTTAGACTACTCCTTGTGGGAAGTCATTGAAGATGGAGATAAACTACCTGCTAAAGCTGCTGATGGGTCAATATTGCCCATTAAAACTAATAAAGAGAAGGCTCAGAGGAGACTGGAGATTAAAGCTCACAATACTCTCTTGCTGGGAATACCCAATGAGTATCAACTGGGTTTCAGTAACACAAAGACTGCTAAGGATTTGATGGCTGCTATTGAACTCAGATTTGGTGGGAATGCTGCCACCAAAAAGTCAAGCAAGAATATGCTCAAGCATCAATTTGAAATATTTGCTGCCTTAAGTACATAAAATATTGATGCTACCTATGATAGGCTTCAGAGGTTGGTGAGTCAATTACAACTTATGAATGTATCAATGCCTCAAGAAGACATTAATCTGAAGTTTCTGAGGAGCTTATCTTCTGAATGGAATACTCATACAGTGGTCTGGAGAAATAAGAGTGATTTTGAAACAATGACTTTGGATGATTTGTATAACAATCTAAAGGTATATGAATCTGAGGTCAAGGGATCTTCTAGTTCATCCTCTGGCACAAACAACCTTGCCTTTGTGTCCTCAAACAACAAGGCTTCTAGTAGTTCTCAAGAACATCATTCTGCTGCTGGTCATCTTGTTTCTGCTGCTAGTTCTACTGCTAGTACAAATAGTGACAACATTAGTGATGCTGCTATTTGTGCCTTTTTGGCTGATCTTACCAGAAGTCCTCCAAGTACTTCTGTTATTGATCAAGATTTGGATCAGATTGATGAAGATGACCTTGAAGAGATTGAATTGAAATGGCAGATGGCCATGCTTACCATGAGAGCTAGGAGGTTTCTTAAGAAAACAGGTAGGGAAATCAAGTATAGAGGTCAAACCAATATGGGGTTTGATAAATCAAAGATGGAGTGCTACAACTGCCAAAGAAAGGGTCACTTTGCTAGGAAATGCAGAGCACCCAAGAAGAATAAGGAGAACACAAGGCAGATTCCTATTGAAGAAGCAAATCCTACTACTGCTATGGTTTCTTGTGATGGCTTGGGAGAGTTTGACTGGAGTGACCAAGCTGAGGAGGGACCCAACTATGCATTGATGGCTGAAGAAGAATCCAAAGAACAACACTTTGCTGTCATGGCTTACTCTTCTTCTGGATCAGACTCTGAGGTATCAAATGAGTCTTCTTGTTCATTTAAATCATGCATAGATACTATTGAGGAATTAAAATCTAGGAATGAAAGTTTAAGAATGGAACTAGAAAAGTTAAAACTTGATAATTTAGGTTATAAACATGGCCTAAACTCAATAGAAGAAAAACTTGATTTTCTTAGACAGGATGAAGTAGAGTATGTTGATAGGATCAATGGTTTAGAAGTTAAGACTATTAAGAAAGATTGTGAGATTAGTATGCTAAACAAAAGAGTTGAAGAGGCTGAAAAGGCTAGAGATTTAGCTCTATCTGATAAGGAGAAACATGTTGTTAGGATTGAAAAACAACAGTTTGCAACTGATCTTTTAGGTAAGTCAATTGGAAGTCAAATTCTGAGAAAGGGGAGTGGTTTAGGGTACAATGAAGTACCACCCCAGTCAAAAGTGCCTTTGCCCCTCCTAGGAAGGAGTTATCTTTTGTTACTGAGATAGATGCACAACCTATAGGTGAAGCCAGTGAAACAAATGCTAAAAAACCTGATAGAACTTATGCACCTAAGGTTGATGAGAAGGTTTCTGATGCACCAATTATTGAGGATTGGGTGTCAGATGATGAGGATAATGAGACTGAGTTAACACCTAAAGCTAAAAAGAAAAATACTTTTACATCTGTTGAATCAAAAGTCACACAGGTTAACAAAGCTGAATCAAAAGGTAAAAATGTTGAGTTTGTTAAACCTATGTTAGGTAGCAGTATCTCTAGGAAAATGGCTGAGTTTGATGAGTCACCTAGAGAATTTACTAGAAAAACTAATAACTTGCCAAGAGGAAATCAAAGAAATTGGAACAGCCTAGTTTCACAAAGATTAGGTAGTGACTTCCAGTTACTTAAGAAGGCATGTTATAACTGTGGCATTTTTAAGCATCTAGAGGAAGATTGTTATTACTACCAAAGACCTATTAGGAACCAACACTCAAGGGTGAACAATAAGCATTATGCTGGAAAGAGTCACCCTCACCCCAATAGCAACATGGTTCCTAGGGAAGTTTTGTTGATAAATGGTGCTTCTAGGGTAATTACTGCTGCTGCACCAACAAGGCCCATTCCAAAGAAAACATTGTCTTCTACTGCTAAGGCAAAAGCAGATTCTGCTGCTGAGCCCAAAGTGATAACAGACACTGTTGTGGGCAATCATTTTTATGCTGTTAAGGCCTCAGCTTGCTGGGTCTGGAAACCTAAAGTTAAAGTTTTAGATCATGTTCTCAGACACAGCAGTGCACCAATGGAGTTAAATAAATTTGACTATCATGATGTACAAGGCAGATCCAAGTCAGTAATGGCTTGGGTCCCAAAGAGAAACTAATTCTCTTACTTTTTGTGCAGGGCAATCTACAAAAGGAGCTAAAGGATAAATGTATCTTTGATAGTGGATGCTCTTCACACATGACTTGAGACCAAAGCAACCTGGAAGATTTTCAAGCTTTGGATGGTGGATATGTTGCCTTTGGGAATGACTGTTGTTCCCTTAACACACTTAGAGTTAACTAGAAAGTTAATCTATTCGTGTTTATGACTAATACAATGTTATGATTAATTCTAATAGATTAAAGAAACGTAAAAGTAAAAACACATAAGTATTTTTCAACGTTTAAATTCTTATTAGAAATGAATCAAAGAATCTATTACCCAAGTGTTTTGCGGAACAAACACTTGAGATTGAATAGACAAGGTATGGTGGCGTCGCCTATCAAAACTCAAGCTTTGTTTTGAGTGGTAACAATGTGCCTCACTGAGCTATCTCAGGGACTGGTTACTCTTTGTAGGAGAGAAGTTGCTTTATAAAAGTCTAAGCTTTCAATGTACAAAACACACACTACTTCTCTCCTTTTGAACCTATTTATACACAAGTATAAAGAGTAAAAGTGATTAAAATAATACAAGTTGTTGAAGCAAGCGTGTCTGACAATTACAACAGTAATTGTCATTTCCAAGAACCAATAGGAATGGGCTAAAAGTCTTTAGGAGTGGTTGGTCTGACACTCCATGACTTTTAGCCGTCTTAGGGAAGGTTTCTTCCTGAAAAGATAAGATTTGATCTTATCTTAAACTCTTCCCAGATCTTCCCGCCTTTCTTTCAGGCTTTAGGTTCTTCAGTACACGCCTTCGTTTATTAATCTCAATTTTTGTTGAGGAGACTGGGGTTCAGTGAGTTCTTGTCCAACACTCACTGAACCATCATCTTCTTCTTTGGCTTAAGTCCTACTCAGGGAGTACCGCCTTCCTGAGTAGTGAATCCTTCTTCTTGAATTCGCCTTAAGCATCCTGAAGATGACTTACTGAGAGACTGTTCTCTCAGTGACTTGAATTGTTCTCGGTTTAAATAACACTTAGTTAATTTGTGTCCAAATCCTGTTTTAATGACTCTTGGGTACTGACGGACCCAACAATCTCCCTCTATTTGGATATAAATTATGCCTAAGTGTTTTTGATCAGTTATGAGTGAGCCAATGACTTCTTCTCATACTGAATGTACTAGAAAGTAAATAAGGACACTGAAATAATAAAAACATCATCTTATTAATATCATTACAAGTCCTAACTAACTAAGTACAAAAGGGTAGTGGTAGTATTCAGGCAGATTCATCAGTTCAACTTAATACCAAGGGCTTCAAGCTTGGGCTTCTTTGACTGCAGTTCTTGTTGGTCAGGGTGCTCTCGGATTTTTCTTTTCAGATCTTGACAAAACCTCACATTTTCAGGAGTTTTGAGTGGGGAGGCCATCATTAGAAAGCCAAGCATGGCTTTGATCCCTGATAGATCAATATCACTCCACCTCTGAAAGGCTTGGTCACCGAACTCATCAATGAAGAACACACCTCTTTCAGGTTGTTCAATGACCACATTGTTCCTGAATGGAACACCTTCAGGGAGAGCCCTATTACAGTCAAGACCAGGAACCTTGATCTCAGGCTCAGCTTCAATCTTCTTTCTCTTTCTTGAAGAAGATTGAGAAGGGGCAGGCTGTTCGGCTGAAGCAGGAAGAAGAGATGGAATACCAAGTTCCTGAGGTGCTGCTGCCAATCTTTCATACCTCAGGCTCAGGGATTTTAACAGACCAGGGACCACAACATTAGACTTTTTCGCTAATATTGAACCCAATTCATCCAACTCAGTGATCCCGAAGTCTACGAATCTAAAGGGGCTATGAACCTGAAGGATTCTTTTGTCAGTACTCCTGTAGACAGTAACAATAGCAGACTTGGTGATTCGGTGAATCTTGATATCAAGGATAGGTTCAGGCTTCAACCTACTTGTCATGACCCACTGATATCTCTCAATCCTGTTCTGCCTTATTTCTTTAGCCCTTTTCGCCCTTTCTTCTCTTTTCTGCCTGAGAGCAGCCAACTGAGCATTTTGAGCTTCCACAAAGCTCTTGCCACCTTCCCTTTTTGCAAGGTCTTTTGCCTCAATCCCAATCTTCTCAGCCTCTTCTCTTGCAACCTGAATGAGAGCAAGCTTTTTCTGCATTTCATCTTCAGCAGCTTTCTTTACTTCCTCCTCTTTCTCCATGTGAGCTTGAATTTCAGCATGAGTGAGAAGTTCCATCACCCCATTGATTTCATAAGGAACCTTGATTGGTTCATCAGGGTCTGGTCTTCTTTCCTTGGAGGCAGGTACCAAGATTGTGGGCTCAGGCTCAATGGTTGTGAGAATGCCCTTGCCTTTGTCTTGGTGGGATGAAGATGAGGTGGCTTCAGGATTCTCCCCCTCAGTGTGAGAAGGAGGTTGTTCTTGTTCAGGTTATGGAGGTTCTTCAGTGACTTTCTCTCCCTCAACTGTTGCTTGACCCATAGTGAGAGCAAGAGTTGGTTCGCTCACTGAAGTTGAGGGAGCTTGACCTTTGAAGGCCTGATAAATCTCAGTCATCATGGACTTGATGTCTGAGGTGTCCTCCTGAAGAGTTGAGACCTTAGTCTCAAGAGAAGCCTCTAATGCAGTCATCCTTGGCCCAAGATTCCAAGCCAGTGAGGAAGAAGACGATGCCAAAGAAGCCATGTGGGACTCCATAAGACCCAGGAAAGATCGGATGGAGTCCACTGAAGAGTTGAGTCCCTGAAGATTCGAGGATTTTAGCACAGTTACCAGCTCAGCCAACTGAGAAGTTTGTTGCTGGTAAGTTTCTGAAGCCTGAAGAATTTTCTTGTTTAGCTCAGGGTCATCTTTCACTGACTCTTGAATAGTGTCAACGCTATTTTGTAAGTTGGTGAGAGACTCGTTGAACATCTTAAAGTTGTAATCAAGATTTGTCAGGGAGAAAGAGATAGATGACTTGTGCTCATTTACATCATCATGATAGGATTCCACTGATTCCTTCAGGTTGACATAATGAACAGCTGCTTCAGTGTGCTGGTCAAACATTTCTTCAGTCAGACCTTGGAAGAGAGCCTTGTTGGTTTTTAGCAGGAACTTGACCAATTGTCTCTCAGTGAGAGGAAGAATGTTGTCATACTTGCTGAGGATGTTGTCAGTATCCGAAGAACTAGCAGCTTCAGATTCTGATTCTTCACTTGGATGTGGAGATGACTGATGTGATCGTTCAGGTTGTTCAGATTGTTCAGATTGTACATCAGTTTCCATATCCTCACCTGCCTCAAAAATTTCCTCATCACTCTCTTCCTTGAGCTCATCGTCAGACTCAAGAAGAGCCTGAATGTCCCCCATGGACTCAATACCCAAAAGTTGAACCGGCTCCTCTTCATAAGAAGACTCGCCTTTGTTTTGGCCAGGTCCTGACCCCGTTGTCATAATAACTGAGTGGGTTTGCTCAGCCTGACTAGCCATAATAACTGGGGTAATACCAGCCTGGCTTTTGGGGGCAGTTCCTGAGTGAATGGATCCGCTTGAGGGGGTGATGGGTTCCATATCAGCGGGTTGTTTCTTTCCCTCTGAGTCTTTGTCCCCCTTAGCGCCTTCAACTACTGATGGGTGTTTTCCAGTAGTATCACTAGGCACTAATTGTGATGATTGACGGACCCCTTTCTCATCAGGATTGTACTGTCCTTTTGGGGATTTAGGGTCCTGAACTCCCTGAGATCCTGAGTGTGTTTGCTCAGGAACGTTAGCAGGATGTGATTGTTGGTGGGTCCCCTTCCCAGTAGGATAGTGCTGTCCTAGTGAGGATTTAGGATCCTTTTCTCCCTCAGGCCCTGATTGTGATTTATCAGTTCCTTCATCGGGATGTGAGAGGGTGTGGGTCCCCTTCTCAGTGGAGTGGTGCTGCCTCACTGAGGATTTAGAACCCTTTTCTCCCTCAGGAACTGATTGTGATTTGTCAGTTCCTTTATGGGGATGTGAAATGGTGAATGTTCCTGATCCCTCAGACTTGTGTATGTCAGTGGGAACATGTGGAAAGGGTTTGCCCGAGGACACTGAGGATGATTTCTCAGTGCCCTCCGTTGGCCTTTGTTTTGTGGTCAGGGGGGGTCTCTGTAGTGGGTGTTTGTGGAAACTTGTTTTAGACCTGATTGCATCTACTAAAACAAGTTACGTGATCGTTTATGGACTCTAGGTTGTTACACCTTTGATCTAGGATTAACTATGAAAAGCATGATGATAATATTGACGGAATATTCAAATGAAAGAAACAATACTATCACAACAAGGTTTTTGTCAAACTTCTCTTTGTTATTAAACTTAAGCCCCAATGCTACTTGATCAATTATAGCACGGTTACACTCTAACAGGAATCAAAGATCCTTGAGGCTAAACAAACCTAACAACATCAGACCCCATGTCTAATGTTCATCAGACCCCATGTCTGATGTTCCCACACACACTCTTTAAGTGCTTTACATTTTAACACAACTTTGTGTTGTTGTAATTTGAGAGTACTAAGCACTTTGGTGTTGATTGTTCAATCACAACCAAGACACACTTTTGATGTTCACTTTGTTTCACTGTGAAGCATACTTTTATCTAAGGGTGTGATCTCCTTTTTATAGTATAAAGGAGATCATTACAAAGTTTGATAAGTCTTAGTCTACTACTTGCTTTATGTGTCAGTCATTAAGATACAACATGTATCTTGTTTTACAACTTTGTTGACTGAGAACATATCTAGATATTATCTACTTGATATACTTGACTCAAATACAAAATATCTTTTTCATCCTTATCCATCCAGTAGCAGTAATGACTCACTGATCAGCAGCAGCTCGTTTGCACTATCGGCAGGAACAGATACACTATCGGCAGGAACAGTACACTACCAGCAGGAACAGTTACACTATCGGCAGGAACAGACCAGCAGGAACAGATACACTATCGGCAGGAACAGTTCTGTTTTCAGAATATGTTTTGTACCAGCAGCAGTATCTACTCAGCGTATTTTGCTTATCATTTCAGTATTTCTTCATGTTTCATTCTTCTTGTTTTGTACCATCAAATCTATGAAAATATAATTCCCAACAATCTTCCCCTATTTGATGATTACAAAACAAATACGTTCTTGTACGAATTTCCCTAGACGAAGTAGAGAAATTGAGATAATTAAATCTCACCATGAATGAAACCATACTGTCTTCCCCTTAATCTATGCTATCCACCACGTCTCTTCCCCTTTTTGTTATCAACAAATAGAAAAAGTATACAAATATGATTTTTACAACTACAAACTAATACTAATCAATAGTAGTAAGAATCAATAACTTTCGCTTGTGGTGTTGCACAAATACAATAAATGGTTATACATCTAAACATTTAAGCTTCCCCTGAAACCCATATGTTAACCATTCCGAATCTTCAATTCTGTAGGCTTTTATGACTAATGAAGAAAAACCAATCATTACCAACTTGTTGATGAAGCTGAATAAACCAATCTTGTGTCCTATATCTTGTACTAAAACTGACTTTGAACTTATACTAACACCATATAAGTAGATCAAAATCTCTTGATAAAATCCTCATCTTCAATTAGACACTGAGCACTACAAAGTAACTCCTTTAAGTGATAGTTAACTAGGTCTTCGTCCATCCTCCCTTTGACCTATGAAAACTAGATTTAACAAGTCATCGCCATAATTATTGAAGCACAAACAAGTTATCTTTTCTGCCAAAGATATGATAAAACACAATTTTGAAAAATTCAACCTCAACTTCAAATAAGCAACAAATGACCTTTTTCACCAATAGTAAATTGATAAACAAGCCTTTTTTATCTTTTAAGAACCAACTCTCTTCTGTGTGTGTATTCTTCCCCTTTGTGTGTGTAAACTTTGAAAGAAAACCAAAAATTCGACAATACCTCAACTATTTCTGCAGCAGTTTTCAACGATGCATATCTTGCAACCTAAGGCTCAGATTGAAGATCCCTCCAGTGAGAATCTACCTTGATATACCAAGAACCTTCAAAAAAAATTTCAGCCAAATCTAACGGTTAACCAAGGAGTTATAGCCTTTGCAAAACTGCTCTGCAGAAAGTTGCGAAAAATTAAACAAAAACGAAATTTTCTTCTTTCTTTAGCTAAAACCTTTAATTTTCCTAGATCCAGAGCCCCCCGCTCTGATACCAACTGTGGAAACTTGTTTTAGACCTGATTGCATCTACTAAAATAAGTTACGTGATCGTTTATGGACTCTAGGTTGTTACACCTTTGATCTAGGATTAACTATGAAAAGTATGATGATAATATTGATGGAATATTCTAATGAAAGAAACTATACTATCACAACAAGGTTTTTGTCAAACTTCTCTTTGTTATTAAACTTAAGCCCCAATGTCTAATGATCAATTATAGCACGGTTACACTCTAACAGGAATCAAAGATCCTTGAGGCTAAACAAACCTAACAACATCAGACCCCATGTCTAATGTTCATCAGACCCCATGTCTGATGTTCCCACACACACTCTTTAAGTGCTTTACATTTTAACACAACTTTGTGTTGTTGTAATTTGAGAGTACTAAGCACTTTTGTGTTGATTGTTCAATCACAACCAAGACACACTTTTGATGTTCACTTTGTTTCACTGTGAAGCATACTTTTATCTAAGGGTGTGATCTCCTTTTTATAGTATAAAGGAGATCATTACAAAGTTTGATAAGTCTTAGTCTACTACTTGCTTTATGTGTCAGTCATTAAGATACAACATGTATCTTGTTTTACAACTTTGTTGACTGAGAACATATCTAGATATTATCTACTTGATATACTTGACTCAAATACAAAATATCTTTTTCATCCTTATCCATCCAGTAGCAGTAATGACTCACTGATCAGCAGCAGCTCGTTTGCACTATCGGCAGGAACAGATACACTATCGGCAGGAACAGTACACTACCAGCAGGAACAGTTACACTATCGGCAGGAACAGACCAGCAGGAACAGATACACTATCGGCAGGAACAGTTCTGTTTTCAGAATATGTTTTGTACCAGTAGCAGTATCTACTCAGCGTATTTTGCTTATCATTTCAGTATTTCTTCATGTATCATTCTTCTTGTTTTGTACCATCAAATCTATGAAAATATAATTCCCAACAGTGTCTCAGAGGTCTGGTCCACATTCAACCTCTTTTTAAGGTTGAGTTGGTTCTGGGCATCAGTCTCAGTGGCGAGTGGTTTGGGTCTAACCACCTTACTGGACTGACCCTTCTTTGTCTTCTTCACCTTTTTGGTCGGTGAAGGTACTGGTGAGACATCGTCCTCCCCCTGAATCACCTTCATCATATAGGTGGTCAGGGCAAAGGGTGTTACCTCAGGGATGCCACTAGAAAAATTGGTCTTATGCAAGACGTCAGGCTTTGTGCCTTCGACGTCAGACCTATCATAGTCAGAACCAAGAAGGTCCTGAAGCACACATGAAATAAACCTAGGGTAAGACAAATGTTTTTTCCTAGATTTTCCTGAGATCTTGGCAACGAGGTCTCGGAGGATTATTCCTCCGATATCAATCTTTTTACCCTCCAGGAGGCTGAACAACATCAATGGTTGTGATGAGTTCAATTGCCCCGTGGAGGATTTATTCCCCCCAAGGACCTAAATGACAAATGTCATCAGGATCCTCCAGACTGGGTGGAACCAGGTTTTGACTATTGGAGCCTTCTCCAATAAGGCTCCAGCAGACTGATCAGGACGTCTGAGGTCATGAGGTCCTAGAAAGATTAATTCATTCTTAACTTCTTGATCAGTGGGGTTGGGCTCAAAAGCCTTAGCAAAATCAAGACCTGTGGCCTTGATGAAGGTGTTGTAATCCAGGGAAAGGGGTCTTTTCCCATTCATCACTGTGAATGTGATGATGGATTCTTTGGTGTCTTTTGGGCTAGTAGCCACAACAGTACACTAGAATTCCCTCAGGTAGTCATGGTAGATGACTGAGGGTGTCTTGGTAAATGCCTTTGCAAGAAAACAGTTTTGAAGATATTTCATAACGTTCTTGTAGGCAGGGAACTTTTGTGGATAGGAAAAGTTTCCCACCACATTGTTCTTTGTGAGGTCTACACCCTCCAATGTGAAATCCACATTAGGGGCGTATGTTACAGCTTTAGAAGAAGCCATATTTGTTGGTAAGTCTGGGTAACAAAGATGGCTGGGATTTCTTAAAGCTAAGAACACACACACACTATTAGTTTTGAGAAAAAAAATGGGCAGAATTTTGCTTAGTATTCTAAAAAACGTATGTGTGTTTATTTTGTTTGGGGTATTTATAGGGTAGTGGAGATGGGGGTATTTTTGGCATTTGAGCGGTTTTATTTAATCAAAATATAATTTTTGGAAATTATTTTGAATAAAATGTTTGGGATCCGCATTAAATGCCACCACTCCACTTTTCCTCTTTTTTCGCAACTGTCAGGGTGAACAGTTGAGCAGTTTCTGCAAAAGGAGAAGTTGCAGAGTTTTCATCATCACACAGTGTTTTGTGTGAGAGAGGGCATTGAATGCCAATTTGGGAAGTGGGGGCCCATGAGGTGTATGCCAGAAAGGCAAATGAACAAATATTCTTATTATTAAATAAGAATTCAGTTACAACCTCGGACATTTACTAACCAGATACTTAGAGCATTTAAGTTAGCATTGAATGTCATCTGAGGACCCTGAATGACTTTTCATTCAGTGAACCAGTTTATTCAGGAATTGGTTTTATTCCTGATGATTCAAAGGATCAGGAACTTGGGTTTAGTTCCTGATGGTTTTAATGGATCAAGAACTTAGGTCTAGTTTCTGAGATCCAAAATTTCAGGAACTTGGGTTTAGTTCCTGAGGAGCAGGAATTCAGGAACTTCGGTTGAGTTCCTGAGGTTCAGTGATCTTTTTCACTGAAGAACACATTGAGTCAGGGACTTGGGTTATCAGAATTTACACATATTTTGGATGGAATCAATTAGTGGACTGATTCTCAATATCAAACATTCCAAGTTCAGCTTTCAGTCTGGTGAAAGTTGGTTCATCCAATGGCTTGGTGAATATACCAACTAGCTGGTATTCAGTAGGAATGAAGTGTAATTCTATGTCACCATTCATGACATGGTCCCTGATGAAATGATATCTAATATCAATGTGTTTTGTTCTCTGATGAAGAACAGGGTTGTTTGAGATGGCAATTGCACTTGTGTTATCACAAAAGATGGGAACCATCTTGTACTGAATTCCATAGTCACTGAGTTGACTTTTCATCCAGAGTACATTTGCACAACAACTTGCTGCTGCAACATATTCAGCTTTAGCTGAGGACATGGCAACTGATTGTTGCTTCTTAGCACTCTAACACACTAGTTTTCCACCAAGAATTTGGCAAGAGCCTGAGGTGCTTTTTCTGTCCATGTTGCATCCAGCATAGTCAGAGTCTGAGTATCTTTTAAGATCAAGGCCTGAACATTTTAGATAATATAATCCAAGGCTTGGTGTACCTTTCAAGTACCTGAATATCCTTTTCACAGCAATGATATGAGATTCTCTTGGGTCAGATTGATATCTGGCACACAAGCAGACTGAGAATTGGATATCAGGCCTTGATGCAAGTAAATACATCAGTGATCCTATCATTCCTCTAAAAAGAGTTTGATTCACTGGTTTTCCAGTAAGATCAGGACCAAGGTTGTTTGGGGGTACCATGGGAGTCTTGACTGAGGCACAGTCACTGAGCTCATACTTCTTCAGTAGGCTTTTGACATACTTCTCTTGACTGATAGAGGTTCCTTTATCAATCTGCTTGATTTGTAGACCAAGGAAGTAAGTCAGTTCTCCCATCATGCTCATTTCAAATTTCTTTGCCATTAGTTTTTCAAACTGTTTGCAAAGTTTATAATTTGTTGAGCCAAAGATGATGTCATCAACATACACTTGTACAAGTATGAAATCTGATGCGTGGGTTTTGTAACCTTACAACAGGTTTTACCTCTCGAGGGATCTCAAGAGGCTTACAACCCCACCAGGCAGTGTACCTGACCGATGTAGTATAGTGTAGTGGTAAGTACGGGGGATTGATCGTTCTCCACAGGGAATAGTGTTCGTTAGGTGTGAAAGACTACTCTAATTAGGTCTAAGGGTTGAGGAAGATTCTTTTTATGTTTTTATATTTTTATGAAAGCAAGTAAAATCTCGGTTTTGAAAGAGTGGGCGGAATTAGTTGCTAGTCAACTAACCCAAAATTACTACGGATGCAAATAAAATAAAATAACAAAAATGAAAATGTGGTGAGAAACTTATGTGTAGAGAAATGTGTTTACTTAGATTTCCTTACTCCCTAACTATCTTTTACCGGTTAATTAGTGTGTATTAGTCGCGTGGATGATGGGTGTATTCCTTAATACCATTCGTGGGGTGGCGTACTTACTTCCCCAACTCTACAAGCTCCTACTTCACTCCTATGTCGAGCCGGCTAGGAAGCTCCTAACATGGGATCACTAGAATTCGCTTGTGCATTAAATACAACCATAAAAACCTTTAGTACGCATTTGGTTCATGTTTCTTAAGACGTTCAAGCAAGTTACCGAATAGGAAGTTAGCCAGTTTTCTTAAGCCTAACATAGATAAACAATCATCCAATACAACTAATAACACACTAATAACCAATAATCAATAGCTAGGTTTCATTAGATCTAAGCAAACACAAGATAAATTTAGCCTAACATGTTAATCAAAAGACAAGAATAAGATAAAATCAAACAACACATAGACATATTGAATGATTAATTGATAACTTATCTTCAATGTAATATGGAAGATCTCAAGGCAAAAAGCCTTGAAAAAGTAGCTAAAATCGTCTTAGGGTTTTCTCCCAAAATTCCACACACTAAGCTCTCCCCAATGACAAAAAATTAGAAAACTATATATAGACTTTTGGATCTGACGGCGTCACCTCATGGATTGTGACGCCGTCACCTCGCCGCTTCTAGGGTTCCCGGATGACCTTCTTGACGCCGTCCCTCTTTAGCTCTTCAAAAATCCATTCTGGCTTATCAAGGCTTGACGCCGTCGAACCTTGAACGTGACGCCGTCCCCTTATGATTTAAGCCGTGACGCCCTTGATCAAGTTAAAGCGTGACGCCGTCAGAATTCACATGCTATTTTCACTGGCTCATCATGAGTAAATTTCACGTCCACTTTTTCTTGCCAAGGCATGACGCCGTCCAGAGTAAATTGTGACGCCGTCAAGAGTAACTTTTAGCCGATTCTTGAGACTTTGTCGTTTTCTTCACTTTTATGCTCCAAAAACGTCCAAAATGCCTCCTTTTCCAGATTTCTCCTCAAAAGTACCTAAAATGACAAAAGGAACGATTTAGGGCAATATTTGATCAAATAAATACGATTTAAGGCTTAAATGACCCTTAAAAGCGGTACACTTTTCGCTTCATCAAATACCCTTACACTTGAGATTTGCTTGTCCTCAAGCAAATGCGCTTTTATTCTAATCAAAAATACAAGTTAGGGGTCATTTAATGCAAACATAAAAGTAATTACAACAAATAATCGTTCCACTTCAATCATAATAAGCACGGAGATTACATACTAGCACCTCACAAGTAGTGTTTAGATACTCACATCTCTCAAGTGTCATCAAAATAAATCTCATAAATGAAAACGGATAATATCTCTCACTACCTGTCATAGCAAATAGATTACCATAGGCTTGGGAAAGGATCGAAAACCTCCTCCACTAGGCGTAAGCACCAAAGATAAACTATCAAAGAGGGCTTTTAAATGGGTTATAACGTTAGGTGTAGGGAAAAGGAAAACACGGTTTGGTTGGATAAAGGATATTTTACTGGTGGCGAGTTAAAGATCTTGATTAATTACATGTACTATACAACGTTGCTAAGCCAAGACTAGACTCGATCTTAAGCTAGAAACGAAATAACAAAAACAAAAACATAAAATAAACATAAAATGAAACGGGATGGTAGTCCGTATGTTTTTTCTATTTTTCATTTTCTCATTTTTTTTGTGTTTTTCTTGATTTTTTTTTTTTTTTTTTTTTTTTTTTTTTTTTTTTTTTTTTTTTTTGCATACACTTTTGCCCTACCATCCAAAATAATACATCATAGGGGCATTGCATTCCCCTTACACTTGAATTTTTACATAACTTTACAAATACTAATCTAATGACTCGAATTAAGATAATTGAAAAACTTGGAGTACTTTTAAAACATTTAGCACATATGGGGGTAATAAATGATGTTCTTCCCCATTACTCCATTACACTAGTACTTTACCCATGAGTCTCAATCGTCCCAAAACAATATGTACAAGGATATGACTCGACTTAGCAACCATGTAATCAACTAGATAATTAACTTGGGTTTAAACAAATGTTGTAACAATAATGCACTAAAAATGAGTGCATACAAGGTAGGCTAAGGCGATTTGGGTGTACATTTTAGTGGGGTGTAACAAATTCTTCCTTTAAGTAAAATGCTTAAAGGTCGAAACGAAAAGATAGGCTCTGAGGGGTGTACTAGGGGTATCGTGTACTAAAAATGAGTACAACGCAAAGGGTGTGGGAGAATTACTTGACCAATGTAGCCAAAGTAATTATAACAAAAACACAGGTGTAAAACAATGGGTTAATCCTAATGCCTCTTATCATGTAGTAAATCTAACTACACGAATGTAGTCTCACTTGTGGCCTTGGAATGGTCCTAACGCAAGTTCTAGAATCTAAGTGCTACCGGTACACACATCATAGCATAAATGCTTTTCCTACCAATTCTAGGGGTGAACCTCACATATTTGGGGGTGGAAAATTTTTTTAGTGGTACGGTTTTTGTGCTAGTCATATAACTCCTATCCGTGAGACGCTCATTAAGATCAAAGTTTCACTCCTATATGTTGTAAAAAAATTTTAAATTTGGCACTAAAATTACCCTAACAAGTATTTATCTCAGTTTTATTACACATCTACCATTAAACAAACAAAAATCAAGCGCAATTGTATTCTCTAAAATCGTACTTTTACCCTCCCCTTACACTTAAGATGAACATTGTCCCCAATGTTCAAATAACAAGATGTAAAAGTAAATAAGGTAAAAGAATGAAATCAAATACTCCCCTGATTCGCTCGGTGGATAATGAAATTACACGGTTAAATCTTCCTCCAAAGATAATGTAGAAGCTCCATGACTAATGCATCGCCACAAGCTTGATCCAAAAACATCTCCTTGTCCAAAATAACCTGTTAAACCTGAGAAAACAAACACGAAAACCTGCATAACATCGGCGGGAAAAAATCTATATATAAGGATATAATGCTTGTGGAATGATAACTTTGCAGATTCCTGGAGATTATAAGTTAGAGATTTTAGTAAAAACTTTTTATGAAAACAAAACTTTCAAAAATTTCTGAAAATTAAATCTGACGCCGTCAGGTTATAAACCTTGACGCCGTCAGAAATGACCTGACAAAAATTTTCATTTTAAGTTTCCGGAAAATTTCTGGAAAAACCTTTACCTTACTTCCTGGAAATCCTGCAAAACATCATTATGACTCGATACAAGCATTTGACTCAAACAAACACGAATATGTATGCTAATTTATTATTATTACGATTCATGTTCATTTGTGTTCTAATAAACCGATTTAGATTTCCCTTACACTTATCTTTTGCAAAATACCTTTATATGTAGTTAAGACGAAGTTAAAAACAACATAAAGCATTTTCACAAATTACTTTTGAACATGAATCAATAATGATAAAAATTAAACACACGTACGGAAAATAAAATCAAACAAACAAATAAATAAACACACAAAGCAAATAAAACAAATAAAGCTTGGGTTGCCTCCCAAGAAGCGCTTTTCTTTATTAACGAGTCTTGTAGCTAGACTCTAAGTCACGGGGTCTACGTTTTTCCGTTTTGCTTCTCAATTGCCCCTCTAATCATCCTAACAACCTCCATATCAATTTTGTATTTAGGTCCAAGGTTTAAGCAATCTTTATAATAAAGGCTTCTCTTATTCCAAACATGGTCCATGCCTTTTTCTTTATCCTCTTCATTGATGTCCTCAATCGCACCAATGTTGTCCATGTCAAATCGAGGCACAAAACGAAATTCATTAACCCGATAAGGCATCCTATATGTGATCCTATCTATGTGATTAGAAAACTGAACCGTGCCTTTCAAACGGTCATACCTTAAATTGGATGCTTCGATAAATGGCTTACCTAACACAACGCGAGATAGGCGGCAGTCAACAACACTTGCCATATCTTCTAAAATCATGAAATTGGTGACAAAGGTAAAGTTCCCAACAAGGATATGTATATCCTTAATCCTTCCAACGAAGTTGCAAACTCCGCCTGGACACTTGGGGTCCATCCTAGGCTCAAGTGGTGTGTTTATGATTTGGCTATAAAGGCCTGAGGACATAACGTTGATTGGAGATTCACAGTCAATGTAAGCATGCTCAACGTATTGGTACCCAATCATACATGGTATCTTCACATTCCCGGGATCACATCTCTTAATCTTTGGGTCAATTCTAACAAAAGGTGGTCGAGGGTTATCAACTAGGTTGTTATAGTAAGCAATCTCCTCCTTAGTGGGGTATTCATTGAAACAATCATCCAACCTAGGATCTACCTTCACTTCCTCAATTTTCTCAATCAACTTATCAACCGTAAGATTATTACGTTCTAAGTAATTATCTGAGTATATGGCGGTCCCTAAGTTGTTCAAGGCATAATCAAGCTCTATATCAATCATTCTACTGAGCTCCCTGAGCTCACTAATCTCATTCTCAAGTTGGCTACGCAACAAAGCCACTTCGCCAGGTGTAAGGGGTGGATTCGCGTTTTCCATAATGGCAAACTGAATAGTCAATGAAAATCTGTTACGAACAAAAGCACAAAGAAAATAGATAGACTAAAGAAAATCTAGAAAAAATAAAATAAAAATCTCACTAGAAAGGAATCTAGTGAGTAGACCTAATAGAAATAAAAATTCAACCTAAACAATAACTATTCCCCGGCAGCGGCGCCAAAAACTTGATGCGTGGGTTTTGTAACCTTACAACAGGTTTTACCTCTCGAGGGATCTCAAGAGGCTTACAACCCCACCAGGCAGTGTACCTGACCGATGTAGTAATAGTGTAGTGGTAAGTACGGGGGATTGATCGTTCTCCATAGGGAATAGTGTTCGTTAGGTGTGAAAGACTACTCTAATTAGGTCTAAGGGTTGAGGAAGATTCTTTTTATGTTTTTATATTTTTATGAAAGCAAGTAAAATCTCGGTTTTGAAAGAGTGGGCGGAATTAGTTGCTAGTCAACTAACCCAAAATTACTACGGATGCAAATAAAATAAAATAACAAAAATGAAAATGTGGTGAGAAACTTATGTGTAGAGAAATGTGTTTACTTAGATTTCCTTACTCCCTAACTATCTTTTACCGGTTAATTAGTGTGTATTAGTCGCGTGGATGACGGGTGTATTCCTTAATACCATTCGTGGGGTGGCGTACTTACTTCCCCAACTCTACAAGCTCCTACTTCACTCCTATGTCGAGCCGGCTAGGAAGCTCCTAACATGGGATCACTAGAATTCGCTTGTGCATTAAATACAACCATAAAAACCTTTAGTACGCATTTGGTTCATGTTTCTTAAGACGTTCAAGCAAGTTACCGAATAGGAAGTTAGCCAGTTTTCTTAAGCCTAACATAGATAAACAATCATCCAATACAACTAATAACACACTAATAACCAATAATCAATAGCTAGGTTTCATTAGATCTAAGCAAACACAAGATAAATTTAGCCTAACATGTTAATCAAAAGACAAGAATGAGATAAAATCAAACAACACATAGACATATTGAATGATTAATTGATAACTTATCTTCAATGTAATATGGAAGATCTCAAGGCAAAAAGCCTTGAAAAAGTAGCTAAAATCGTCTTAGGGTTTTCTCCCAAAATTCCACACACTAAGCTCTCCCCAATGACAAAAAATTAGAAAACTATATATAGACTTTTGGATCTGACGGCGTCACCTCATGGATTGTGACGCCGTCACCTCGCCGCTTCTAGGGTTCCCGGATGACCTTCTTGACGCCGTCCCTCTTTAGCTCTTCAAAAATCCATTCTGGCTTATCAAGGCTTGACGCCGTCGAACCTTGAACGTGACGCCGTCCCCTTATGATTTAAGCCGTGACGCCCTTGATCAAGTTAAAGCGTGACGCCGTCAGAATTCACATGCTATTTTCACTGGCTCATCATGAGTAAATTTCACGTCCACTTTTTCTTGCCAAGGCATGACGCCGTCCAGAGTAAATTGTGACGCCGTCAAGAGTAACTTTTAGCCGATTCTTGAGACTTTGTCGTTTTCTTCACTTTTATGCTCCAAAAACGTCCAAAATGCCTCCTTTTCCAGATTTCTCCTCAAAAGTACCTAAAATGACAAAAGGAACGATTTAGGGCAATATTTGATCAAATAAATACGATTTAAGGCTTAAATGACCCCTTAAAAGCGGTACACTTTTCGCTTCATCAACATCATTATTTGTCTTGTAGATAAACAATGTGTTGCCTATCTTGCTTCTGACAAATTTGTTTTGGATTAGGAAGGCTGAAAGAGTCTCATACCATGCCCTGGGAGCTTATTTCAGTCCATAAAGGGCTTTGTTAAGCTTGCAGACATGGTCAGGAAACTCATGGCTTTCAAATCCATTTGGTACACCTTGAAGTTCATGTATGTAGCAAAAGCATTTGGTACACCTTGAACTTCTTCTTTCAGTGAGCCATTTAAGAATGCACTTTTAACATCCATTTGGTACACCTTGAAGTTCATGTATGTAGCAAAAGCAAGGAAGATCCTGATGGCTTCCATCCTTGCTATTGGTGCAAATGTTTCTTCATAGTCAATGCCTTCTTGTTGATTATAGCCTTTGGCTACAAGTCTGGCTTTATTTTTAATGACTATGCCATTTTCATCAGATTTGTTTTTAAATACCCATTTCATGCCAATGACTGAAACATCTTCAGGACATTTGCCAAGGTCATTACCTTGTTTCTGTCAAATTGTTCCAGTTCATCATTCATGGCTTGAACCCAACTTGGTATCTTAGGGGCCCTCAAAGCTATTAACCAAGTCATCCTAAGTTTGCTTGGCTGTTAAACAATTGATGACTGATTCCATTATATCGTCAGGAAGACAAGATATAAGGATGCTTTTATGGCGCTGGTCTTGATTGACCACCCTCCGCTCATCAATGGTCCATTGTACCTCAGGCTTGTTTAGCCCTGCAGCAGTCTTAGGGACAAATGGGCCATCCCTGATACATGTGATGTAGTAAGGTTCCATACCAGTTAAATAGCAAATCATATGTTTTTTCCATTTGCTAAATTTTCCAGCTTCTAGTCTGGGTGCAACAGCAGAATAGCTGCCACCCTTTTTATCGACTAGCTGGGGTACATTAATATCAGCCATAGTAGGATCTTGGTTTTAAAAACCTTGAGCACTCTTGGTTAGTTTTGAAAGATTTTATAAACCAGAGGCTCTGATACCACTTGTTGTTCCCTTAACACGCTTAGAGTTAACTAGAAAGTTAATCTATTCATGTTTATGACTAATACAATGTTATGATTAATTCTAACAGATTAAAGAAACGTAAAAGTAAAAACACATAATTATTTTTCAACGTTTAAATTCTTATTAGAAATGAATCAAAGAATCTATTACCCAAGTGTTTTGCGGAACAAACACTTGAGATTGAATAGACAAGGTATGGTGGTGTCTCCTATCTAAACTCAAGCTTTGCTTTGAGTGGTAACAATGTGCCTCACTGAGCTATCTCAGGGACTGGTTACTCTTTGTAGGAGAGAAGTTGCTTTGTAAAAGTCTAAGCTTTCAATGTACAAAACACACACTACTTCTCTCCTTTTGAACCTATTTATACACAAGTGTAAAGAGTAAAAGTGATTAAAATAATACAAGTTGTTGAAGCAAGCGTGTCTGACAATTACAACAGTAATTGTCATTTCCAAGAACCAATAGGAATGGGCTAAAAGTCTTTAGGAGTGGTTGGTCTGACACTCCATGACTTTTAGCCGTCTTAGGGAAGGTTTCTTCCTGACAAGATAAGATTTGATCTTATCTTAAACTCTTCCCAGATCTTCCCGCCTTTCTTTCAGGCTTTAGGTTCTTCAGTACACGCCTTTATTTATTAATCACAATTGTCGTTGAGGAGACTGGGGTTTAGTGAGTTCTTGTCCAACACTCACTGAACCATCATCTTCTTCTTTGGCTTAAGTCCTACTCAGGGAGTACCGCCTTCCTGAGTAGTGAATCCTTCTTCTTGAATTCGCCTTAAGCATCCTGAAGATGACTCACTGAGAGACTGTTCTCTCAGTGACTTGAATTGTTCTCGGTTTAAATAACACTTAGTTAATTTGTGTCCAAATCCTGTTTTAATGACTCTTGGGTACTGACGGACCCAACAATGACCCCAAAGGAGGTAAAATTGTTGGAAAAGGTACTATTAGAACAGGAAATTTGGATTTTGATAAAGTGTATTTGGTCAATGGACTTAAGTTCAATCTTTTTAGTGTCTCACAAATGTGTGACAAAAAGAATTTTGTTCTTTTTACAGACACTGAGTGTCTTGTCTTATCTCCTGACTACAAGCTGCCTGATGATAAATTAGTGCAACTTAGAGTCCCTAGAAAAGACAATATATACAGTGTGGACATAAAGAACATCCTTCCCAAAAGAGATTTAACTTGTCTGTTTGCCAAAGCCACAATTGATGAATCCAAACTTTGGCATAGAAGATTGGGCCATTTGAATTTCAAAACAATAAATAAACTGGTCAAGGGCAACCTTGTAAGAGGTCTACCTTCAAAATTTTTTAAAAATCCTGAAACCTGTGTTGCTTGTCAGATGGGAAAGCAACCTAGAGCTTCTTGTAAGTCCAAAGTGGTGAACTCTATTTCTGAGCCCTTGCATATGTTACACATGGATCTGTTTTGACCAACTTTTGTGAAAAGCTTGAATAAAAAGATGTATTACTTAGCTGTTACTGATGATTTTAGCAGATTTACTTGGGTATTCTTTCTAGGAACTAAGGATGAGACCTCTAATATACTTAAGGCCTTCATAACTAGAATAGAAAACCTAGTTAATCACAAAGTTAAGATAATCAGATGTGACAATGGAACTGAATTTAAGAATAGTGTGATGAATCAGTTCTATGAGGAAAAAGGTATCTTAAGACAGTTTAGTGTAGCTAGAACTCCTCAGCAAAATGGTGTAGCTGAGAGGAGAAATAAGACACTAATTGAGGCAGCTAGGACTATGTTGTCAGAGTCAGAATTACCCACTACCTTTTGGGCTGAAGCAGTGAATACTGCCTGCTTTGTGCAAAATAGGAGTAAGGTAGTTAAGCCTCATAACAAGACCCCTTATGAATTGTTGAATGGTAGGAAACCTATGATAGATTTCTTGAAACCATTTGGGTGTCCTGTCACTATCTTAAATACCATTGACTCACTAGGCAAGTTTGATGAGAAAGCAGACAAAGGTTACTTTGTTGGATACTC
The DNA here is from genome assembly GCA_021014915.2 of Artemisia tridentata subsp. tridentata. Taxonomy (NCBI): domain Eukaryota; kingdom Viridiplantae; phylum Streptophyta; class Magnoliopsida; order Asterales; family Asteraceae; genus Artemisia; species Artemisia tridentata. Next base: position 230,159,387 of record CP139501.1, on the reverse strand, counting down.
TACAAATAGTAAGGCTTTTAGGGTATTCAATCAAAGAACTAGGCATGTGGAAGAAAACTTACATGTTAGGTTTAGTGAAACCACACCTAGTGTTGCTGGAAAAGGACCTGAATGGCTCTTTGATATTGATTCTTTGACTAAGTCCATGAATTATGAGCCAGTGTTGGCAGGTTCAACTAACATGTCTGCAGGTACACAAGCTAACCCTAATGCAGGTACACAAGCTAAAGATGATGAATCTGCAAAGGAGTTTGTCTTGATTAAGAGATGGAAGCTTGATCAGCTTTTCACACCAAGAGAGAATGAGGGCAAGAGTTCACAATCAGATGCTGTTCATGATGGACCTAATGGAGATTCTGAAGGTGGGAAAAGACCTTCAAGTGATGAAAAAGTGGTTACTGAAGAGCCACATGTTGATAATGTGCAGAGCAATGCTAGCAGCAGTATCTCTCATTCTGCTGTTAAGCCAAAAGATACTGCTTCTCAGCCTAGTAGTTCTACTGCTGCACCTAAATTTCCTACTGTTGAAGGAAATTGGTTTTCTAATGATGATTCTTCTGATGAGATACCTGGTTTGGAGAATATTTATGCTGATACAGATGATGAAGTTGTAGAAGGGTTTGGTGCAGAGGCTAATTTAAACAACATGGAGAATGTGATACCAGTCAGTCCTATTCCAACCACTAGAATTCATAAACATCATCCAAAAGAGCAGATAATTGGTGATGTTCAATCTGCTGTTCAGACCTGAAGTAAAACAAAGGGGTTGAGTGATTTGCTTCATCAAGGATTATTTACTCAATCACTACATCAGAGGAATAGCCACAAGGATCTACAAAATTGCATGTTTTCTTGTTATCTGTCACAAGTGGAACCCAAGACTACTCATAAAGCTATGCAAGATTCTAGTTGGGTTGAAGCTATGCAAGAGGAATTATTGCAGTTCAAGCTTCAAGAAGTCTGGACATTAGTTGATTTGCCTAATGAGAAGAGGGCAATTGGAACAAAATGGGTGTTCAGATGCAAGAGAGATGAAAGAGGAATTGTGGTCAGAAACAAAGCTAGATTGGTGGCTCAGGGACATACTCAGGAGGAAGGAATTGATTATGATGAGGTGTTTGCTCCAGTAGCAAGAATAGAGGCAATCAGACTATTCTTGACTTATGCTTCATTCAAGAACTTCCCAGTGTATCAGATGGATGTGAAAAGTGCTTTCTTGTATGAAAAGATTAATGAAGAAGTATATGTGATGCAACCACCTGGTTTTGAAGACCCTAATTATCCTGATAGGGTTTATAAGGTGGAGAAAGCACTATATGGTTTACATCAGGCTCCAAGAGCTTGGTATGACACCTTGTCCAAATATTTGTTATCTAATGGCTTCAACAGGGGAACCATTGATAAGACATTGTTCATTAAGAAAGACAAAAATGATATTCTACTAGTCCAAGTTTATGTAGATGATATCATTTTTGGGTCTACAAACAAGGTGTTATGTGAAGAATTTGAGAAGCTCATGCATCATAGATTTGAGATGAGTTCTATGGGGGAACTCACCTTCTTTCTTGGGCTTCAAATTAAACAGAAGTCAGATGGGATTTTCATTAGCCAAGACAAGTATGTGGCTGATATTTTGAAGAAATTTCACTTTACTGATGTCAAGCCAGCTAAGACAACAATAGAGACCAACAAGCCTTTGCTCAAGGATGAAGATGGGGAAGAGGTTGATGTACATCTGTATAGATCAATGATTGGTTCATTGATGTATCTAACTACTTCAAGGCCAGACATTATGTTTGTTGTGTGTGCTTGTGCCAGATTTCAAGTGTCCCCCAAAGTCTCACACTTGAATGCTGTTAAGAGGATTTTTAGGTACTTGGGGAGTCAACCTAAGTTGGGCCTTTAGTATCCTAAGGATTCAACTTTTGACCTGGTGGCATACTCAGATAGTGATTATGCTGGAGCAAGTATGGATAGAAAGTCAATCACTGGAGGATGTCAATACCTTGGACATAGGTTGATCTCTTGGCAATGCAAGAAACAGACTGTGGTGGAAAATTCCACAACTGAAGCTGAGTATGTGGCTGCTTCTAGTTTCTGTGGACAAGTGCTCTGGATCCAAAACCAATTGCTGGATTATGGGTACAATTTTATGAACACCAAAATTTACATTGATAATAACAGCACAATGTGCATCATCAAAAATCCTGTTTTTCACTCTAAAACAAAGTATATAGAGATAAGACACCATTTTATTAGAGATTTCTATGAGAAAAAGCTTATTCAAATAGTTAAAATACATACTGACAACAATGTTGCTGATTTACTCACAAAAGGTTTTGATGTGGGTCGATTTCAATTTTTAATTGCTAGTATAGGAATGATCAATCTTTGAAAAATCTTATCTCTATGTGTTTTTGTAAAAGTTTGTAAGGATTTGTGTTGTTATTGATCAAATAAGTTGTTTCTAGTCCTTGCTATGTCTGTATGTTGTTATTCTGCTGCTATGTATGGCTATGTATGGATATGCCTTGTGATTATTGTGGAATATTCTTGTTTGTGTTTTTGTGGTTTTGGACTAATCTTTTGCAGGATAAGTCACAAGGGAATGACTGATTGATGAGAAAAAGATGTTTAGAATGTTCAGAGAACATTCTGCTGCTGGTTCAAAAGTTTCTGCTGCTAGGCATACCATTCTGCTGTTGAAGGTTATGTTGCTCAAGTTGAAACTATTGGATTCTGCTGCTTGGTTTGAAAGTGTAGGGACCATTTTGCAAATTGGCTCGAATAAAGCCCTAATTGGATCTAGACAGCATAAAAACCCAATTCGATCTCACCAATAACTTTGTGCGCCCAAAATTAAACCCCATTCAAACCCTAACACATCTTTATATCATCCGATCAAAAACCCCCAAAATCATAACCCTAATTCACGATGAGGAGACGCGAATACTCCGCCGATCACAATCAAATTGCATTTCTTCAAAAGGTCCCTGAAGCCGAGGGTTTTACTGAATTCATTGACGTTTTTAATGCATCACAATTAAGGTATGCATTAACAGTGAATCCCACCATATATAAATCCCACATGAAAGAGTTTTGGTCTATTGTCAAGGCCGAAACTAAACATGGGGAAGAAATGTTAATAGCCACAGTAGATGAAGAAAGAATAGTCGTTACTGAGACATCTGTAAGAAGAATACTTCGTCTTGCAGATGATGAGGCAACAACTTGTCTTCCTACTTCTACTATTTTTGAGGAACTTGAAAAAATTGGGTATGAGAGGCAAACTGATAATTTAAAATTTTTTAAACGCCTCCTCTGCCCACAATGGAAATTCCTTATTCACACCCTTTTACAGTGTCTTAGCCCTAAAACAACTGGGTGGAATGAGTTCAGTACAACTCAAGCTTCAGCCTTGATTTATCTGGCTACAGGCCGAACATTTAATTTTTCGGCTATGATTTTTGAAGGGTTGAAAAAGAATATTTCTGGCAAAGTTTTTGTTTACCCAAGGTTTTTACAACTAATCATAAATAGTAAATTAAAAGAACCTTTGGAACATAGAGGGACTCAACCAAGTCCTGAATTAGTTAGCAAAATGTTTTCTTTTTTAAGGAAAAATGGGACTGGTTTTTCTGGGAGAATAACTCTTTTGTCACAACATATTTTAAACATTGCTGCTGCTCAGGGTGAAGAAGCTGAAAACCCCACAGCTTCCCATCACACACCCACTCCTGAATAATCCCAAGATGAGTCTGAATCAACCCAAAAGACCCAATCACCTAGGCCTTCACAACAAGAGGACACTGTGTTACCTCAGACCAGTGTTAGTATGGAAGCAGATGAGGCTGCCACAGGGGATGTAGGTGGCATGATGGGAGAGGCTGGCACTGCTGTTTCCAACTTAGCAGTTGAACAGGACAGTGCTAACATACTTAAGACCTCAAACGTGACAACATCTAATGTTGAGAGTTCTTTTGAACTTGCAACAGGTGATGGAAACCCCAATCATATGGCTAAAAAGAGGGACTCAGGTGATCAACCAAGGGTTGATACTGAGTTTAAGTCCAAAGATTCACCTCTCAGGGAAGGTTACACATCCCGAAGTGATGAGGACAGAAATGATACTAATGAATTGATGGATGATTATGTACACAATGACATTTCCCATGATACACCTCTCGGACCAGTTAACACAGGTCGAAGTGTTGAGGCTAGACTTGAAATTGAACCAGAGATTTTGATGGAAAATGTACAAAAGGCCAAATATGATGATCCACCTCTCGGGTCAGGTAACACAGACCGAAGTGGTGAAGATATTCTTAAACTTCTAAATGAATTGACGGGTACATGTACAAAATTGTCAAAGGAGGTACTTGATCTCAGGAAGCAGCTAAGGATGGTAAAATCTTCTCAGGGTGCTGAAATCAGAAGGCTCAAGCTAAGAGTTAGGCATCTTGAGGGGTTAAATAGATCAAGAACTTCCCATTTCAAACAGTCCAAACCTAGTTTGGGGGAGGATGCTCCCAAACAGGGGAGGAATGAAGACCAGAATTCAGGGGAGGAGAACAAGGGTCAAGGGGAGGTTGAGACTAAATTGGATGAAAATGCTGATATGGACATGGACTCAGGAGAAAATGAGGAGTATGTGGTCAAGGACAAGTCTGGGAATGAGGTGGTTTTTGAATCAGAAAAGAAAGAGCAAGGTTCTACTGCTGTTGGAGTTGAGAAGTTGGACAAGGAAGTTGTGTTTGTAGCTGGTGTAGAACATTCTGTTGCTGAGCAAGGAGATGAAGAGTCAGATGATGATGCTCTTAGTTTGGCTCAAGTTATGATTAATATGAAGAACAAAGTTCCCACACCAACAAAACAACAATCTAAATCAATACCAAAACCTACAAGAAAACCATCTAAAGGAGTTGTTATAAGAGAGCCTGCACCAACAAGCAAACCTACACAACCAACTATCTCATCTACAGACAAAGGCAAAGGTATCTTAGTTGAAGAACCCAAGCAGAAGTTCAAGTTTCTAGATGCTGCTGCAAAGGAACAACAAAGTAAGTCTGATGCAGATGTTGCAAGAGAAATGGAAGCAAAATGGAAAGCAGAAGATGAAATGGAAAAGAAAAGGCAATTACAAGATGATTGGGAGGTAGCCATGAAAGCTCAAAAGGAGGAAAGAGAAAGATATACTCCTGAAGAGCAACAAAATGCAATAGATGATCTACTGGGAGAATTTAGAAAGAAGCAGAGTCAAAAGAAAGGTGAGTATAAGAAGAAGAAGCCTTCAAGAGCTAAGGAGATCAATTACATGAAAGCTTATCTAAGGAATCAAGCTTACTGGAAAGCTAGCTCGTTCAGAGGGATGACTAGAGCTGCTATTGAGAAGGCATATTTTGAGACTCATGGAAGAATAAATAAACCTGTTAAACCTTTGTCAGATGCTGAAATTGTAAAGCTCACAAGACAGATGCCTCCAAATTTTTATATGAAGCCAGATGCTATTGTTACAAAGTCTAAGGAAGTATCTAAAAGTGTTAAAAAGAAGGTGGATTCTGAGAAATTGACTGAGGAAGAGGAAAAAGAAAGATCCAGTGTTGGTATTAAAAGAACTGGAGTTAGGAGAAAGTCTATTGGAAGAAAAAAGAAGAGAAGGGTAGTTGTGACAAGTTCTGAGTCTGAAAGTGAAGGTACAAAGAAGAAAAGGGAATCTGAGGAGTTTTACAAGAAAAAAATTGAGTTACAACAATTGACTCAAATTGTGTCTGATGATGAGGATACCTTTGTTGATACAGCTCCTTTGAGTGAGAAGACTTGTGTTACTGGATGGAAGACTGGATATGAAGGTAAGAAAGTTTGGTTTGAGATCCACAGAGCTGGTGGAAGAATTCAGAGGTTTAAGAAATTTCCTCAAATGCTTAAAAATCTGGATAGGGAAGATTTGATAAACTTGTGGGGTTTAGTCAAAAACAAGTATGGATATGCCAGACCATAAGATGAAATTGATAGAGTGCTCTAGGGAGATCTGATGGTTATGTTTGAAGTGGATCCTACAAACACTGTGTGGATAGATAAGTGTAAAAGTACTAAAGTTCATCTATGGAGATTATATGCATCATGTAGAGTTCATAAGTTAGTGCTGGAGGGAGGAATTATCATATATATGCTAGTTGAACATGATTACCATTTAGCTATAACTACACTGAAGATGATGCTTGAAGGAGAGATTAAACTTTTTGTTAATGGTTGGGATCAAATGGTTCTTGATCTTGTCAGAAGGATTGGAAGAAAACTCTATGGGCAGAATTTTGGAAGGCAGTAAGTGTTTGGAAGCATCCTCTTGGTGTTGATCTATGCTTAGAAGAAACTTGCATATTTTGGAAGAAAATATCAAGTTTAGGAGAGGATTGTTGGGTTTAAAGATACTGCTGCTTTGTATGTTATGCTACTGCTCATGGAACTTAAGGAAAATACACTAAGTATGATTCTGCTGCTAGGTTGAATCATTCTACTGCTAGTGTATACATTCTACTGCTGGAGTTTATCTGATGAATGGTGAAATAAGCTAAGTGTCATTCTACTGCTAGCCTAAGAAGATTCTGCTGCTAGAGTAATGATTCTGCTGCTTATTAGATATGTATAGTTTGTTAAGATAATTATGGTAAAGATACGATTTGATATTATCTTGTATAGAAAGTCTATAAAAGGAGGATCTAGGGTTAGGGTTTAGTACACGATTGTTAGCATACGTATTGTTTAGATCGCTTCAAGGTTAGTTTATAACCCTGTTACTTTTGAGTAACCGTATTCAATATATTGAAGTGTTTTGTGATAATTTGTTCATTATATAATTCTTCTTAAGATCAAGTATTAGTTTCCGCATAATATTTGATAATCATTCAAGAACAGTTTCTATACCTATTGTCTTAGATCCACATCTAAGATAATTAACAAGATCGTCAAGCTCAACTGGGATCAACAAGCATGATTGGTTCTCTCATGTACCTTACTTCTAGTCGACCCGATATTCATTTTGCTGTTTGCTTATTAGCACGGTTTCAGGCAAGGCCTACCGAACTTCACCTCCAAGAGGTCAAACGGATCTTTCGGTACCTACGAAGAACCATTAACATGGGACTTTGGTATCCGAAGGATTCCAAGTTTAAACAAATAGCATTTTCAGATGCCGACCATGCAGGTTGCCAAGTTACAACAAAAAGTACATCAGGTGGAGCACAATTTTTGGGTGAAAAGCTAGTAGGCTGGTCATCAAGGAAACAAGACTGTACTGCATTTTCAACCGCAGAAGCCTAGTATGTGTCTCTATCTGCGTGTTGTACCCAAGTTCTATGGATGAGGACACAAATCACATATTATGGCTTTACTTTCGACAGAATACCTTTGTATTGTGATTCGAAAAATGCCATAGCCATATCGTGCAATCCAGTACAACACTCGAAGACCAAGCGTATTAGAGTCTGCTACCACTTCATCAAAGAGCACTTAGAAGAGGGTACTGTTGAATTATTTTTCGTGAAGACAGATTACCAACTCGCCGATCTATTTACTAAAGTCCTTCCAAAAGAAAGGTTTGACAATTTAGTTCGACGAATTGGCATGCGAAGCCTAACTCCTGAGGAGCTAGATCGTCTTCTCGAATCTTCTTGAAATTATTTTCAAAATAGCTTCACTGTAAATATTTTTGAAAAACAAAACACAAAATTTGAAAAACCAACAAAAACAAAATACGAAATTTGAAAAACCAACAAAAACAAAATATAAAAATAGAAAATTTTCAAAAATACATAAACAATATAAAATCAAAAAACCAAAAATATTCTTCTCACGACATGTCTCTCGTATAATCGATATTCTGTACGTATCTAGAAATGTCATTCAACAATGATATGGACATGTACAGATGCTTGAGCGAGAGTTCTCTAAAATGTTCTAAAACATGTCGCTTCTCAAAATTTCTTCACCATGGCTTGTAAGTACTTACACTTACAACCCGGTTTCAAAGTGAACTCTTTTGAAAAATTAAGCCCGGGTACATCAACTCGAAAAGATTTCAAATAAAGGCTTAAATGATGACTTCTGATTATTTCAGATCAGGACTCGTAATTTCAAAAACGACATAAAGAATCCTTGAGCACATGATCAAGATTTTTCAAAAGATTTTTTTCAAAATCTTTCAAATTATTCTGTGCTCAAGATAACTCCCTCCAAATCCTTAAAATTGATTTTAAACTCTATGTTTAAAAACATGCTTTCTTTAAGGGGGAGTATAAAAATCAAAATCAAAATGTTCCGAATTCATGCCAAACCAAATCCGTCCATCTCTCCAAAAAGCTTTTCTTTTAATCAGTTAATATCAAAGATATCATGACATGCTATTTTTGAGGGGGAGAAGACGTGATTAAAATGTGATCAAAAATGTATAAAAATCATGGTTGGATCTCAAAAGAGCTCGACTCAGATTTTACCCTTGAATTGACGAAAGTTAAATGTCGTTAATCGAAAAGACTTGTCCTGGATGGGTAATAATTTCAAGCTGGTTTGTCCAGTGATGTAAAAGTGTCTCGCAAAGGACTTGTCTGAGTAGAATGTACCAATTCGAGAGATTCTCTTTGAATGTGACCAGGACGGATAATAATTTCAAGCTAGTCTAACTAGTGATGTAAACGTGTATCGCAACGGTCATATTCACTGAAAATCGATCAATTCAAATGTGTGAACTCTACCCAACATGTGCAAAATTATCTTAAAAACTCATAAGCACATGTGAAGGGGGAGTATTTCTGAAAAATGCAAAACTCTCGAAGTGTTAACAAAAATGTGTTTAATCATAAACACTTTGAGAGATTTTTCAAAAGGTTTTATGGCACGTGATCAATAAATCTAGGATAATCATGGAGTAATAAGGTGATTATGGTTAGGTTTATGTCCTATGATCCGCCAGAGCCGGAGGGATCTATCCAAGGACAATTCCAATAGATTAGAATTAGAAGCCCTTAGGTATGATTGAAAAAAAGGAGTAAATGAGAAAGGAGAAAGAAGGGGTTGAAGAATTAAAAAGAAAACTTTATGAAAGGGTGAAAAGAAATAGCCCTCCATGAAAACTTAGGGCAGAAATCGGGTCAATACATCTGCTATTGGTTATCACAAAGTTGATACTGATATTGAAGACAAGACGTCATGGACCCAGTGACGCGCTGCACAACCCCTCCTAGCCACTCAGATATCTCTTAAAAGATATTTGTTTCATTTCTCACGGAGAACCTTACATAATCTATCGGCCTCTCGCTCCGAGATGTGTTGATATTGAAAAGGTGGCACTCTGCTCCATGCCTCTGACTACTAAAACCAAAACGCACATAATCGAGTCTAGAGCCATGAGATTCACTAAAAGATCTCTTAGGACACACTTCCAATATAATACACTTGTGTTCGCCAAAAAGGACACAAGGTGTACAAGAGTCTTTATGAGATCTACGGATCCTGCCTTATCTAGCATGATGGTTATTTGCTTCAAACGGTCTACAGTCGTGAAGTGATACTCCGGTATACTTCAGCGGCTCACCTGAATCGTTGATACACTTCGGTGTATCTGAGTTAGCTCTCTCGGGGGCATCCGGTTCAGGAACGGGCTTGGCTAGTATTAGAGAAAGTTTTCACACTATGCTGTTAACGATCTCGAAGTCCGAACCTGTAAGTGCTGGGTGCTTTATTACTAACTGTTTTAATGCAGGTACTGATGAAAGTCCCCGTGGAGGAAATTCCATTTACCATCATCATATATTTCAACATCTACATCTCCTCATACTCATACTTATGAAGTTCATCCTCAACAACCTCAAGTTAAGAATGTTCAAGACAAAAAAAGGGATCAAGTTGAAGACAAAGAGTTACGTCAAAGTCAAGAGCTAATAAAAAAAGTCAATAACAAAGTTCAACTACTAATTAAGGAAGACACAAGTATGAAGTTCAAAGTATTATCAAGAAGTATGAGTATGTTGGAAGAGACGACACCGCAAACCTGTGAAGATGTTGATCAAAGGCAAGAAAGATCAAAAGAAGATACTACAAAGATCACAAAGCATGAAGGAATGAATGAATCAAGACTATTCTATGACGACATACAAAGTTCAAGAACAATGAAGGCTAAAGACCTAATCACATGGAGCATCATTTGAATGACCATCCCTTCGGGGGAGATTGTTAGCTTTAATAGAAAGTGATGGTCATTTAGTTATTTATATCTTTGTAATGTGTCGTAAAACATGTAATAGAATAGTCAAAGGGCTCGTGGATTGGGCTAAGCTAATTGGTTAATAGTTAAGCCAAGCTAGTCCATTTTATGTAAGTTATAATCATAGTCCAATCCATGCTATATCCGGCCCATAGAAAGCCCATGAGGCTCGTTATCTTTGTACTATATAAAGCACACTTCACCTCATTTGTAAGGGGGACGTGTGTGTGCTTGTGTGTGTGTTCTTATATATGAAATAAAGTTCTCTTCATCTCTTACTCAATAATATATACGACATACATATCAATCTATTGTCAACATACACATTTTTAATTATTTAATTATTTAATTTTACTTAATATTTTTATTTTAAGTAAATTCACTCTTACGAATAACTAGATAGGTTATTCCGCGTACGTCGTTAAATGTACATTTAACTCAAACCGATACCTAACAATACTCAGTAGATATATTTTTATGCATTTTGGTTCCTTACAATCATATTTTAAATATTCCATTTTTACTTTTCTATTTTTACTTAAACTTTGTACATTTCGCGTTCTACACGTTTTCATTCTACATTTTCAATTTTTTAAACATCTAGTAATTACCAAACAAGCTCAATGATCACCTAAAATATCAAAATAGATTTTGATGTCAAGTTTTAATATTTTCGTAAGTTTTGTATTTTTACGTTACCTAATTTTAAGTTTCGCGTCACTCCATGTTTGTAATTACCGGGATCAAACTATATACTAAATCACACACTTTAAGCTAAAAATCACCAAAAGTTAGCAAATTATACCACCTCATGAAGAGGTGGCCGAATATGAAGTGTCCCTTAAGACACTTGTTGCATCTTTTCTTCAAAAGTCTTCCACCACATGCAAACCACCCATATATATACACAAAACCATTAACCACTAAATTTTAGATCTCAAAAACTAGAAAAATTTCCCCTTCCTCTCTTGGTGTGGTCGTGGGTTTCATAGCACACAAACACATCTATAATTTGATTTCTAGTTAAGGATTTGTGCTCTAGATGAAGATCATAGGTTCCTAGTTTGTGTTCTTGGCTTATATCACCTTAAAACTTCATCAAATCTCACCTATCTTGGGTTAAGGGCTGAGTTTAAAAGGGTTATTAGCTATGAGTTTTGGTTATTATTTTTGGTTGGGTAAAATAATTTGGAAGCTTGTTGATTTGGTGATTACATCTTGGTACTCTTGATTCTAGATCTTCTTGTGTTCCATATCTACTTGTGTAAGAAACCACACAATATTTTTCATGTCACTACTGATCTATATTTCATTTCATGTATTTTTCATGTTTCATATGCTTGTTGTATTCATTTATGGATTGTACATAGCTTAAATTACCTAAAACTATGATTGGGACTAAGTTTACAAAGACCATTTGGACCAGGGACTATTTTCATAATTACTGCACTAAATTATTACACTTTGAGACTTAGGTAAAAATATATGACTGTAGATCTATCTCTTAGCTTCGATTTTTTGGGTATTTGGTCGAGATACGATACCCGATGAATTAATTAGAAAATAAACGGCAAAGGTTGTCGGAAAACGCACACCAGATTTGAATGGCTAAAAAGTCAAAATTTTTTTATTGAACCCTCTATTTCACAAAACATAAAAGTTGTAGGTAACACATTAACTTGAACGTATCCGAAAAACACGCATAAAAAGGAGTTACGGAACTCAACTTATCTCAAAAACAGTGGGACTGTTAGGTGCTGTCCCGATCGGACTTGACATATTAGGGTAAAATGGTAATTTCACTTAAGTTATATAATTTTCAGAACAGTGGGACCCAAAAATCTGATTATTACACTGAAATACCTTTTCAGAAATATAAAATTTGTAATATAACTCCTTACGGGTTAGGAGAAACGGAGTTTTTAGTAACAAATATCCACTTTTATTCAAAACCCGCAATTAACCTAAAATTCTATAACTTATCAAAATTTACTTAAAAATAAGTTAAATATATTTTTATGACATCTAAAAACACTATAAGTGATAATAAAAATTATGGAACTATTTTACAAACTTTAAAAAATATAAACTATAATTTTGTTAACATATGATAAATTTTACACTTACCCAAAGTGGTAGGGCCCACTTTCTGGAATAAACCCGATAACTCATTTTTGGACAATCTAACCACATATCGACACAATTGGATTTTTGGACTATAAAATATCATAAAACCCGAACTTAGGACAACATATATATTAGGACTCGTAACACTTTCCTAACTTGTCAATTTTAGTCCCTGTCACTTTTTAAACATTAAAAACTCTATGTACAATTGTATGATTGATATAATAAATATATAAAACTTTCTTGCATCCATATTCTATTATTTTAAAGACCTAAGACGCAACATATTATTTTTAGGTTGCTCGAACGACGTCTTGGTTTCCTCATTTCTTACTTAGATCTTGCTATTTGATCTTTGGTGAGTTCATAGCCCCACTTTAACTCTTAAACTGTTTATAAACCCATTGGGGGAGATACATGCTATTTTACAATTTAGACACAAGTGCTTTAAACTGTATGCTTATCAGAACATATTATTGCTAAAGTACCGATATTTCCAAAATAAGTCCCTAACGAATCATGAACCATTAATCACTTGCAAGTGAACGCGAATATTGTGAATAGGCCTATTGGGATTGACGAATCCCGTTTGTGCGGTCAGATAAGATGCCACAAACGCACTATATTTGAATTTTAGGTAAAATGGCAATTTACCTTTCAGGGCATTGGTTCATTTTATGAACCTTCAGTCAGTTTGCATGTCATGAGTTTAAAGCAATAATTATTATTTACCCATAATTATATTCGTTGCAATTGTTTTGCTAACTCTGAAGTCTTGTGGTCCATTATTTAACTATAAACCTGTGAATTTCACTCAACCTTTGTGTTGACTTTTTAGCATGTTTTATCTTAGGTCCTTAAGGTTTTTGACAAGCACGAAGTCGCACGGAGAATGTTTTGATGGCTTGCATTTTGTTATCATTCGATAAACTTTTAAAAAAATTCCATGCTTACATATTATGTATTCTAAAACTACTTGGGACCTCATGTAACTCTAATGTTTTATTTGGATCGAATGATAAACTTTTAAAACGTCTCATTTAGAGTCGTTTTCTATGATTATAACTGTTGTACTAATAAGTAGCACCACAATGGTAGTACATTCTGTGGAAAACTAGAAGGGGGGTTGAATAGTTTTACCATTTTTTAAAATTAATTTTCTTTGAATACTTAGTGAGATTTAAACTAATGCAAATAATAAACAATAAATAACATGCAAGTAAAGAAAGAAACGATCAAACCACAACACAATTGTTTATAGTGGTTTGGCCTACAAGGACTCTCTTCCTTGCCCTACTCCACTCCTCGAGCCTCTAACTCGGGAGTTTTTCTTCACTAAGATACAAGCTCCCTTCTCGGCGGAGAAAACTTTTACAAACGTCGCTTACAGTTTTTCCGGTACAAAGCTAAATACCGAGTTCTTTTACAAGGGCACAGCCACTCCCGATAATCTATGTATTTTATGGACTAAAATACTAACCGATCACTACAGAGGTATTATGATTGTTTGGTACAAACAATGATGTGTTAAAAACAACAAATTCACACAGTGACTATCTAACAAGTCTTGCAACGCTTTGTTAAAGCTTGTGATGCTTTGATCTTCTTGCTACAAAGAAAGATCACTAACAATGAAATATGAAATATGAAAGGGTTAGATATGAATGAAAGAATGTATGATGTTGTTTATGCTTATGAGTGATGAGAAAACATGAATGTGTGGCTTGCTATTTATAGGCCAACTGCCTAAACAAGCCACGGATGAGACAGATCCAAATTGAGGGATCCTTCCGTGTATTAGTTTGGTTCCATGGGAACCTGACAGCAAATCTTCAAAAATATTCACCAAATCTAACCAAGATATTTCCATATCTTTTCATTGAGTAAGGATCAAACCAAGATATTCATATGATCTTCAAAATCTCCTAAAGATTTCAAAGTGATGCATGCCATGATGTCATAGTACATTTTCCAAATTTAGAATTAAAATGTATATGAATGTAACTTGTAAATGTATATGAATATGTAACATGTATATACTAGAGACTATATATATAACATGTAGATGATGTTATGTGTTTATGAAAAGCTTATGACTATATATGTAAAAGACTTAACTATATTTATGTTTTGCTAAAAATAAAGTTTATAATTGTCATTAACAAAATATAGCAAAGATCGTAAAATATAAATAACATTTTTTAGACAATATTTGTATTAACAATCTCCCCCTTTTTTTTTAGGACAAAACATAAAGTTTATTTTTAAGAAATGACATAAATAGAGTGCAAGTCTTTTAAAAATATAGATTAAACTAGTTTTATGCAATTTTAAAATCAATTTAGGCATTTTAAATTGTATAAAACATGTGATATATGAGTTTAATATTATCTCCCCCTTTTTGTCGAAACAAAAAGAAGAAATGCGTAGCGGAATGTAGTGCAAGCCCTTGGTTAATACTCCCCCTAGTTGGGGTGCCAAGTATAATGATGCATGGATTTTGAGTGCTTGATTAGCTCCCCCTTGGTCAATACTCCCCCTAGTTAGGGTGCCAAGTATATGATGCATGAATTCAGAATACTACAAAACAAAGGTTAGTGCTTGATTAGCTCCCCCCTTGGTCAATACTGTTGGAATTTAATTAGCATGATCATCATCTAATCAAATAAACACATCAAGAGTACACATATAGCGGAAGCAAGATCGTATTTAACACGTATAATAAATTACATAAAAGTAAATAGGGAACGTACCGTTTGTTCTTCTCTTCTCTTCTAATCACAAGATCAAGAATAAGGATTAACGTGGATCCCCTTACCGTTTTGTCCCACAATCCAAGAATTACTATAGTGAGTAATTACCAAGTTCTTGTACACACGTACTATAACCGATCAAGCAATGATGCTAGTGATTAGACACAAAATATTTTTTGCGACACAAAAAAATATGGTTCGACACCTTAGAGTATGTCGACCGGATTTTGGGAACAAAGGAGAGAAAACACAAAGCTTTAGGGTTATAGTATTGCACAAGATCACCAAACAAATAACCCTAGCATGTGTATATATAGTGTTGGGATATCTTGCTCACCAAGCCACACGATTTAGGGTTTGAAACCCCTAGGCCGATCGATGGTGTGGAAAACTAGAAGGGGGGTTGAATAGTTTTACGTCTTTTTAATTTTTATTATGAAGACCTTTGTTTATTTTTAAAACACTTAGATTCAAGTTTGTATGAAAAATAAAACTTGAACCTTATTATTAGTTATATAAGTATTCTTTTAAATTGATTGTAAAAGTTTTGGTTTCTTGAATGGATTTTCAAATTGATCTTTATGTGAAGTCGACCTCTAATAAATACTAGCAATTATATAATCCTATGTGTATGAAAGTAATGACGATGCAAGTAAAGAAATAAATAAGGTATGGAAAGATCTAACCGAGACACGAGAGATTTATAGTGGTTCGGCTACAAGGACACCTTCCTTGCCCTACTCCACTCCCCGAGCACACCTTGTTCGAGAGTTTTCTTCACAACTTCAATAAGCTCCCTTATGGCGGAGAAAACCTTACACGACTTTGGCTTACACGGGTTTAACGACACAAAGCTAAATGTCGATTTCTAATCGTAGCTAGAACCAATCTCACAACTTCACAACACAACTTCTTCACAACTTATTCATGACTACTTCACAACAGCTTCACGACTGCTTCACGACTTCTTCACGACTTCAACACGACCGCTACACAACCTCTATGATGCGGCTTCACGACTTCAACACTATGTCTTCATGACTAAGACTTCACGACTTCAACATGACCGCTACACAACCTCTATGCTACGGCTTCACGACTTCAACATTAGAACTTCACGACTAGGACTTCACGGCTTCAACACGACCGGTACACAACTTCTATGCTACGGCTTCACGACTTCAACACTAGGACTTCACAACTAGGACTTCACAACTTTAACACGACCGCTTCACAGCTTCTATGCTACGGCTTCACGACTTCAACACAAGGACTTCACGTCTTCTAAGCTACGGCTTCACAACTTCTACACCACGGGTTCACGACTTCTACACAACGGCTTCACGACTTCTACACTTTGACCTCACAACTTCTATACCATAACTACTTATACAACATCTTCACTACTTACACACAACACTAATCTACAACACACACCTTACATACAAATGAATGAATGATTTACAAACTTTGTTAAACACACAACTTAAGTAACAAGATGATACTAAGTTGTAATACTTCTAATCTTGATTGATAGAAGTATTCTTCTTTTGCCCTTGGATGGTGGAAGCTTGGATCACTTGGAAACCAACGCTTAAGATTACAAGATCAAAGGTTTTTTTAAGATATGAAATGAGATCTACAACAGAAAGTTTTAGTGCAAAAGGTTGAGTAAAAATCCAGGGGAAGGCTGGTATTTATAGGGAAAAATCTGGACAGCTGGAGCCTACTGGAGCGTGGCCGGCCCCCTTAAATAGGGTGTCGGTCCCCTTAATTTTAAGGGGGCCGCCTAGTAAAATTAAGGGGGCCGCCCCTGCTGAACGTTGGCCAGTTTTGTCCTTTTGTGGGGAAGGTTTTTCTGGAACATTTTAACTGATTTTGGTTAAAAATTTGAATTCATATTTTTATAAAAGATTAAACATTTTTATTTAATACCAAAAAGGTTTTTCAAAAATATATAAAATGTTTTTGATGTTTTATAAAAAATCTAGTTGTTAAGAAAATGTTCCTTTGATCATATAATGCATTAAGCACTTGTTTATTCATACCTTAAGTGATTAAGTTGTAGAAATGAATATTTACAACTAAATACTTGTTTATTTTATAAGTTTATGTTTTAATGAGTTTACATTTTGTGATCATCAAAACATAGAGATATGAATAAATATTGATAATGTTTTTAGGCATTATTTATGTCAACAATCTCCCCCTTTTTGATGATTACAAAACCTAAACTCATTAAATCCAAAAAGTTATTTTTGGACAAGTATTTAGTGAGTTTATATTCACTTCTCCCCCTTTTTGTAGCATCAAAAAGGTTGAGCCGACAAGTTTTAGAGACAAAATTTGTCGGAACGAGAACTCCCCCTTGATGTGTGCTCCCCCTCGTTTGAGGGCACCAAGAAATCGATATATGGAATACTTGCAAGAAAAATATTAGAAGCACAAGCATATATATATCAAAAATAAGAATGCATAAAAAGACATTCATTAAAAATGTTGTGTATCAATACACAACCATCCAATATTATATTCAATCCTACATTAGCTAGTAAGTAATGCAATCTACATAAGCATTTTAGAAGTACATGATCTTCCATGGGGCTTGCACACAAAATGGTTTAAAAAATTATTTTTGATTAAGCATTGCATATGCTTAATTTGGTGAGAATGAAGGTGGTGGTAGTGTAGTGGGTAAAATGGTGGAGGTTGTGGTGGAGGTTGGTTGTTAAGCATGTGTTCAAGGAATGAAAATTGTTGTTTGATGGAGGTGATGGTTGATTTAGGTAAAGTTTGGAGGTTTTGTGGTAAAATTCCAATACCAGTTCGTCCTTTAAGAGAAATGGTAGTTGGGGCTAGATAAAAGGGGTCGCAAGATGCAAAAGAAAACAGTAAATTTTACTGCCTAGATGGCCGGTCCCCTTAATTGTAGGCCGGCCCCCTTAAAATTAAGGGGACCGCCTAGGGAATTAAGGGGGCCGCCCATCTGGTGTTTTCCCAGGCGACCAAATTTGAAAAATTTCCAGAAAAGGGTCATTTTTAGGGTGTTTTTGCAGCAAGCTCCATTTGAATCATGTACATCAAGAATGATTAAATAGTGACATAAACATGTTAATTACGCATGCATACATTTAAAACATATTATGGAATAAGCATGTTATTAATCATCAAGCATGTATATATATCATGATATCAAGTATACAAGCAATAAGCATAACAATCATATATTAACGACAAGAAATAAAGCATTCATTAGTTGAAAATAATTATGTTAAAAACATAATTATTGATACAACACATATTTTGCTTATAGCATGCAATAAGTAGAAAATTTTAAATTGCCTAAGAGATCCATTGGACTTGCTTGAGACATGAAAACTTGGATTATTTTGGATGGATGATGGTAAAGAGGGGGTAAAAAATGTTGGATTAATGGGGTTGTAAGTTTGGGTGTATGGATGTTGGAGAGAGTGTTGATAGAGGAATTGGAGGTGGAGAGCTTGGACTTGACCATGTTGAATGAGGGTTTTGATGTTGTTCAAGTGGTGGTGTTGGATTAGATCTAGTGAGAAGATACTCAATCCAAGTGAGACGCTCATTTAAGGCGATGGTTTGATTTTGGAGAAAGATGCAACAAGGACTATTGTTGACATGTTTCTCAATTTGACCCAAGTGATGTGGTGATGATGGTAATGATGGTGAGATGGATGGTGATGATGGTAATGATGGTTTGATTTTGGAGAAAGATGCAACAAGGACAATTGTTGACATGTTTCTCAATTTGACTCAAGTGATGTGGTGATGATGGTAATGATGGTGAGATGGATGGTGATGGGTCTAAGTTGCTTTGAGCAAGGTGCAAAGCAAGGAGAGCATTAAGCTCATGGGCTTCCTTGAGTTCTTCAATGAACTTCAAGTGTTGAGTGGAAGGTGATGATAATGGAGAGTGGTTGTTATTTGGTGGAAGTGGTGGTGACACTTTTGGTGGTGGAGACATTTGTGAGCTTGGGTAATTTTGAGTGAATGAAGGTGGACATATGGATGATTGGTTATGTGTGTGAAAGGGTTCATTAGGATGAGGTTTAGGTGTTGGTTGAGTTTGAACAACATCATTTGTTGGGTTATGGCAAATGTCAAGCTTCCTCCTCCAAATGGGTATTTATGGTGTAGTTATGATGTGATTTTGGAAGGTAAATTTTGGAGGGTGGTTTGTGACAAAATGTGTTTGTGAATTTTGGGAAGTATAGGATAAAATGGGCTTAAAAATAGAAAAAGGGAGCAGCACCTTCGACCATCAGATGGCCGGTCCCCTTAATTAAGGGGCCTGTCCCCTTAAAGATTAAGGGGCCCGCCTAATGAATTAAGGGGGCCGCCCATCTGCTGATTTCCAGGTTACTGGAAATGGGTTTTTGGCAGAAAATTGTTGAAAGGGTTGTGTTTTTTGGGTTTAGTTTCAAGCAAGTCCAACTTCTTTTGAGGCAATTTAGGATTTAATAACTTATGTATGCTAAGCATATTCATTAGACATTATTATCTAGCATGCAAACAACTCATTTAGCATGTAACATATATATGTTAGACAAGAAAACACTACATAGCACCAAGTAATTCATAGAATCATATTTAGGAAGATTAATAAGCTAGTTAAATAATCCTAATGAATATCTATGTGCATGGGAATGTAGAGTTGTGATAGCATGGACTTCTAGACTTGTACCAAGTGAGGTCTTAGTGAATAAATTATGGTTATTTTCAAATTTAGTTCACTTATAAATGTCACATACATAAATATAGATGACAGATATGAGATCACCATGCATGATTTAAAGAAATGTTTTTGGCATTATTCAACAATGTTTGAAAGTGGGTTTTTATGTGGATGTGAAAAATATTTTAATGAAATAGTTTTGGTTTTATTTCAAAATGTTTTTATGAGGAAAGAAAACATATTTTTCCAATCTTTGGTTTTGATAAACACGTAATTATGGACACAAGTTTGGAAGAAAGGTAGGATGGTGAAACATGTAAAATAGAAATGTGTCATAATCTTTTGAAAAATTATTTTTCCAAAATGTGAAATTTTTGCAAATTTAAAAATAAGTCCCATTAATTATAGGTTTAAAAAAATAATGGTTTATAAAAGATCTCATGCTCAAGTCTATTGTCACATGCTACCTCTTTCTACATATCATATGACATTTACTCATGTATTATGACTAAATACAAAAATACATCATGTCAGAGTAGTTAGAGAAAAACAAAAGCTATTATAGTGACAATGCATTCAACTAAACAAATAATTACGAAGGCATGCAGTCAAATCACATAGGAGCAAGTAAACATCTAGAAATTTTATATATGCAGGATGACATACATCTAGGAATGAAAAGCTCTAGTGAAAAGCAAAGTTCATAACAGTAAACTATCGTTAGGTATATTTAGGAAGAATAATGTATTCAAGTTGGAGAATGAGTATGAGACTATTACTAGTGGTGCTCAATTCAGGCTAAACACGACCGTTTTAACGGGTTATACACACCCAACTTCTCTCATAGAAGCAATTCAATCGTTAGGACAATTGAGTTTCTAGTCAATAGATTCTCCAGTAGTCATTCTCTTTTTTTAGAAGAAATTAAGTTCCTAAATTTACCTATCGAAGAGTACCAAATATGAAGATTGCTTGGTTTACTAATACTTAGGGGGGCTAACTAAAGGGTTTCTAGTTCATTAAGCCACATAACGAATATAACTAAAGTGTAAAGGCAAAGCAACCTATCAGACTAAGCGTATCCTAAGGCATTAATAAGATTATATGCATGAAGTAATTACTTGTGAAATTTAAAAAGAGAACTTACCTCACGTCCTAGCTTTTCTTCGTAATGTCTCAGATGATGATCGACGTGTGAATGATAGGTGAGTCGGATGATGATCTTCTCCTTCGTCTGTGTCACTCCATGATCTTGTATTGAGTTCACTTTGGAGTTGATTCATGTAGTCTTCGTCGCTAATACCTTCATTAACAACATTTGAACTAGTAGCACATGTATCTATTTTATCTAAATGTTTATCTATTAAATTTTATAAGATAACTAATTCATGTACAAGATCAAGATCCTCATCTTTGGCTTGACATTTTTCTTGATGAAAGTTTAAGAAAATTTTCAAATATCATTTGCCGTTTAACAGAAGAATATTCTTTCATATTCAACTTTCGGCAAGGTTTTATATATAATTATTTTAGCTTTATTATTTATTTCATTCTTTGTTTTCAAATAATCAATTTGACTTTCAAAATCCGTTTTTGTTTGTCTTTCAAAATCCGTTTTTGTTTGACTTTCAAAATATGTTTTTGTTTAACTTTCAAAATATGTTTTTGTTTGACTTTCAAAATCACCAATCGAAATGACATGCCAAAGATATAGATCAGTTGATTTCACATAAGTTTCAAATTTATTTTTCCATTCAAGAAAAGTATAGTTTTCAAATAGTGGTGGTTTTAGCAAAGATTCCCCTTCTAGATATTTTTCGAATTCCATAGATCGATTCAAGTTTTAAAATACAGTATATTTTAAAGATCTTGATTAACCTGGCTCTTATACCAATTGTGGAAAACTAGAAGGGGGTTGAATAGTTTTACGTCTTTTTAATTTTTATTATGAAGACCTTTGTTTATTTTTAAAACACTTAGATTCAAGTTTGTATGAAAAATAAAACTTGAACCTTATTATTAGTTATATAAGTATTCTTTTAAATTGATTGTAAAAGTTTTGGTTTCTTGAATGGATTTTCAAATTGATCTTTATGTGAAGTCGACCTCTAATAAATACTAGCAATTATATAAACCTATGTGTATGAAAGTAATGACGATGCAAGTAAAGAAATAAATAAGGTATGGAAAGATCTAACCGAGACACGAGAGATTTATAGTGGTTCGGCTACAAGGACACCTTCCTTGCCCTACTCCACTCCCCGAGCACACCTTGCTCGAGAGTTTTCTTCACAACTTCAATAAGCTCCCTTATGGCGGAGAAAACCTTACACGACTTTGGCTTACACGGGTTTAACGACACAAAGCTAAATGTCAAGTTCTAATCGTAGCTAGAACCAATCTCACAACTTCACAACACAACTTCTTCACAACTTATTCACGACTACTTCACAACGGCTTCACGACTGCTTCACGACTTCTTCACGACTTCTTCACGACTTCAACACGACCGCTACACAACCTCTATGATGCGGCTTCACGACTTCAACACTATGTCTTCATGACTAAGACTTCACGACTTCAACATGACCGCTACACAACCTCTATGCTACGGCTTCACGACTTCAACATTCGACCTTCACGACTAGGACTTCACGGCTTCAACACGACCGGTACACAACTTCTATGCTACGGCTTCACGACTTCAACACTAGGACTTCACAACTAGGACTTCACAACTTTAACACGACCGCTTCACAGCTTCTATGCTACGGCTTCACGACTTTAACACAAGGACTTCACGTCTTCTAAGCTACGGCTTCACAACTTCTACACCACGGGTTCACGACTTCTACACAACGGCTTCACGACTTCTACACTTTGACCTCACAACTTCTATACCACAACTACTTATACAACATCTTCACTACTTACACACAACACTAATCTACAACACACACCTTACATACAAATGAATGAATGATTTACAAACTTTGTTAAACACACAACTTAAGTAACAAGATGATACTAAGTTGTAATACTTCTAATCTTGATTGATAGAAGTATTCTTCTTTTGCACTTGGATGGTGGAAGCTTGGATCACTTGGAAACCAATGCTTAAGATTACATGATCAAAGGTTTTTTTAAGATATGAAATGAGATCTACAACAGAAAGTTTTAGTGCAAAAGGTTGAGTAAAAATCCAGGGGAAGGCTGGTATTTATAGGGAAAAATCTGGACAGCTGGAGCCTACTGGAGCGTGGCCGGCCCCCTTAAATAGGGGGGCAGTCCCCTTAATTTTAAGGGGGCCGCCTAGTAAAATTAAGGGGGCCGCCCCTGCTGAACGTTGGCCAGTTTTGTCCTTTTGTGGGGAAGGTTTTTTTGGAACATTTTAACTGATTTTGGTTAAAAATTTGAATTCATATTTTTATAAAAGATTAAACATTTTTATTTAATACCAAAAATGTTTGTCAAAAATATATAAAATGTTTTTGATGTTTTATAAAAAATCTGGTTATTAAGAAAATGTTCCTTTGATCATATAATGCATTAAGCACTTGTTTATTCATACCTTAAGTGATTAAGTTGTAGAAATGAATATTTACAACTAAATACTTGTTTATTTGATAAGTTTATGTTTTAATGAGTTTACATTTTGTGATCATCAAAACATAGAGATATGAATAAATATTGATAATGTTTTTAGGCATTATTTATGTCAATAGGTGGTAATCTTGGGCTCCAAGATTTCTAGATCCTTCCATCCCAATTTCACTTATAGTCCTTTAACTATTCCCTAACGGTCGTTAGTCAACACAGTTAGTTTACATAACGTTCGTTATGTGTCATTTCGTGTCCAAATAATTAATACATATAATAAATACATATATTAATTATTTACTTGATCATCATACGTAAAGTGTGCAACCCCTTGGCCCCGTGTTCGAATCTAGACACACACGATAATATATTTCCATTTAACTCTAACAGCTCCCACATGGAAATCTATTAAAAGTGTAATGACATTGGTTAGCATCTAGCAACACGCCAATGCCCCTAGAACAACTCGGGTGTGTGATCTCCTGGACAAAACCACTCTGATGATTTTATAATCATCATACTTATCCTTTTGTTTCTAATACTACATTAATAAAGATATGGATCTAAGTCATTCTTTATTAATAATTTTGTTTCTTGTTGTTTATGATTCAATAAGATTACCATATCTTCTGAACTAGTCAGGGGAGATCATGGGTGTGGCCACACAAACATCTTATTAATCCCACGAGGGGTCCAGCAGTATTAAACTTCAAAATAAATTTGAAGGAACAAATCCCATTTTGACTACGAGCATAACTCATACACTTTGCAACACTTCCGAAAACAATCCGTATAGCTACCAGTTACGTATAGCGTTAAATTGAGTCACAGAAATGCACTACATGTATGAACAATTATCTGGTATCTCAAGTCTAAGGATAAATATATACATGATTTACTTAATGATAAGATCCATAACGTAAACTCATGAAGTCGGGATAGTCCTATATTCCAATCCTTGAATATCATGTGATATTGGCATCTCAACCTTACAGTACATTCTACCAATCCTCATATTTTTCTTTATTTAATGATATTCCCATATCATTAATCGACAACGGACAATTTAGAATATATTCCAATATATTCATGGACATAAACATGCAAATATAGGATATATTATTAAGATAATGATAAATAAACATAACACCGTATTTTATTTCATGAAAATAATAACTGTCTTACAACATCCCATTATCAAATACTAATCACAGATATTGCATGAAACTATCAGCCAAACGAAGCCCCATACCCTCTGAAAGTTCTTTAAGCTTTCCACCCGGTAGTGCTTTCGTTAATGGATCTGCTAAGTTGTCATCTGTATGAACTTTGAGTAATTCGATCTCTTTTATCTCCACTTGTTCTCTAACATAGTGGTACTTGATCGGGTAGTGTCTGGTGCCCTTCATAATTCCAGGCTCATTGGCAAATGTAACTGCGGCTGAGTTGTCACAATACATTTTTATAGGTCTTTCGATCGAGGGCATAACTCCAACCCTTGATACGAACTTCCTAATCTAGACAGCTTCCATTGCGGCTTCTGAGGCAGCAATATACTCACTTTCTGTAGCAGACATCGCCAATGTACTCTGCTTCTTGCTCTTCCAATCCACAGCACCTCCATTGATGACAAAGACATATCCCGTCTGCGACTTCGTATCGTCTTTATCACACTTCCATGATGCATCGCAGTAACCTGTAACACACAGTTCTGCTTCTGGATTTCCCCCGTACACAATAAACATATCTCTCGTAGATCTTAAATACTTGAGAATATGTTTTACAGCAGTCTAGTGGAGTTCACATGGATTCTGCTGATAACGATTGGTAATGTTTTGAGCAAATGCCACATCGGGCCTTGTACATCGCACCGCATACATAATCGATCCCACAGCCGAAGCATAGGGGATTCTCTTCATACGTTCCACCTCTTGAGGTGTTGATGCACAAGCTTTGCTACTCAAGCCATGGTCCACTTGCATTGGCAAGAATCCTTTCTTAGAATTTTGCATATTGAATCTCTTCAATATCTTGTCAATGTAAGCACTTTGGCTTAAACCAATCAACCGCCTAGATCTGTCTCGATAGATCTTGATTCCTAGAATGTATGCTGCTTCCCCTAGATCTTTCATGGAAAAACATTTCCCAAGATAAGCTTTCACCTCATGTAAACTTGGAATGTTTTTACCCATGATCAATATGTCATCAACATAAAGAACTAGGAAAATAACATCACTCCCACTAGCTTTGTGGTATACACACGGCTCATCAAAATTTTGAGTAAATCCAAACTTCTTGATTTCCTCATCAAATTTCTTATTCCATTGACGTGATGCCTGTTTCAATCCATAAATGGATCTTTGAAGCTTGCATACACGGTTAGGGAATTTTGGATTCACAAAACCCTCAGGTTGCGCCATATAGATATCTTCATCTAGGCGACCATTCAAGAAGGCGAATTTGACATCCATCTGTCAAATCTCATAGTCATAGTGTGCAGCTATGGCTATAAGAATCCTAATAGCTCTAATGTCAGCTACTGGAGAAAAGGTCTCCTCATAGTTAACACCATATGTTTGGGTAAAGCCTTTCGCCACCAAACGAGCTTTATAGGTGTGTATGTTGCCATCCATGTCTGTTTTCTTTTTGAAGAGCCACTTACTCCCAACAACCTTAGCATTGGGAGGAAGGTCTACTTCAATCCAGACTTCATTGTCTCTAATGGATTGCATTTCCCCATTCATAGCAACCTGCCATTTATCCTTCTCAGGACTATTAATGGCAGCCCTATAACTAGTAGGTTCATCTAGATCCCCTAGTATAGTTTCCTCGCACTCTACGTTTAAACATAGACGTTCAGGAGCTTTTACAGATCTTGAAGATCTGCGAATAGGTACCACTTCAACTTCAGGTGGAGGGCCTATACTTTCAGGTTCCACAGGAGGTATGCTAGTGTTCTTAGAAGGTGACGTATCTTCATGATCATTTTCAAGATCATAAACCCTCCCATTGAATTCTTGTGATATGAGATTCTCCTCAAGGAAATCTCCATACCTAGCCACAATGACTTTATTCTCAGGTGGGAAGTAAAAGTAGTAACCCTTCGTTTCCTTAGGGTATCCTACGAAGATACACTTAACAGATCTTTGTTGGAGTTTATCATGTGAGTCACGCTTAACAAACGCCTCACAACCCCAGACCTTTAAGTAAGCCAAGTTGGGAGCCTTTCCAATCCATACTTCATATGGAGTCTTATCAACCTTCTTAGTTGGAATCCTATTCAATACGTGAACAGCCGTTTCAAGGGCATAATCCCAAAAGGATAAGGATAGAGTCGTTAGATTAAACATAGATCGTATCATATCAAGCAATGTACGATTTCTCCTTTCAGATACACCATTTTGCTGTGGAGTATAAGGAGATGTGAGTTGCTGGACAATACCACACTCAGCAAGATAATCTTTAAACTCTTGGCTTAAATACTCACCACCACGATCGGATCAAAGAGCCTTAATCTTCTTACCGAGTTGTAACTCTACTTCACTTTTAAACATCTTGAATGTCTCAAAGACTTCATGTTTATGTTTAAGTAAATAAACATAACCATAACGACTATAGTCTTCCGTAAATGTTAGGAAGTAACTAGCACCGCGTTTTGACACATGTCTAAATGGACCACACACATCAGTGTGAATCAATCCAAGTAGATCTGTAGCCCTTTCCACATGATGTGAAAATGGTTTCCTAGTCATCTTCCCAGATATGCAAGATTCGCATTTATCAACTGAATCATCATTGATATTTTGCAAAAGCCCATCATGTTACAGCTTTTCCATGCGTTTCTTGCCTATATGAGCAAGATGACAGTGCCAAAGATAAGACGAATCCAGGTTAGACTTGATTCTCTTATTTCCAATGCTATACATAGAATTATTTCCATTGGATACATGATTATCCATGTCAATTTCAAACACACCATTAATAGGAATTGCATTAAAGTAAAAAACAAAATTTAAAGAAACAGAAATTCCATTCTTATTAAAAGTGTGATCAAAACCATTATCCAACAATAAAGAAACTGAAACAACACCTCTAACAATAGACGGTGCATAATGACAATTGTTCAATACTAAAATTAAACCCGAAGGTAAAACCAAGTCAAATGTCCCTATGGCTTCTACTTCTGCACGTATACTATTACCCACGTACAAGTAGCATTCCCCATAGTTCAGCTTCTTCTCTCCTCTAAGTCCCTGCGATGTATTACAGATGTGAGTACCACACCCTGTATCATATATCCAGGAATTCTGCTTACGAGGAAAGGAAAATAATTCAATCATAAAAATACCTGAAGTGCTCGCGCCATTTGCAGCCTTGGCATTTTTATTCTTGCGACACTCCTCAAGCAACAATGGACAGTCCCTCTTCCAATGTCCAGGGGTGTGGCAGTGGTGACAAGCAGCCGTATCCTTCTTGGAATAATCCTTCTTTGCAGAAGGATTCTGCTTCTTAGGCTTCTGCTGATGGATCACAAGCTGTTTTCCTTTGTCAGCTTTACCTTTGCCCTTCTTGTTCACATTCTGCGGTTTACTAGGCTTAGCAATCCTACCACCTCTAATTGCCATCACAGCAGGTGTAGGTGCCTTCTTAGAGAGTCCTTTCTCATAGTCAATAAGCATTGCATGCAAATCACTAAATGTCTTCCCCGTGCAATGCATATTAAAGTTGCGCACAAACTCACCATACAACTCCTCATTGAGGGATCGATTGATGAGGCCAACTTTTACATCTTCCACGTACCCGCATCCGAGTGTGTCCAATTGGTCAAGATATCCTTTCATCTCCAATACATGGGCACTCACGGGTTTTGTTGCATCCTGCTTACACTTGGCCAGCGAATCCAATAGATCATACAACTCTGCCGTAGGTGGTTTTTCAAACATTCGTTTGAGCTCAGTTATCATGTCCATCGGGCCATAATTCTCAAACTGCTTTTGCAGCTGAGTATCCATCCCCGATAGCATGAGAAAAGCCACATCATTGTGCCTGTCCCAAGCATTGTGAACTCTTCAAGTTCAGCATTTGTTGTAGTAGCAGCAGGAGGAGCAACAGGAAGAGGCTCACTAAGATAATCAAAACGTTTGGCCATTCTAAGAACGATCCTTAGATTATGGTACCAATCGTTAAAATTTTTAGTCCCAGTCAACTTCTCTCTTTCAATTATCATTTTGAAAGCAGAGCTCATGTTAGTCATGTTTGTGTTGTCGGGTTGGGCCATTTCTACAGAAAAAGTTCAAAAGTTAATACTTTCGATAATTAATCTTTTCAAGAAAATTAAACACCCATGGTAAATAAATTTAACCATTTAATTTTCACTGAAAAATTAGGATCCAAATTAACGTCGTTTCATTACATCAGCTTTGGCTGCTAGTAATGAAAGTACTCAATAAGGTAGAGCTGCACTCAATTGCCAATATCCAATTTCAATTCCTAAAATTATGGGACTTACATATTTTGCCAACAACAGTTGCAAATGTAAGCATGTTTCATCCCCAAATCTTTATGCCTTGACACCGTTTCATCACATCAGCTTTGGCTGCTAGTAATGAAAGTGCTTAATTAAGTTAACCAACTTAAGAAACTGTAAATTGACGCCGTTTCATTACATCAGCTTTGGCTGCTAGTAATGAAAGTGCTCAATTTACCCTTTGATTACCATCCCTTGATCATTACATCAGCTTTGGCTGCTAGTAATGAGGTCATCTAATCTCAGGTGTTTCCGTTTCATTGGGTGGCATAACACTTAAATTTTAAGGGTATTAAATTTTTTGATGTTATGTAATCAAAAAATATGTACAAGATGTCATGCATTCATCTTGTATCATATGTTTTCTACAAAAACCATTTACCAATTCGCAGCTTAAAATCAACAAAATTTAATTGATGGCGTTGAGAAACTTACAACATTGCCTTAAGATGCTTCGTACTTTTTCATGGTGTACTTGGTAAGTCTAATATTGACGCACAGGCGAGCGGAGGGGCAAACGTCCGCCGAAGCTAATTAAAAACGCGCCCCTTTCGGATGACAATTTAATGTCAAGCCTCCTTATACCCACTTTATAGTTTGTCAATATTAGGTCCCCCGCTTCGACCACTTTTGTACAGTCGCATCAATCAATTAAAACTTTAAGATTTAAAGCTTAAAACATTTATGTAGTAAATTATTAAATTGCTAGTCTCGCCTGGGAGCAAATTACCGTGCGAAGCGAACAACTATCGGCACATAAGACTTGACAATAAATAATTTACCACAAAGGTTTCATAGTTATTAGGTTCATTTATTTTATTGAAAAATTACCCTCTTTTATGTTTCCAATCCATCATAATTAAAACACAAAGATCAAGTAATTAAAAAATAAACAAACACTTAATAACACATATATGATCATATACAATATCATATAGCCACATGCAAACCTTTTGATAAACCCTATTAATAATCTCTATGTGAAAATTAATGTATATAATTAGAAAAACTCCCATTGGTTTTTGAGCTCATTGTGCCCAATGGACCACAGACGCCAAATAATTTGGCCGCGTAAGTTTTAATAATTAAATACCACATAGCACATAACTGATTAATTAATATATTTAATTAGGGTCTTCCCTAATTATAGATTTATCTTAAAAAATCATGTAGCAGATAATCAAACCATGATCCATAATTCTTTGCATGAAGAATTATGGATCAACCAAGATCATAACCCTAATTACTCAAATAAACACATAGCACATCATGTTCTTTAATTTAGGGTTACAACTAATAATAATTAGTTAACTAGGGTCGAAACCCTAACCCTAAATTCTATTCCATTCTATTTTTATTTGAATGTTTTCTCCAAAAACAAACCCTAATTAATAAAAATCGACTAACATGTGTGTATCTAAATCAAGATTTGATTTTTATGCGTTTAAGTAATTTATTAACATGTTAAACCGGCTCATGATGCCACTGTTAGAATTTAATTAGCATGATCATCATCTAATCAAATAAACACATCAAGAGTACACATATAGCGGAAGCAAGATCGTATTTAACACGTATAATAAATTACATAAAAGTAAATAGGGAACGTACCATTTGTTCTTCTCTTCTCTTATCTTCTAATCACAAGATCAAGAATAAGGATTAACGTGGAACCCCTTACCGTTTTGTTCCACAATCCAAGAATTACTATAGTGAGTAATTACCAAGTTCTTGTACACACGTACTATAACCGATCAAGCAATGATGCTAGTGATTAGACACAAAATATTTTTTGCTACACAAAAAAATATGGTTCGACACCTTAGAGTATGTCGACCGGATTTTGGGAACAAAAGAGAGAAAACACAAAGCTTTAGGGTTATAGTATTGCACAAGATCACCAAACAAATAACCCTAGCATGTGTATATATAGTGTTGGGATATCTTGCTCACCAAGCCACACGATTTAGGGTTTAAAACCCCTAGGCCGATCGGTGGTAATCTTGGGCTCCAAGATTTCTAGATCCTTCCATCCGAATTTCACTTATAGTCCTTTAACTATTCCCTAACGGTCGTTAGTCAACACCGTTAGTTTACATAACGTTCGTTATGTTTCATTTCGTGTCCAAATAATTAATACATATATTAATTATTTACTTGATCATCATACGTAAAGTGTGCAATCCCTTGGCCCCGTGTTCGAATCTAGACATACACGATAATATATTTCCATTTAACTCTAACAAATACTCCTCCTAGTTAGGGTGCCAAGTATATGATGCATGAATTGAGAATGCTACAAAACAAAGGTTAGTGGTAAATAAGAAGTCACAACCAACCATGTACAATAATAAGTAACAACCAACACACAAACATCATTCATTAGAAAATATTTTGTGACAAAAGTCACAAAATTTGGCTAAAATGGAGATGCTACAAAGGAAATAAATAGAAAAATAACTTAGAAAGAAAAGTCCTAGAATAAAAATCCTAAAATAGAAAGAAAAAAAGTCCTAAGATATAAAGCTTCTAGTGTGAGCATCTATTGAGGAGGATGAGAAAGTGCGTTAAGACACTCGAGGATGTGGTTCAAGATGAATCTCATCTCGTTTTGTAGCTCATGAACCAAAATGTTGGTTCTTTGCGTGAGATGAGCGGTTCGTTCACACATGGGGCAACCATGGCGAGGGAAGTTTGGTGGTAGGGTAGGTTCATCTGTTGGTGGTGGAACATAGGTGGATTGGTGGTTGGGATTTGGTGGGGTGATGGAGGAAAGCAAGGTGGGTTGTAGGTGCATTGCTTCATGGAGGTGAGAATCCACCATGTTGGAAAAGGCATAGAGGTGGTCAAGTTCCTCATTTATTTGACTTTGAGTTTGTGGAGGGTCAATCCACATTGACTCGTCAATGCCTTGAAGTGTTGAGGTTGGTGAGAAGAGTTGAGGTTGAGGTTGTTGAGGTGGTGGAGCTTGATCTCCGTATAGAGGGCCATGAATTTCCTTATAAATAGGGTGGAAGAGTAATGGTTGTTGTTGTGAAGGTTCACTCTCAAATGGCAATGGTGGTGGATTGGTTGATCTAGGTGGTAGGTCTTCTAGAGTTTCCATGTAAGGGTGTGGAGAGGTCGGTGGTGTGGTAAACAACTCTATAGGTTGGAGTTTTGGAGATCTTGGAGGTGATGGTGATTTGGGTAATTGAGATGGTGCGGGAGGTTGTGTGGTGGCCACTGGTGTTTTTGTTGGTGGTGGAGTTGTGATGATGATAGGTGAGGGTGTTGGAGTAGACATGGTAAGAAAGTTTTCTTCATTGATTGGAGATGAGATGTTGAGTGGTGATGAGTCTGATGATGAGGAGTTGAGGTTGACAAAGCAACATGGTCTTACACTCATCCTAGTAGTTCTTCTATGTGGTCTAGATGGTGATGAGGAGTTGTTTGACTTTGTCATTGTGAAGAAAATGTTTGAGATATGCAGAAAATCTACTAGAAATGGTGGTGAAGGTGTGAGAAATGATCATCCAAAAGGTTCCAATTTATAGAATCCAAGATTTATGGAAGAGTGTGTTTGGATTTAATGTTAAACCATACAAAAATGGTGGTTTCTAATGATTTGGAAGTAGAAGGGAAGGTTATCAAATCATCAAAGTCAATTCAATGGGATTGAGTTGAGTGAAATGGAGAAGATATGCAGTTAATGCATGGTGGTGAGTGGAAAATCTTATGATGTGACTGATCCACGGATGGCAAGGAACCATTTTGAGTGATCCTTGCTTTGTGGAGAAATGTAACTTGAGTGGATTTTTGAAATTTCAAGTTTTGGTGGGAAATGGTTTTCCTATTGGTCTAAGTAAGCTAAGATGATCATAATATGAAGGAATAACAGTTAAAGAATCCTAATAACAAGAATGAGTGATTTAAAGTGCGGGATTAAATGAAAATTTAAAAATTATAGATGTTAAATGGCGAAACCAAACGATAACACAGGCGGAACCAAGAATTTGGTTCCGCCTGATCCGTCAGGCAATTTTTAGCTGTACCAAAAATTTGAACGGACGGAACCAAATTTTTGGTTCCGTCCAATCCGCCAATCAAAAAAAAAGTAAACAGAGGCAATTTTTGAACCCCCGAATCCCGTTCAAATCCCGTAAATTTTCCTAAAACATGTGTAATTAATTAGTTGTGATTGGAAAATAACAATAAAACAGGTAATAACACATGTAAGGTTATAGATAAAATCGGGCTAATGATATCACTAACAAGGTGAGTTGTGCCAAACAGGGGCTTAAGGATAGAAAATTGATAACATCATAATGTTATCTCCCTGCAAGATAATGTTAGTTTACATAATTGTTCAAAGATAAGTTATCATCCTATGATCATAAAAATACATCACACATCATTGTTAGAAACAAGTGTACCAAACACTCATGAAACCTCTCATTGCCTATCTAGTTTCTTGTTTATCTTTGTTAGGAATCTTCCAATGCACTTGAACATCCCTCTTGTTTGCTTGAATTCTTCCGATTGATTGTCAATGGTTGGAAGTTGTTGCATGTATTCGAGAGGTGGAAGCCTAGAATTTGGAAGTCCATCATCCTCGCTCATAGATGATGATGATGATGAGGAAGTAAGTGGATGAGGATGCTTTCCTTGTGTTTTAGCTACTCTCTTATAACTCAAAGGCACAAATATGTGATTAACAAGGGAGTAGTCGGGACAAAAACCTCTAGCATTTAGTGGGATGGGTGCAAAGGCTCTAAAAAGACGGGTGAGAAGCATCCCGTATGGAAGAGCGGTGGTTCCTAACATTGGTATGCCCGCCATCCTTTTGGCGACATAGTAGGCAAGGTTGTGTAGGAAATAACCATATTGATTGTGTGGTTGATTCGGGTGGTCTTGGCTCATGGTAGATTAGATCCATGGTTGAGTTTAGAGAGAAGTTAGAGAGAGAGAGGGAGACTCTTGAGAGAAACCTGGATAAGATTAGCTTGTGTGTGAAATGTTACAAGAGTTCCAACCCTTCCCAAGTGTGGGAAGGGGTATTTATACTTCCTAATAATAGTGCCCCTAGTGGGCTGTGAAGTGAGCTGACAGTGGGGAAAGCCCCGACCCACTCCACAAATATAGATACTACTAATCTAATAAAACTAATAATACTAATAATACTAAGCTTATATAAATAAGCCTACGAGCTATATAAATGCTAATTAGATGCTCGGGGTGACCGAACCTTCATATGAATATTTATATTCCTAACAATCTCCCCCTAAGGGAGGTCACCCCGGAAATAATAACTTGAATTCTAGCATTTTATCTTTTGATCTTGACTTCATAGCTCGTAGTCTTCGATTCTTCAACGTCTTGTATCTTTGTGCCTTTAGCAGTGATCTTTTGATGACCGTTCTTTGTCTTGGATGATCTTTGAGTATTCTTCAACTTTATCATCCAACATTTGTTTCCAAGTCATCTTTCAACAGTATGTTTCCATGTGATGTGTAAATCTTTGAGCCGACATGCTCACACTATATGGTGTCATGATCTTTAGCATCAGAGTTTGCAGAAGCCGTGTTAAAGGTCTTTAAGGTTGATCATGACTTTGTTGAGTTACAATGATGATGTAGTGTGAGCATGTGGTGCTGGATTGGCATCTTTTCTGTAATCTGCTTCAACCGCAATCAGCTGCAACTTCAATCAGCTACAACCGCAAACAGCTGCAACAGCAATCAGCTACAATCGCCAGATGTTCCTGCATACGACAGTTAGCAATAAAACGTCCGGTACTTACAGGTTCAGACTTTGAGATTGTTAACAGCATAGTGTGAAAACTCTCTCTAATCCTTACCAAGACCGTTCCTAATCGAAAACCCACAGAGGGCTTTTTAAGATCGAACCGTAGCACATCAACGATTAGGTGAGTCGCTGGAGATCACTCCACGACTGTAGACCGTTAGAAACCGCCGCGACCACTAAGCGTAATCCATAAAGAACTACCGAAGTGACCTGCTTTCAGGGCTGCTTGATGTTGACCCTGGCAGGAATTTCCATTCAATCATTGAGAATTACATATGTAAATTCCCTCATAAATGTTCTGGCAGATTGCTAAGATCTGCGTAGGACTCTTAAATTTACAACTGGTGTCCTTAATGTTGAACACCCAGTGTAGAAATAATTCGTGTTCCTATGAGATCTTTTTATGCATCTCGTGGCTCTAGACTCAATAGTGCGCTTTGATTTAGTGAGCGGAGGCTGGAGAGGACTGCCACCTATTCAATATCATCTAACTCGGAGTGAGAGAGACGATAGGAATGTATTGAACTCCGTGACAATTGAAACAAGAATCCTTTGAGGGACCTTGAGTGGCTAGGGAGGGTTGTGCAGCGTATCACTGGGTCCATGATACTTTGTCTTCAATGCCAGCAATCAACTAAGTGATTCTGACAGCATATGTATTGACCCGGTTTCTGCCTAAGTTGTAAGGAGGGCTATTTCTTTTCACCCTTTCTCTTTACAATTCTTTTTCATTCTTCAACCCCTTCAGTGCTTACCGAGACTTCATAACTAGTACCTTGTTGGGTTTGTTCCAGTACTAGCTCCATCTCAGTCGGCACTCTTCCCTTAATCACACTTTTCTCCTTTTTAATCATACCTAAGGACTTCTACACTAACTAGTGGATTGTCCCTGGGTAGATCCCTCCGGCTCTGGCGGGATCGTGGGAACTTGAGCCTAACCTAACCATCCTTATAACTCCATGCATTAATTAAAATGGTCGGTCTTTGGTATTCATCCACGATTGACAAACCAAATCTTTGAAAAATCTCTCAAAGTGTTCATGATTCTGAAACACATTTTTTTTGCAAACACTTGAGAGTTTTATATTTTTCAAATGCTCCCCCTCAACATGTGCTCGGTTGATTGTTTTATAAATTTGCACATGTTAGGTAGAGCTCGCACTTTTTGAATTCATTGATTTTCCAAGAACATGATCATCGCGAGACACGCTTACATCACTAGTAAACTAGCTTGAAATTATTACCCGTCCAGATCACATTCAAGGAAAGTCGCTCGAAATCGGTACATTCTACTCAGACACGTCCTTTGCGAGACACGCTTACATCACCAGATAAACTGGCTTGAAATTATTACCCGTCCAGGACATGTCCTTTCGACTACTGACTTTAGCTATCGTCAATTCATTGGTGAGGTCTGAGCCTTGCTCACATAAGATGCATGCCAAATCCTTTGCTCCCCCTCAATAAGTGCATTGGTATACAAAAGAGTTTAGCACTTACTGGAGAGCTTACTTTCACATACAAAACATTTTGCTCCCCCTCAATATGTGCCTTGGTATACAAAAGAGTTTAGCACATATGGGAGAGCTTACACTTAAATCCAAAACATCACATTTTATCAGATTTCATATTTAAATCACATTCTCTCCCCCGATCAAAAATTTCAAACCTTTTGAGATTTGTGATCCCAATTGATTTAAATACTTTAGAAAAACATGGGAGAAAATGTGGTCAGTTTTAACATGTTCTGATGATGAAACATACTTTGCTCCCCCTTAATCTAAGAGGGAGATTCACTGCTCATTTTGCACAATTGATTATTATGACACAAATGATATTGACCTTTTTGCGCAGATGATGTAATCACCCGCTTTTCTGAGTTAGTAGTCAACATCAACTATCCATCCACCAACAAATCTTTCGCAAATGTCATTGATCCCCACTTGGCGAGACCAAAATAGATGAATGGTGGTGGCGGTGAAGGTGTTGTTGTTGTTGTTGTTGCTGCCGATGTTGTTGTCGTGGTGAATTTCGAGCCAACCAATAGAATTTGAACGTCTGATTAAATGGTTAGAATGAGAACTGGCACATTCATTTTGGCTATGGAATCTGCATAAGAATATCAACACAGATATATATGCATGCAGATACCCTATTCCTTAATAGCTACCCTTCAGCAGCTTGCCACATTATAATACCAAGTTCATCTTGTAACACCCTAGGCAAATCCCACATCGGCTGTGGCCTGGAGAGATGCTGGGTTCATAAGATAACATTCGCCTTACAATGACCCAACGCGTTTTGTGGTCTACTGCGAGTGGGGTTCTTAGGAACTGGCAGTTAAGCGTGCTCATGTGAGAGTAGTACTGGCTTGGGTGACCTGCCGGGAAGTCTTCAAATGAGGCCACAAAAACAAAGCCGTGAGCCTGCGGGCAAAGCGGACAATATTGTGGTCTGAGTAGGCGGGATGTTACAAGTGGTATCAAAGCCACTCCTGAGCCGTTCGGGATGGTGGGGCAAACCTCATCGAGGACGATGAGTCCCAAGGGGGGGTGATTGTAACACCCTAGGCAAATCCCACATCGGCTGTGGCCTGGAGAGATGCTGGGTTCATAAGATAACATTCGCCTTACAATGACCCAACGCGTTTTGTGGTCTACTGCGAGTGGGGTTCTTAGGAACTGGCAGTTAAGCGTGCTCATGTGAGAGTAGTACTGGCTTGGGTGACCTGCCGGGAAGTCTTCAAATGAGGCCACAAAAACAAAGCCGTGAGCCTGCGGGCAAAGCGGACAATATTGTGGTCTGAGTAGGCGGGATGTTACACATCTTATAATCAAACCCCAATCAGGAACTACGTCAAACCACTATCTATCATGAATAACAAATAGCAATCATGAGCATGGCAATTCACACGGATTTCAATATTCAATTCAGGATCTTAGGAACATGATTCTAACATAATAGCAATCTACCTAAGCGAATCCTGAGAACATATGCACAGTATCAACAACCATTAAGCAGTAGAGACAAACAACATTTGAAACTCATTCATTTAGATCATACAAATGTCAGT
Organism: Artemisia tridentata subsp. tridentata; assembly: GCA_021014915.2. Classification (NCBI taxonomy): domain Eukaryota; kingdom Viridiplantae; phylum Streptophyta; class Magnoliopsida; order Asterales; family Asteraceae; genus Artemisia; species Artemisia tridentata. The sequence goes on along the minus strand of CP139501.1, from coordinate 230,121,557 downwards.
GGAGTATTCAAAAACATCAAACACAACTGGTTTTCTAACTTCTTTTAGGTTTTGAGTCTTAAAGCATTTTGGGGATTATACGAGGATTCCAAAGTAACACAAATGAACCTTCTAGATACATAAAGCTAGGAAACTATAAGCAAATTGCACATAATGTCCTAAACTTTCTAGCAACTAACACACTTGGTCATTTGATATATTTAAGCAAGATCCTCTTCAACTAATTCCCCATTAACTACAAAACCATTTCTAACAAGTATGATTTAACCAATAAATCCGTTTGATGATATAAAATTTGAATTCACTCTCCCCCTCAATCAATGACCCGTATTCTAGTTGAACCTCAACTAAAATCACCCTTAACCCCACAACTCATCAAACAAGAACTGTCGTGAGGTTTTGTAGTCGTTGATTGAGTGACAAATTTTATGCATAATCCAAGTATAAACAAATTTCATACAACACAAAATCACCAAGTGTCTCACAAATAATTTTCAGAAGAATCATAGAATGAAAACTATTTGTTATACTAAGAAGATTTCTCTTCTTTTACAAGAAATGATGCACTGAAACGTACATCAAATCAGGAAACATGGATATAAAGTAATCCATGCCCAGGTGAACGTCACCCAGTTGGAGGAACAGCCGTCTTTTTGGCGACGTGCTTTCCCCAGTTTGAAGCTCGGGTTGCTATCTAAAGTAATAGCAAGCCATTTAGACATGTTTTAATCCTCCATTTTAACTTCTGCTCGAGCTTCATTTAAAGACCCGTGCCATTATTGAATGACATTTCTAAGTCCGTAAATGTTATCGATAAACAGAAGACATGCCTAGGTGAAACTATTTTTGGTATTTTCTAATTTTTTAATTTTTATGGGTTTTTCTGATTTTAAGTTTCTCTATATACAATTAGCAAGATTTTCTATATATCTATTTACAAGATGGTATAAGATATGAACAAGTATATATATACAAGGATACGAACCAGAAACCATTACTCCTCAGCATTCTGAATCTTCTCCGCATTCATCACTTGACTTGCTGAAGAGCAATGTGAGCACTTTCAATCAGGGAATGATTCTGGCTCAACACTCTCCCCTAATTAGTGCTCTCCCCCAATCTGACAACCTCTGACGATCACCCATAATAGGAAGAAGATTTTGGATGAACGCCCGAAATATGAAGAAGTCTTTTGATAACCAAATGCATGCCGTCTTTAATCTTCTAACACTCCCGTCCTAGAGTGACTCTGTCAAAAACCTTAGGCAACTTTTCGGTAGTTTAAGTTGAGCCTCAACTGAAATCTAGCTTAACCTCACAACTCATCAAACAAGAACTGTCATGAGATTAGGTTAACATCAAGTTGGACTTAACCTTCAACTACGGAACAACTTGAACCTAACTTAACTCCACAACTCATCAAACAAGAACTGTCATGGGATTAAGTTAAATATCAAGTTGTAAGAAAAGAGCTCAACATTCTTGAATGTAGAGAAGACTGAAGACTCGACCTTCTTCAAGATTGCCCAATGTGGAGGAATAGAATACCAATCATTTTCATCTCACCAAATGCCTTCCAGTAACCTTACATCTAACCCATCAGCCCGCAGCATACACATGAGATAATAACACCCAACAGAGAATGAAGAGTAGACTGACGACTCGACCTTCTTCAGTCCTTGGTATAACACCAAAGTAACAAGTTGAACCACTGATCATCTATAGAATGTATCCATATTTGGATATTAAGCCCTGATCACGTGAACCTGTTGTGCGTCCTTGATGTACACATTCTCTCTCCCCTGATGGTTACGATTAATCAGCACATAACGTAGCAGTGAAACGATAATACCAAGGTAACAAGTTGAACCACTGATCATCTACAGTATTTATCCATCCTGGATATTAAACCCTGATCACGTGAACCTGTTGTGCGTCCTTGGTGTACACATTTCTCTCCCCCATGATGGTTACGATTAATCGGAATCATCATCATGATGTGTACATGTAGCCTGATGACGTATGCATGAAGCATTGACTAGAAACCCTTTTTTGCTGATTGAACCAGCCCGTGAGAATATATAGATTAGCATTCCATGACCATGTTCTTCAACACCTTAATAGACGGAAGAAGTAGTGTTGGAGAAACATGGTTTGCACGACTCCTGAACTGACGTATTCAGGAGTCGTATGACCAATTCTCAATCATCAACCAACATGTAGATTAATATTCACCCTTTCCCCCCCTCAAAAATTGCATATGCCTTCCAACTGCAATTTTTGATGATTGATCTAGTGAATATGAATACCATCAACGGTAAGTAGCTCCACTTGACGGTTCTTGACGACTGACATGTTGTTTATTTACCCTTTCCCCCCCTCAAAAATTGCATATGCCTGTCAACTGCAATTTTTGGTTGAATACGTGAATAAAACTATACTCCAATATGCGCTGATTCACTTGAAGATTGAATAAGCACGGAAAGAGCATGAATCTTGATGATGAGAATGGCCATTAATAAGAAGACTCCTCTTCTTTTGAAGATAAAGTGCACTCAAGCGTACACTTTTCTTTTCTTTGATGAACGAGGCCTGCACTGAAGTGTACAGACGTCATCTGATGAAGAACGAGGCCTGCACTGATGTGTACAGACGTCATCTGATGAAGAGCGAGGCCTGCACTGACTTGTACAGACGTCATTATCTCTCTCTTTACTACTTCTCTCATCTAACTCTTTACCAACCCCATTATCATTTTGTTGGCTTGATGTCGTGACCACTGATGGAGAAAACCCAATATGATGAACTTGAAGCTGAAGTAACATAACCCGAACTTGTGACTTAAACTTGTGCTAATGCGAGACAAAGAGCGGTGCAGAGACTTCGTGCAACATCGAATCCCTAAGTACTCTATACTCTTCAACCAACCAACCATCAAGTATAAGAAATACATCACCTCTTGGATATCCACAACATCGTGTGACACTGAGCACTACAACGTGACCCCTTAAAGTGATAGTTATTTTGTAATAGGGAGAAAGAAAAAATAACTAGATATCCAAGTCCTTGTCATTGTATTGAAAGCTCAAACAAGGATCTCGAAGAATCTTCATCCAACCTCCCCGATATCTTCAGATGCTAAGTACACGCACCCATGAAATTTCACTTCAGCCTCAAATAAATAATACTGAACTAACCCCGTAGTCACATCCTGTGGTTAATGCCCAAATCTAGCCCTCTATGATGCTTTAACTGAACTTTGATAATGGTTTAAACCCGATCATGGTTAAGAGCGCATAGTCCATCATCACGGGATTTTACAAATCTGTGATTTAAACCGAGAAATAAGTTCTTTCTCGGGATTTTACAAAATCAAGAAGAAACCGTGAGGCAGTAACAGATTGAATGTGGCGTGACTGATTTTGATTTTAGGTGAACATCAGTTTGGGTTAAGAATATTTCGTGAGAAATACAGATCACATCACAACTTTTAAAACCTTTGGCCAACTAACCAACCTTGAACCCAGATTAGAGACCACTTGATGAAGGAAACCCGACGTACCAATACTGAAACCAGAAGAAGAAATCCCCAAATTTGTAACTTAAGCTTGCACTAATGTTGGAAGAACGGTGTAGAGAATTAATGCTCCAAGCAGATCTCTAAGTGCTCAATACCCAACCAAAGTATGAGACATTAACACCTCTTGCGATTATCGACAACGTCAATGACGTGTGACACTGAGTACTCCAGTAACTCTTAAGTGATAGTTACCCCGACTGCTGGTAACTAGATAACCCAAGTCTTCAACTTAAATTTTTCGCACGAGCAAGTTATCATTGAAAGTCATGCATCCAACCAACCCCGACTTCAAGATAAAATAAGTAGACGCCTTCGAGAACTACAACTTCAATCACAAATAAAGAATACCAGATTAACTTCGTGGTCATCTTGTGCTGTTGACTAGCCAGAAAGGAAAAGAAACATGCGCAAATTCTTAGAAGAGCCCATGACTCATAGTCAGTCCTATCAAACAAAGCTGTCTGATCCAGCTACTTGGATGTGGAATAGTTGTCGTACTGTGTACAGGATTTTACAGTTCTTGAGATTTATCTAAGAAATAAATTCAAGAACTAACTGCACAACAGTAAGTATCAAACTGCTGTAGACTGAACCACTGAATCCAGAATCGCTACGATCTGACCCGCTGTAACCGACATTGCAAAGATTCAAACCGCTGGAGACTGAACCGATACGATCTGACCCGCTGTAACCGGAACCGCTAAAATTCACATCGCTGGGGACGGAACTTCTAGGAAACTTGCGATAATTCTCCCCCTCAAAAAGGACATGGAATGACCTTTTTGCCAAAGCTGAGAGTCCGTGATGTTTGTGAATTTGACAGGCACAAAACATGGAAAGAGACAAATGAAACTACTGCAACGAAGATGGTGATTAAGACTCTCTTGTAGTAACCCCTTGCTTTCCTCATCATCAATGGTTTAGTAGATTAACAATTCATTGAAGCTCGTATTATGCCAAAAACCGCTTGATGAAATGCATATGACTTTAACGTGAGTAAGAGGTTAACACGTGTCTCCAAACAGATCACCTCTTGTCTTTAAGCCTGACTACCTCTTGAGAAGATCTCGAGCAACAATCCCATTAGAAGCTTGAGAAACAACAATCACTTGATGAAGCTTGATAAAGAACAAGTCCGCGACTTAAACTTGCACTAAATTATGATTAAGAACCTATATTGAGCACAACAACGTAACTCCTTTAAATATAGGTAGTGATATATACCCAACCTTCCATCCTTAATTGTATATATCCACTTCGTGAACATCCAAGTCTAATCATCTTAAATTGCAAATTGTGATTTAGAACCTATATTGAGCACAACAACGTAACTCCTTTAAATATAGGTAGTGATATATACCCAACCTTCCATCCTTTATTGTATATATCCACTTCTTGAACATTCAGGTCTAATCACCTTAAATAAGCTTGAGCAAGGGTCAACAAACATCGTGCATCCATCCACCCCGAGATGTTTGTGACACTAAGTACACCAACCCGGGCATTAACAAACCAACCAAGTTACCATAATTTCCCAATTCCTGCTGATCTTGAAGCACAAACTTATCCCGAAAAAATAGTCAAACCCCGTAAGTTTTATTTTGTCTAAATCCAAGTCCCGCCTACATGTCCAAAATTAATTTCACGGGATTTTACAGCTCTTGAGATTTAAACCGAGAAATCGAATCTTTCGCGGGATTTTCTAAAATCTACAAGCGAAACCGTGAAATCAACACGAACAGTTAAGGGTGAAGTGCAATATTAATCTTCGGAATACAAGTCACAGGAGTCAAATCACAACGTGATCAAATCACAACAAGTCGAGCCACAGATTGTCAAATTGCAACAAGTCAGATTGCAATCAACCAAGTCACAATAAGTCAAATCGCAAGTGTCAACTCGCAACGTCATATCGTAACTGGTCAAATCGTAATCCGTCAAGTCGTAACAAGTCAAAGCGCAACTTGACAAATAGCAATTAAACAAATTGTAATTCGACAGCTATAACTCATATCGTAAATATCAAATTGCATGCTTGCTCAAGTGGTAGGCTCTATTTGGACTACGCCGCCAAATCCGCAACTCTGTAATCCCGATGACATTCATAAACCCAAATACTAGCCGTGACATGTGTATCCTCGTGAAAATTTGGACTACCAAACATTACCACACTTAATCCAAACATTAAAGATTGTATCCAATAATTTTTGTACAAAATTTTAGGATAACAATTTTAATTTAGAGACCCATCAATTAGAGTGAACCATTAGTGTACAACATAAGGTCCTAGGGTCCGGTCCAGTCCTTGCTTTAATAGTCCACTCGGAACAAGCCAGTAGTGAAAATCAGATTACACACAATAAGTCCAATGTCACACGGCCCAAGTAACATCCCATATCAGCCCAGTCCATTGAGTTAACAAAGAAGCCCACTTAATCGAGTAATAAGGCCCCAATAAAGTCCAACTCGATCCATCCATCCAATAATCACCCCGGTTATAACATTAAAGTGTTACCCTAATTATACGGTATATATAAGACACTTTAAACTCATATACCTAACCCTAATCTAATATTAATCCGCCCCTATCCAAACTCTCTCCAAAACAGGCGCCTCCTTCACTTCACCAATCATCAATAATTTCCCGTACCCCTAATCCTTATCTCATCCGCCTACTACACCATTTCTTCTCTAACCCAAAAACACGCAGCCACCAAAAGATTCGACCTTGTTATTGATAAAGTCCGATTCTAATAGAATCCTTCCTTTCTTTCGTTGATCTCACTAATAACCGGTAAGATTTGTTTGCACTTGTGTTTCTTTGTTTAATCGAACGAAAGCAAGTGATATTGAAACACTTTTGTTTTGATATCTATTTTATGTTTCGAATATTAATAAGGACTTCTCAAGGCCTTTCTTTTATAGAACCGAATGAAAAAAAAATGAATCAAAACGGTATTGTTTTTGGTTCGTTCTTTATATCATTCGAAAAATTAAATAGGAGGCTTTGTTCTTCTATAGATCGATGATGGTTAAGGTCACAAAAAATCGTTATCGATTTGAATTAAAGGTGCACCCAACTGAGATCGAAATGTTGTGACTATATTTTGCTTTGAGATTTTAACGATCTATGATGTATTCGTTTTTTGTGTTTAGATCTTTTAAGATCTTTGAGTTAGAAGAACCACACAAAATAAATAAGCGAAAAACTGAGATCGGTGTAATTTTTTATTGGCCGAAGGTCTATGTTGTTGTTGACTGGGTTTAGGACAATTATTGTTTGTTGTTGTTGACTGGGTTTAGGATCGTTGGAGTTGTGATTGTTGTTTGTTGATGTAGTCGTTTGACCATTTGACCGAGTGACAATCCTTAAACTATCACAAAAACGAGTAACAGACAAACCGAGTCGATGAAAGGGTAGACAAACCGCATCTGTGCAAAACACAAGCCGTATACAAGTTAGAAACACAAACCGAGTTCGTGATTATACACAAACCGCGTCCACCTTATGTACACAAACCGAGTCCATGACAAACCGAGTTCATGATTTTGCAGACAAACCGAGTATACAATATATACACAAACCGAGTTCATGGTAAAACAGACAAACCGAGTCTACGACTGTATGGACAAACCGAGTCCAGGACAAACCGCATCGGAGACAAATTGCACCTTTGACCGGTCAACGCTGTCACTTTCGTACTTTCCTTAAAAACCGGATCTAGCTTTTCACATTCATCATACCGCTGCCAAGAAATCTTCTCGATTCGAACAAGAAAAAACCATAACTGCTAGAAGAAGTCCGTGATACATACACACAAGTGACAAGAGTCTGGTTTTCATAGCATCTCAAATCGCGGCTAAGCCTCAACCCAAAAACAGCTTTGGTTTTCATAGCACAAGTCACGAGTTTATACTAACCCAAAAATCAAACCAAGGCTATTTAAAAGAATGGCCAAAAACAAAACGTCATAGCAGTTTTAGTTGGATCTTGGCATGAATATCTTGTGTTGTGAATGAACCAGGAAAAGGTTAAAGTGATAAACCCAGTAATACTGATAGGGGATAATGATAAGACCACAAGTACCACAAACAAAAGTTTTGAAACTCATTCAAAGCCCAGATCCACAAACTGAACACAAGAAATAATGATAAGGCCCACACAATTATTCGAACAAAAAAAACGAGTAGATCAGTTTGTATAAAAGGATTCGAACCCAAAATGATGTAACAACCACAGATCTGACCAAGATGAAACCATGGCTCTTGATACCAATTGTAGGAAATAACCATATTGATTGTGTGGTTGATTCGGGTGGTCTTGATTCATGGAAGATTAGATCCATGGTTGAGTTTAGAGAGAAGTTAGAGAGAGAGAGGGAGACTCTTGAGAGAAACCTGGATAAGATTAGCTTGTGTGTGAAATGTTACAAGAGTTCCAACCCTTCCCAAGTGTGGGAAGGGGTATTTATACTTCCTAATAATAGTGCCCCTAGTGGGCTGTGAAGTGAGCTGACAGTGGGGAAAGCCCCGACCCACTCCACAAATATAGATACTACTAATCTAATAAAACTAATAATACTAATAATACTAAGCTTATATAAATAAGCCTACGAGCTATATAAATGCTAATTAGATGCTCGGGGTGACCGAACCTTCATATGAATATTTATATTCCTAACAGGTTGAAAGGTTGATGAGTTGACAAGCTATAAAGCATGTAGCATAGACAAGCATTGATGTGGTCACGATTGCCTATGGTACATAATACATTGGCTCCAAGAATTTCTTCCCACTTTTTGAATTGTGGCCTAAGTTCATTTAGCTCCATGCCAAACGGGTCTCGGTTGACTTCATTTCCTTGGTGGGTTGCTCTTGTGTTGGAAGTTCTAGGAAGGAAGAGATGGTCTCGGATTATCTCTTTTGGAATCAAAGGAGTGTCGTATGGAGGTATACGATCAACAATAGAATCAAGGGTTGATAAAGACCATTTATCCGAGTAAAGGCATGTACCTTCACACAGAATTTCAATGACTTCCGCAAATTGATTTAGAGGAATGTTGAAGTCATTTTCATTGACTTTGAATTGGATAGAGATGAGACCATAATCATTTTTGGTGAGGACAACACTAGCATAAAACTCTAATACAAATCTAGGACATATTTGTTCGTTGATGTCCAAAAGACCATAAAAGTGAATGGTTGCTAGTTCTTGGCGAATATTGGTTCCTTCTAGAAAGGAAGGGTCAATGGTTCTACCCTCGTGAACATATCGTTTTTCTAGGGCCTTAAAGATTTTCATTTGAGCCGGTGTAAGTCCCTTAGTTTTGTGGTGTTTTATTGGAAGGTATTTTAGGGTATTGATGAACTCAAATAAATACATATTATTACTATCATTTATCCTATTAATTTGACTTGTTTTATTATATTATGTATGAGGATTGATACTTAATCATTTACTTTTGTAATTCTCAGTTGAAAACAAGCATTTGGTGAAACTTGGCGATTTTGGACTAATTATGGAGCAAAACATGCAAGAAGTTAAGAGTCTACCGAAATGTACAAGATCAAGACTATTCTGCTCCAGATGCGCCGCATCTCACTTATGACATGCGCCGCATCACTATCAATATTTCACCAGATACGATCCAAGATACAAGAGGACATGCGCCGCATCCAAAGATGAAGATACGCCGCATCTTCTGGCGGTGTACGAATATTCCTGAATATTATAATCTTGGACCCCACGCGAAGTTAAGTAAATGCGCCGCATCTACTTACTAGATGCGCCGCATCTTACCCTCAGACAGAAACTATAAATACCCCAAGACCAGACGAATTTCGTGTGACACATATTATATACGAAGACCGAAGACCAGAAACCTAGGACGAATTCAGTCAAGGCAGCAGCACAAGACACACCCGTTGCATGTGTTTAAATCATTAAGTAGTTTTGTTTTATTGTGTTAGTAAACTTTAATTCATCAAGATTGGTGGCTTGTGTAATGTGACAACGGAAAGATTGCACTCCCTTAAAACTGCTTTCTCATTAATTAAAGTTTATATGTTGATGTCATTGGTGACTTTTATTAGTGCATTGATAACCTCTGTGTCTAGCTGAGCGTTGATCGGGTCGCCATGCCTCTGCCCTCGCCTGTTTATTAGATCGCCTATGCATTCTATGGTCTGTAGAAAAGTAGGAGAAAGATAAACGGGATAGTCATAAGTAATCATTAAGGGTTTACTCGCCGATAAGATTAGAACCAACGAGAAAGGACTTAATCTCGGTGCGTTGCATCGAACTATACACTTCATATAACACTAGCAATAAAACAAGTGACAAACTACTTATCATAAGGACAGCCCTCTTATTGTCTCGAGTATTTATATGTGTACGTGTGTGCTACTTGCTGATTCGTGCCTATTGGTTTAGTTTATTATTTAATTGCAACCAAATCGTGCCAGTCTCTCAGGCTGAACCCCCTTGCGTTAGAATAGGTTGTATAGCTAACTTAATATATTAAAATACTGATTAGAATAACGAGATAATACGTTCCACTCTTAGTGATCGACACTCTACTTACCATTATATTCATACTGACCGGGTACACTGCTCGTTAAGTGTGTGTGTTATTGATAAGTCGGCTAAATATAAATTTAAAACTTGAGTAGGCATTAAAACTGCTAAACCGCAACGACACACGCTACGCATCAAGTTTTTGGCGCCGTTGCCGGGGAGTGAATTGTTATTATCTGTTAATTTGATTAGTATTTTAATTAGGTTTTTAATTTTTTTTTCTAACCGCTAATTTTGTTGTATATTAGTTTAATTTGCATTCATTGTACTATTTTGCATATTTTCTGTTTTTGTGTGTTATTTGTTTGTGTTTATTTTCGTGTGTTTTTATTTGTTTTAATTTTTCGTATTTTTTTGTGTTCTGCTATCGTTGTACTGAGCTAAATCGAACGATACGGCGCATCTGATTTCTCAGATACGGCGTATTGCGTTCAATTTTTTTTATAAAATACAACGCGTTTAATTAATTCGATACGACGCATCTTTTCCCCAAGATACGGCGTATCTGTTTTTGATAAAAAAAATTTCTAAACGATAACGCCATACGACGCATCTGCTTCAGCAGATACGGCGTATCTATTATTTTAATTAAAAACAGTTTTCGAATTATTAAACAGATACGGCGCATCGATTTTTATCGATACGGCGCATCTTCTGAATCAAAAATCTTATATTTTGAAAATTAACGAAGTAACGGCGTATTAGTTTTTGCTGATACGGCGCATTAAAATTTTTTATAAGTACAATTAATTTTTGATTAATTAAACATACGGCGCATTTGATTTATCGAGCGCGGCGTATTGCGTTTCTGAATAAAAGTCTGATTTATTTTTAACGTATTAGATACGGCGTATCCCATTTATAGGATACGGCGCATCGTCAGCTGATATCAGTAACTTTTATTTTACTTTGATCGTTTCACCCTTCTTTTGCACGAGTAAGTTTTTATTTCAGGAAGATGGACGATCCGGATATTACAATGGAAGAATATATCAGACTTGGAGAGGAAAGAGCCTTGAGCAATAATGGGATCTACGATTGGGAAAGAGCAAGATATGGTGCACAAGTTATTGATACGAAAGAAATCACTATGGAAGAATACTTGATTCTTGGACGAGAAAAGTCAAGGAAAGAAAGAAACAAATTGCCGTTTCAACACACTTGGTGTATGTCGAATGATGATGAAGAAGATTCGTATACAATGAAACCAATTCCGGCAATTGTTATTGATAGTACTTTTTCTCCGGAGATTGCACAAGATGATGTGTATACGGAACCTTACGTTGAAGAATATTCTGCAATCGTATTACCACCATTAGTCAATCTATCGGATGAAGATGAAAAGTATTCTAATTTTGATTTAGAACCATTTGACGCCATAGTTTATGATGACATACCTCAACCAAATTTTGACCCAACAAGGGATTTTGAAGAAATCTGGGATTACTTATTTAAGGAGGAAATTCGGGACGATGCTGAAATTGAAAGACCACTAGTTGAAGATGGAGAATCACAAGATGAATTGGAGTCACTTACAACACAAAGTAGTACAAATTTATTAAATACTATTGATCCCGTTACTAATAATCTTGCTAGTTTTCCTAAACAGGTTGCAAAACAAAAGGATAACGAGGTGGAGTATATTACACTACCTATTGAAGCACCTGTGATCAACCCGTATTTGGTGGAGCTCGAAGAAGAGTTTGGTGATGAGCTCTTAAACACTGCTATGATTGATGAAGATGATGATTCAGACCTTATGAAGTATATAGAGGAACTCGAATTTTTACTTGCTAAAGACCCTTTCTCATCTTCTGCGGAAGTCAAGGGACGCCTTACTACCGAAGAGAATAACCAAGAAGAAAGGAGACTCATTTTTCCTCAACACACTACTCTTTCAGAAGGAATGGTCAAGTCATCCAATTTATCAACCAAACCGGGTAAGTATAGGAAAGATGTACATATATTGCCAAGGTATGATCTTTATTTATTTCTTCCATCTTTACTAGCAAATTTACACTCTTTTCGTGTTTATTGCTATTATCACCCGCACTTGATCCCAAGTGGGGGAAACAACACCCTATTACACAGTAAATAAGGGTGGAGTCAGGCTCGTGACTCGAACAAAAACAAGCGCTTCGTGGGAGGCAACCCATGCTTATCTTTTATTTTTATATTATGTTCTGTGTCGAGTCAGTCAGGCCGCAGAGGATACGGCGCATCTCAATCCTGAGATGCGACGCATCTCCTGCAATGGTCATATCTTTATTTTTTTCTGCATTTTTTATTTTCGAATTTAAAACTTTTTATCAGTTTATTTTAATGCGGCGCATCCCTGGTTAAGGATGCGGCGCATCTTTTATTCTGATCCGTATTTATTCCAGGCTCGATACGGCGTATCTTCTTCCATAAGATACGGCGCATCGACTGACCTGATGATTTTCATTTTTAATTTTTATGTTTACCTAACTACTAATGTGTTATGCAAGTTTGAACCTTTCTTATCTTAGGTGTGTTTTGAAGCCTTGGTGGTATTATAGATTCCTGCATTTCCTGTGGATACATCGAATATGAAGCTTAAACGTTCTAATCCACAAGAAATATGATTTTTGCTCTTATACAAATGGAGGATCATACCGAGCAAATCTCAGGGGAGTTTTTCTGTTCTAATTCTTTTATTTTCCAGTTTTTAACCTTTTATACAAACAACGAGGACGTTGTTTAACTTAAGTGGGGAGATTGGAGAATTAGAACACTTAACACTTACTTGTCCTAAACTTTTCAAAATATGCTTAAAATGTGCTTAATATATCAAAATTTAAAATTTTTAGCATGTTTTTGTTTAAAGTCTAAGTTGCATAGCTGCACACATGACGTTATTTTCAAAAATTGTGATTTTTCAAAATTCACAAATCTATGAGTGTGCCGGTGACTTGTAAACTTTAGAACTTGGCTTGTATACTATTCGAGACCACCATAATAAGTATTATTTATATAATTGGAATGACTTGTCTAAATTGGTAAATTTCTAGGATTACACCCAAATAGCCTTATATGTTATGTGATATTAGCTAACTACACTGGTTAGTTAACCCCCGTATAACCCTTTTGTTACTCTCATTTTTAGAGTAAGATACCCCTAGAAAAACACTCAGAGCCATTCCTTTCGTTTCTTACACCTTTGTTATAATGTTTCGTTACACCTTACACCTTAGCCTACCCTGTAGATTAAAATCCGTGGTTGGTTAATTGCTTTAGGCAAAGTGTGTTTCCTTACATTACCTGTGTTCGCGTGCGTAATTCATTATCTATGGTTAGGTCGGGAAATTGCACAATGCAATTGGAGTGAAAGTAAATATTGTATATCTTTGAGTTTATTTTTTTCGTGTGTTTACTACTTTCACTATTACCGTTATTTCTGAAGTTATAAAAAGTATGGAAAAATTATCCAGATTTATCATTATAGTGATGTGGTGAAATTTTACACATCTATGTTTATGTTTAAAAAAAAAAAAAAAAAAAAAAAAAAATCGAAAAAATGAGAAAAGAAAAAGAAAAAAAAGAAGAAAGTTGGATGTTTGTTTTAAACCAACGATGTAAAGTTATGTAAGTGGTCGATATCACCACTATTTGTTGTATATTATATCTATGGATTGAATGGGAGTTGGCAGTTATGGGAACGTCAACTAAGGTTTATTCTTTGATTAAGATCTTGTTGAGTATAATTCGTGTCTACCTAAAGCATGTGTTTCAAGTGTTAAAGCGTGAGTTATTCAATTATATGAGTCTTATTCATGGGATGGTTGGGATAGTGATTAACCACACTTAGGATTTTAATTTATTTGTTTTGTTTATTTTTCATTTTACACCAATTTATATCCCAAAAATTATCCATACCCTTTATTATTCTTTATCCAACCAAACCTTTGATTTATTGAGATTAGGGATTTGAGCAATCTTAAGTATCGTAGTCGTGGATTCGGCTATGTATTTATGATTTTGTCGCCCTTTTTGATATATTATTTTTGGTGAAGTTTGGACCTATCTTTAGCCTATTCGAGTTAAGGATTTGAGCAATTGCAAGTATCGTGTTCGTGGATTCGATCATGTATTTGTGATTTTGTCGCCTTTTCTGGAATTTGAGATCGATAGTGATTAAGAATAATTAACCCTTAAGCCTAAAAACCCTTTTTACCGCTTTAGACTTGTTATTCCTTGGCTTTAGTGGAAGAGATGTGTATACTTGCCAGGCTTATGATAGAATATTCGTCGCGACTGGACAGTTAAACGATTAGATTTGCTTTTACCGAAATATTTTATTTTACTTCTAATTCGTTAAGTGTTTAGTTGTGTGATTATGACAAAAACGAATACGTGCTTAAATATAAAAATAAATCCTAATATCTTTTAGGATACATTTTCATAAGATTTAATTCTAAGGTTTACTTGGGGACAAGTAAAGTTCAAGTGGGGGGATATTTGATGAACTCAAATAAGTACATATTATTACTATCATTTATCCTATTAATTTGACTTGTTTTATTATATTATGTATGAGGATTGATACTTAATCGTTTACTTTTGTAATTCTCAGTTGAAAACAAGCATTTGGTGAAACTTGGCGATTTTGGACTAATTATGGAGCAAAACATGCAAGAAGTTAAGAGTCTACCGAAATGTACAAGATCAAGACTATTCTGCTCCAGATGCGCCGCATCTCACTTATGACATGCGCCGCATCACTATCAATATTTCACCAGATACGATCCAAGATACAAGAGGACATGCGCCGCATCTATAAATGGAGTTACGCCGCATCTTCTGGCGGTGTACGAATATTCCTGAATATTATAATCTTGGACCCCACGCGAAGTTAAGTAAATGCGCCACATCTACTTACTAGATGCGCCGCATCTTACCCTCAGACAGAAACTATAAATACCCCAAGACCAGACGAATTTTGGGTGACACATATAATATCCAAAGACCGAAGACCAGAAACCTAGGACGAATTCAGTCAAGGCAGCAGCACAAGACACACCCAATTCAAAGATACAAGAGCTGTAAGAAGGTGCTGCATGTGTTTAATTCATTAAGTAGTTTTGTTTTATTGTGTTAGTAAACTTTAATTCATCAAGATTGGTGGCTTGTGTAATGTGACAACGGAAAGATTGCACTCCCTTAAAACTGCTTTCTCATTACTTAAAGTTTATATGTTGATGTCATTGGTGACTTTAATTAGTGCATTGATAACCTCTGTGTCTAGCTGAGCGTTGATCGGGTCGCCATGCCTCTGCCCTCGCCTGTTTATTAGATCGCCTATGCATTCTATGGTCTGTAGAAAAGTAGGAGAAAGATAAACGGGATAGTCATAAGTAATCATTAAGGGTTTACTCGCCGATAAGATTAGAACCAACGAGAAAGGACTTAATCTCGGTGCGTTGCATCGAACTATACACTTCATATAACACTAGCAATAAAACAAGTGACAAACTACTTATCATAAGGACAGCCCTCTTATTGTCTCGAGTATTTATATGTGTACGTGTGTGCTACTTGCTGATTCGTGCCTATTGGTTTAGTTTATTATTTAATTGCAACCAAATCGTGCCAGTCTCTCAGGCTGAACCCCCTTGCGTTAGAATAGGTTGTATAGCTAACTTAATATATTAAAATACTGATTAGAATAATGAGATAATACGTTCCACTCTTAGTGATCGACACTCTACTTACCATTATATTCATATTGACCGGGTACACTGCTCGTTAAGTGTGTGTGTTATTGATAAGTCGGCTAAATATAAATTTAAAACTTGAGTAGGCATTAAAACTGCTAAACCGCAACGACACACGCTACGCATCATAGGGTATCCTTGTAGTCATAGAAGGTTGCGGGAGGCATGATTGATCCTAGATACAAAAATTACATACTTTAGTTAAAACTAATGAGAGTTTAGATATAATGTTCTTGTGTGTGCCTATATGAGGACAATGTGGAGGTGTAGTTATCTCAACTCCTTTTAATGCATAAAAATGATTTCATTTAGCAAGTTTTGTAACAAAACAAGAGATAACCCAAACGCTCCTAATTCAATGTAGCTTCGATTGAATGTACCCGAAAATACATATTAGTTATGTATTTTCTTTAGCATTCAAGAGACATTATGCAAATGATGTTTTAAAGATAATGATTTTATTTGTATGAACAATGTGAAAAATCATTTTTCCTAATAGTGAGAAGCTTTTTACAAAAATTTTGACATGGGGTTTTTGGTAAATTATGATAATGTCTTTCAATATGCAATTCCTAACTAAGGGAAACATGATTAATTATGTAATTTAGCAAATGTACTTCATGATTTATCAAAAAAATGCATAATCCCCAAGTTTAGGTTTTGTGCAAGAAATAGAAACCCTAGACTTAGATCAGGAGTGTAAATGTGGTTGGGAAACTTACAGTGTGGATTAGAGCACAAATTTGTTGAAGGAGATGCTTAAATTCTGAGAATGGTATGCCATGGGACGAGTTTAAGTTATTTGTGTGTTATGGGTAGGAGTAAAGGAGTGTTTGTTTAATATATTTAAAAACCAACCCAGGAACCTATGGATGGGGCGGAACCAAATATTTGGTTCCGTCCTTGTTGTCGGAGGGTTCCTTGGGACCAGTTTTGGGTTTTGGTCATTTTTGTCGTGTTTGGTTAAGCTAAGGTTTTAACTACACATTTGGTTCCATTAGTCCTAATCCTAGTCTAAGAAGATTAAATGGTTCTCTCTTAAGAGGTTTCATTAGGATATCGGCAATGTTGTCTTCTGAGGATACTTTCTCGATTGAGATGTTTCCTTTTTGAACATTGTCGCAGAGAAAGTGATGACGGATTTCAATGTGTTTGGTTCGAGCATGTTGAACTGGATTTTTACTAAGATTGATAACTCCTTTGTTGTCGCAAAGAATAGGGACGTCGTTGAGTTGAATTCCATAGTCGACGAGAGCTTGTTTCATCCAAAGAGCTTGTTGACATGCTTTTCCTGCTGACACGTACTCGGCTTCGGTTGTTGAGATTGCTAGAGCCGTTTGTTTCTTTGAGAACCATGAGGTAAGAAAATGCCCAACAAAAGTACAAATACAAC
This sequence comes from Artemisia tridentata subsp. tridentata, assembly GCA_021014915.2. Taxonomy (NCBI): domain Eukaryota; kingdom Viridiplantae; phylum Streptophyta; class Magnoliopsida; order Asterales; family Asteraceae; genus Artemisia; species Artemisia tridentata. The sequence goes on along the minus strand of CP139501.1, from coordinate 230,104,272 downwards.
TTGTACTTTTTCTATCGACATAGTCACTGGCATGGTCCGAGTCGGCATACACTATGGTTTCAGTTCCCGTTCCTTTGGGATACCATAATCCTAAGTGTGTAGTACCTTTAATGTATCTAAATATTTATTTTACTGCTTCAAGATGGGATGTTTTAGGATTTTCTTGAAAGCGAGCACATAGACAAACACTAAACATAATGTCGGGTCTACTAGCCGTGAGATAGAGTAGACTACTAATCATTCCTCTATATTTAGTGTTGTCTACGGATTCACCTTCTTCATCCTTGGTGAGTTTAGTTTCTGAGGACATGGTTGTTTTCATAGGTTTAGAGTCTTCAAGACGAAATTTCTTAAGCATATATTTTATGTATTTAGATTGGTTAAAGAATATCCCATCTTCTAATTATTTTATTTGATGACCTAAGAAAAAGTTTAATTCTCCCATCATACTCATCTCAAACACGTCATGCATGATTTTTGAGAAATCATCGCATAACTCTTGACAAGTTGATCCGAATATGATGTCATCCACATATATTTGAACTATGATAATATGTGATCCCTTTTTCTTAGTGAAGAGAGTGTTGTCTACTAGTCCCACGGTATACTTATGTTCAACTAAGAATGTTTTAAGTAGATCATACCATGCTTTTGGTGCATGCTTAAGTCCGTATAAATCTTTTTTAAGTTTGTAGACATGATTTGGTTTTTCAAAATCGGCAAAGCCGGGAGGTTGTGCGACATATACTTCCTCATTTATGAAACCATTAAGAAATGCACTTTTGGCATCCATTTGAAAAAGTTTAAAGTCATGTGCACATGTATATGCAAGTAATATTCTAATTGAATCGAGCCTAGTAACCAGAGCAAAAGTTTCATCATAGTCAATGCCTTCTTGTTGATTATAGCCTTGAGCTACTAGCCTAGCATTGTTTCTAGACACTACACCATTTTCATCCATTTTATTTCTAAAGACCCATTTTGTTCAAATTATGGTTTGACACTTTGGTTGAGGAACTAATGTCCAAATATCATTTCTAACAAATTGGTTTAATTCTTCTTGCATTGCTATGACCCAAGATTCATCTTTTATAGCATCATTTATATTTTTGGGCTCAATGGTTGAAATGAAACAAAAGAAGTTACTTTGATTTTGAACTTTTGATCTTAAGGTTCTTTCATTAATTTCTCCTATGATATTATCTAATGGATGACTTTTAGATTCTTTGATATTTACAATTTCTCTATTTAAAGGTTCATCTTCCTTGTCATTATCTAGATTCTCTTAGTTTTCAACCATTTGACTTTCAACCAAGTCATCATCTACCAAAGGTGATGTCTTAGAGGGAGGTGGACTTTCGTCAAATGTTACGTTCAACGATTCCTCGACTCTTAAGGTTTCTTTGTTCAAAACGATATAGGCTTTACTATTTTGTGAATATCCAAGGAACACACCTTCATAAGACTTTGGGTCAAATTTGGTGAGATAATCCTTAGTGTTTAGAATGAAGCACTTGCTTCCAAAAACTCTAAAGTATCCTAATGTAGGCTTTTTGCCTCTATATAGTTCATATGGAGTTTTATTCAAAAATGGTCTTATTAAAACTCTATTTAAGATATAGGTAGATGTGTCAACGGCGTTACACCAAAATTTTTGTGGTATGTTTTGTTCATTAAGCTCCAAATTGAGTTTCATTATCAAATTCACGACCGTGATCCGTTCTAATTGACACAATGCTACTTCCTAGTTGATTTTGAATTTTCTTACTAAGAAATTCAAACTTATCAAAAGCTTCATTTTTACTTTTCAAAAATTTTGTCCAAGTGTATCTTGAATAATCATCTACTATGACCAAAGTGTAGAAGTTGCCTCCATAACTTTGTATAGCGGATGGACCAAATAAATCCATATGCAAAAGTTCTAGACACCTAGATGTAGACACCATATTTTTAGCCTTATGGCTATTATGAACTTGTTTCCCAATTTTGCAAGCATCACAAAAGTGTTGGTCATATTTCAACTTGGGTAGGTTCCTAACGAGTTCCTTAGATGATAGAGATTGGATGAGTCTCATATTGGCGTGGCCTAAACGTTTATGCCAAAGAGTTGAGGTATCGTCTAGAGAGGTGAGGTAAAGTTTATCTTTAGATGTTTTATCTATTTTCATAACATATACGTTATTTTTCAAAAGACATTTAGCTATGGTTATATCGTCTTTTAGTATTTTACTTCCGTTTTCACTAAAGAGAACGTCATACTTTTTACGGCATAGTTGGCTAATGCTAAGCAAGTTAAATCCTAGGTTATCAACATGAGAAACATCATCAATAGAGAGAGAGTCATGAGAGATAGTACCTTTTCTGACGATTTTGCTTTTTAACTTGCTACCAAAAGTAACATTACCTCCGTCATATTCTTGGTAGGTTGAGAAAAGACTCTTGTTTCCCATCATATGCCTTGAACACCCGCTATCTTTTATCCACTCGTCTGGTTACAAACCGACTTTCAAGCATACCTAAGTTATAGAAAAACTCAAGCATTTGGTCCACAATATCTCATGGGTCCATTTTGGTTAAACATCCAATTAACTTGATTCATGTATGGGAATGGTGGATATGGGTTCCATGGCATGTAGTTGGGACTTTGATAATTCCTAGAAAAGTTTTGGTTCCAACTATTTTGATAATAAGATTGTGTGTTGTAGTTATTTTTTGGAAAGGGGCGTTTGGGAATAGTCGTCCTAGGTCTTTAATGAGTAGTTTTAGCTCTAAATTCATTTTTAGCAAGTCCTACTCCTATAGTAACAGCTGGTTTTTGTTTATTTATAGTTGAACTAGTATTAGGTTTCTTTGTGACTTTAACGAACTCTGTATGCGCTGAGGTGCAAGCTTTCTGTTCAGCAATAGTTCCCACGGATCCCTTCTCAACTACTGGCGGAACCAAGGATTTGGTTCCGTCTGATTCGTGGGTTTCTGAGACTGTTGGAATTCTTTCTTGTACTTTTATGGCTTGTTTCTTTAGACTACTTATATCTCCTAATTTCATAAAGCCTAGTCCAGTTTTATCATGTGGTAATTTTTGGACTTTCATTATTTCATCTACACAACTAATATTCTTATCAAATCTTTTTGAATTTAGAGTTTTGTTTGATAAGAGCGTCATGTGTGATTTTAAGTTTCTCTATTTCAAGTCTAAGCTCTTGACATGATATACATACCTCGTCAATAGCTTTACTCTTTTCTAATCGTTTAGCTTTTTCTTTTAACTCATAAACTTCATTTTCTAAAAATTCCTTTTTAGTTTTCAAAAACTTATTCTTGTTTATGATTTTTAAGCTAAGTTCACATAGTTTGTGATATTCATTTTGTAAGGTGTAGTCATCAATAGAAGAATAAGATGAGTCAGAGAGTACCTCGTTTGAGTCATGAGCTGTAACACCTTCAAATTACCGCAGTGGAACGATAGTGTCAAGGGGGTATTACTTCATAATATAGAACAATGTATAGAAAACGACCTCTAAATGAGACGTTTTGAAATGTTATCATTCGAATAATTTAAATCAGAGATATAACAAGAAATTCCAAAGTATGATTACATAAATGTTTTCAAAGTGTATCGAATGATAAAGATAAGTGCATAAGTCTCTAAAGTATGCAAATGACTCTAAGATCCATGCATCCACTATCGCCTTATTAACCTGAGATAAACATGCTAAAAAGTGTCAACCAAAGGTTGGTGAGTTCATAGAGTTTAGTTTAGTGGTACAGCATTTGAATAAGGATTTCACAGCAAAGGCATTGTAAATCCACTCAGTCCCAAGCCCCGTCCACACAAGACTTGCAACCTGTGTGTTTATAACCCACTGCTAAAGTATGAGTAGGACAGATGTGTATACGATATACAAACCTCCTAACTGTGTATATATGTATCATGTGTACTCCAGATTATATTTACCCAAGGTCTCGTCATTATGGACACAAGGGTGGGGGCTTATTCGATTGTAGCAGATATAGGATAAGATTTAGGGAATAATTCTAGGCAACTTGTGTATTTAAAAAGGGTGTGTGAATGAGGTGCTCGATTTATGGTCAAGTTGCATGGTTATATATATTTCGACATACCTAAAGGGCCCAAACAACATTAGAACGTGACCAAAAGATTATAGAAAATGTGCATAAGGACTTAAAAAATCATTTAAGCCTTGTCGAATTTAGTTGTCTCATGAGTGAATTTTACTTGGACTAGCTTTAAGCCTCGTTTATGTGGCAAACGTTCGAATCAAACCATGAACATTGTCAATCCTGAATCTTTGGAGTATAAGGATTTGAATCATGTAAAATAAGGTGTGGTTTGTGTGTCGAAATATGGAATAAAAGTGATCAAGTGGAAGTACATTGGATCAACTAGAATTAAAAAGGAAATGAAAACTTGGGCTGGAATAGTGTTGGGCTTGAATAGTAACAAGCCTAGAATATGAAATAAGGATCCGTTTGGTGTTTATTTGTATATTGGACTGTCGTGGTGTGTGTGTGAGCTCGTTCTAAAGTATCATGAATCACGTAACAATGTTTGAATTATAGAAATGTAATAAACAAAATTTTCAAATTTTGCTCGTAAAAATGGTTAAGTAACTGTAATGATGGATTAATACTAGATTAATGTTGACTAATGACTAGGGAATGCTACATGTTGCTACAGTACCTACCCCTTATTTTGAATCTCGTCTCGAGATTCAGTCTGTGTTACCTGTTGAAAGATGCTAACGAATAGTCGATGTGTAAAGTTAAAGTAATTAGGCAAAAACTTACATATCTAGGGTAGAATACTACTTGTCATGGGAAAACGTACTCATTATTTGTTAGCTGCATCTGAATGACCCAAATAGAAAGCTCAACCACGAGATCAATTGCTAAAGCTAGATTACCCTGTCTTTGTCTAGGTGCTCTATTGAATCTAGGAAACGCATTCCTGAGGTGATCCGGGCTGTTACATTCATAGCATGCCATTTGATTATTCCTTATGTTGCCTGCATTCCCTGGTGCTTTACACAGATCCGTAAAATGACCCAACTGATTGCAGTTTGTACACTCACGGCAGGGCACAGACCCCGGGTGATGATAAGCACATTTAGTACACTTAGGATGTGGACCTACATATCCTTTCTGACCAGACCCATTGGTCATAAAGGTTCTTGTTTTCTTGTTGTCAATCATGGGGACCGTGTTAATACAAATATCGTCCTAAAAATGTTATTTATATTTTACAATCTTTGCTTTATTTTTTTAATGACAATTATAAGGTTTATCTTTAGCAAAGCATAAATATAAGTTAAAGTCTTTTACATTTATAGTAACAATCTTTTTAAACTCATTTACATATCACATGATCACTAGGAATTACATTGCATACATATATACTTTTACATGTTTATTTTTATTTCTTATAAATAGAAATATACACATGACATCATGGCCATACCTCATTAGGAAATCTTTTGATATCTTGGTTGACTTTGCAAAATATTTTGGAAAGATTTAGAAGCAATGAGTTGGATTGTGTAAGATCTTGGTAAGATCTTATAAGAACCAGCTGGCATGTCTCGGCGGAACCAAACAGGTGTATGGGCGGAACCCAGAATTTGGGTCCGCCAAATCCGCCACTTGTCTGCTTAGTTTTGCCTATAAATAGCAAGCTGATCATTCAAGGACAATCATCACTCATATAGCATAAATTACATATTCATTCATTTGTACATTACTAACCCATTCATTCATTCATTTCATTCTTAGTGATCTTCCTTTTGTAGCAAATAGATCAAGCATCAAGGATCAACAAACTGTTGCAATCCTATTAGTGTAGTTACTGTGTGATTTGTTAGTAGTTCACACATCATTGTTAGTGTTTTAGTCCTCAAAACAGATAGAGTGTCGGGAGTGGTTGTACCCTTGTAAAGAACTCGACATCTAGCTTAGTGTCGGAAATTGTATAGGCGACGTCAGGTTGGTTCTACCTTGAACTAGAACCCAGTATTTAGCTTTGTACCGGAAAAAGGTGTAAGCGACGTGTGTAAAGGTTTTCTCCGCCGAGAAGGGAGCTTGTTTGTTAGTGAAGAAAAACTCTCGAGTTAGAGGCTCGAAGAGTGGAGTAGGGCAAGGAAGAGAGTCCTTGTAACCGAACCACTATAAATCTCCGTGTTGTGGTTCGATTGTTCTTTTCCTTACTTGAATTACTTATATTGATTGTTTGTATGCATTAACTTGAAATCACGTTAAGTCTCAAAACGAATAAATTTAAAAAGCGGTAAAAACTATTCAACCCCCGTCTAGTTTTCCACAATTGGTATCAGAGCTACGTTACTCAAGATTTTCAAAATATATTGTATTTTAAAAACTTGAAACGATCATTAGATTTTGAAAACTTCAAAGAAGGGCAATCTATGCAAAGACCACCACTATTTGAACCAAATAGTTTTATATATTGGAAAAACCGCTTTGAAACTTATGTGAAGTCAAAAGATATAGATTTATGGTATATTATCGTAGAAGGTGATAACAAACCTATATTGAATATATCAGGAGGTCGGGATGATGGTACTTCTCTTACTCGTCACAGTGATGAGCAAAAGAAGTTGATTGCCAAAAATAATGAAGCTAAAAGGATGCTTTATAATGCTTTACCTAAGAAAGAATATGAAAGAGTCTTTATGTGTAAAACCGCTAAAGATATTTGGCAATCATTAATTATCACTCATCAAGGGAACTCACAAGTCAAAGATAACAAAATTGATCTTCTCGTTAAACAATATGAACAATTTGTTATCTCTGAAGATGAGACCATTGATAGTGCTTTTGCTAGGTTTAATACTATAATTTCTTCTCTTAAAGTACTTGACGAATCTTTTTCTAGTAAGAACTTTGTCAGGAAATTTCTTAGAGCACTTCATCCGAAGTGGAGAGTAAAGGTGACGGCTATTGAAGAATCCAAGGATCTTTCAAGCATGAGACTTGACGAGCTCATCGGAAATCTCAAAGTTCACGAGATGGTAATGGAAAAAGACTCAGAAATAGTTAAAGGCAAAAAGGAGAAGATGAAGGCCATTGCCTTAAAAGCTAGGGTAGAGTCAAGTGATGATGAAGAGTCTAGTTCGAGTAGCGAAGATGAAGAGTATGCCATGGCCGTTAGAGATTTCAAGAAGTTCTTTAGGAGACGAGGAAAGTTCGTAAGACAACCTCGTGAAGAAAAGAAATCCTTCCAGAAAGACCGTGATGATAGGAAAGGAAAAGTAGATAGGAAGTGTTTTAGGTGCGGGGATTCCGGTCATCTAATGGGAGAATGTTCAAAGCCTCCAAAGAACAAGTCTCAAAGTGCATTTGTTAGTGGAGCTTGGAGTGACAGTGAAGGTGATGACGACGAGCCTAAGAACGATGAAGTTGCTCTCATGGCTCATGACTTAGAAGAGGTACATTCTGACTCGTCATACTCCTCTATTGATGATGAAACCTTAGAAGTAGAATATAACAAACTGTGTGATATTACTCTAAAAATCATAAACAAAAATAAGTTCTTAAAAACCAAAACAACACTTTTAGAAAACGAAGTCTATTGGTTAAAAGAAAAAGAGATACGATTAGAAAAGGGTAAAGGTGTTAAAGAAACATGTGTCTCATGTCAGGAACTTAAACTAGAATTAGAAACACTTAAGACCACACAGGAAGATCTTATCAAACAAAACTCTAAGTTTAAAAGGTTTGATAAAAACATAAGTTGTGCAGATGAGATAATGAGAATACAAAAATTACCTTACGATAAAACCGGACTAGGTTTTATGAAACTAGGAAACTTAAGTGACTTTCAGAAACAAACTGTGAAAGTACAAGAAACTGTTCCAACAAGATCAGACACCCACGGATCTGGCGGATCCAAAAATTTGGTTCCGCCAGTTATGGCCAAAGGTTCCGCGGGTACTGTTGATGAACAGAAGGCTTGTACTTCGGATCGTACTGAGTTTGTTAAAGTCACAAGAAAACCTAGCACTAGTACAACTGTTAACAAATAAAAACCAGCAGTCACTATAGGAAAAGGAAAAGTTGAAAATGAGTTTAGGACTGAAACAGTTCAACAAAGACCTAGAACTAGTTTTCCTAAACACCCATTTCCAAAGAGTAACTTTAACTCACAGCATCATCATCCAAATAGTTGGAACCAAAACATGTCTAGGAACTATCAAGGTCCCAACTACATGCCATGGAACACTTATCCACCATTTCCATACATGAACCATGATAATGTAATGTTTAGCCTAAATGGACCCATGAGATATTGGGGACCAAACGCTTGAGTTTTTATTGAACTTAGGTGTGCTTGAAAGTTGGGTTAGAACCGGATGAGTGGATTAAAGATAGTGGGTGTTCAAGACACATGACGGGAAACAAAAGCCTTTTCTCAACCTACCAAATGTACGACGGAGGTAATGTTACGTTTGGTAGCAAGCTTAAAAGTAAAATCATCGGAAAAGGTACAATCTCTCATGACTCTCTCACTATTGATGATGTTGCTCATGTAGATAACTTAGAATTTAACTTGCTTAGTATTAGTCAATTATGCCGTAAAAAGTATAACGTCATTTTGAGTGAAAATGGAAGTAAAATACTTAAAGACGGTATAACCGTAGGAAAAGGTGTTTTAAAGAATAACGTATACGTTATGAAGTTAGACAAAACACCTAAAGAAAAACTTTGTCTCATCTCCTTGGACGAAAACTCAACTCTATGGCATAGACGCTTAGGTCACGCCAATATGATGCTAATCCAATTCTTATCATCTAAGGAACTCGTTAGGAACCTACCCAAGTTGAAATACGACCAACACTTTTGTGATGCTTGCAAAATTGGGAAACAAGTTCATAATAGCCATATGGCTAAAAACATGGTGTCCACGTCTAGGTGTCTAGAATTATTACATATGGATTTGTTTGGTCCATCCGCTATACAAAGTTATGGAGGAAACTTCTATACTTTGGTAATAGTATATGATTACTCTAGGTATACTTGGACTAAGTTTTTAAAAACTAAAAATGAAGCATTTGATAAATTTGAAATTCTAAGTAAGAAAATTCAAAATCAAATAGGAAATAACATTGTGTCAATAAGAACCGACCATGGTCGTGAATTTGATAACGAAACCCAATTCGGAGCTTTTTGTGATGCTAATGGCATAACACATAATTTCTCGGCTCCTCGAACTCCTCAATCTAATGGTGTAGTAGAACGTAAGAATAGAACACTTCAATAAATGAGTCAAACAATGTTAAATGAGCAAAATATACCCCAAAAGTTTTGGTGTAATGCCGTTGACACATCCACATACATCCTAAATAGAGTCTTAACTAGACCATTCTTGAATAAAACACAATATGAGTTTTATAGAGGCAAAAAGCCTACACTAGGTTATTTTAGAGTTTTTAGTAGCAAGTGCTTCATTTTAAACACTAAGGATTACCTCACCAAGTTTTACCCAAAGTCTTATGAAGGTGTATTCCTAGGATATTCACAGAATAGTAAAGCATACATTGTCTTGAACAAAGAAACCTCAAGAGTCGAGGAATCGTTGAACGTAACATTTGACGAAAGTCCACCTCCCTCTAAGACATCACCTTTGGTATGACTTAGTTGAAAGTCAAATGGTTGAAAACTAAGTTAATCTAGACAATGACAAAGAAGATGAACCGGTAAAAAGAGAAATAGTAAATATTAAAGAATCTAGAAGTCATCTATTAGATAACGTCACAGGTAAATTAATGAAAGAACATTAAGATTAAAAGTCAAAAACCAAAGTAATTTCTTTTGTTTTGTTTCAACTATTGAGCCTAAAAATATAAATGAGGCCACAAATGATGAATCTTGGGTCATAGCGATGCAAGAAGAATTAAATCAGTTTGTTAGAAATGACGTTTGGACATTGGTCCCTCAACCTAAAAATCAAACCATAATCGGTGCAAAATGGGTTTTCAGGAATAAAATGGATGAAAATGGAGTAGTGTCTAGAAACAAAGCTAGGCTAGTAGCACAAGGCTATAATCAACAAGAAGGTATAGATTACGTCGAAACATTTGCACCCGTCGGTAGGCTTGAGTCAATTAGAATACTACTTGCATATGCATGTGCATACGACTTTAAACTATTCCAAATGGATGTTAAAAGTGCTTTTCTAAATGGTTTTATAAATGAGGAAGTGTATGTTGCACAACCTCCCGGCTTTGCCCATTTTAAAAAACCAAATTATGTCTACAAACTTAAGAAAGCTTTATACGGACTTAAGCAAGCACCAAAAGCTTGGTATGATCAACTTAGGACTTTCCTAGTTGACCATAAGTATACCATGGGCCTAGTAGACAACATTCTTTTCACTAAGAAAAAGGGATCACATATTATCATAGTCCAGATATATGTGGATGACATTATATTCGGTTCAACTTGTCAAGAGTTATGCGACGATTTCTCAAAAATCATGCATGACGAGTTTGAAATGAGTATGATGGGGGAACTAAACTTTTTCTTAGGTCTCCAAATTAAACAATTAGAAGATGGGATATTCTTCAACCAATCTAAGTATATCAAGGATATGCTTAAGAAATTTGGTCTTGAAGACTCTAAACCCATGAAAACACCAATGTCTTCTGAAACCAAACTCACTAAGGATGACGAAAGTGAATCCGTAGATAGCACTAAATATAGAGGAATGATTGGTAGTTTACTCTACCTCACGGCTAGTAGACCAGACATTATGTTTAGTGTTTGTCTATGTGCACGCTTTCAAGAAGATCCTAAAACATCCTATCTTGAAGTCGTTAAACGGATCTTTAGGTATATTAAAGGTACTACACATTTAGGATTATGGTATCCCAAATGAACGGGAGTAGAAACCATAGTGTATGCCGACTTGAACCATGCCGGTGACTATGTCGATAGAAAAAGTACAAGTGGTATTTGTACTTTTTTTGGGCATTGTCTCACCTCATGGTTTGCCAAGAAACAAACGGCCCTAGCGATATCAACAACTGAAGCCGACTACGTGTCTGCAGGAAAGGCGTGTCAACAAGCACTGTGGATGAAACAAGCTCTCGTCGACTATGGAATTGAACTCAACAACATTCCCATTCTTTGCAACAACAAAGGAGCCATCAACCTTAGCAAAAATCCAGTCCGACATGCTAGAACCAAATACATAGAAATACGTCACCACTTCCTACGCGACAATGTTCAGAATGGAAACATCTCAATCGAGAAAGTATCCTCAGAGGAAAACATTGCCGACATTCTCACTAAACCTCCCAAGAGAGCACCATTTAACTTTCTTAGACTCGGTTTAGGACTAATGGAACCTAGTGAGTAGATAAAACCTTAACTTGAACCTTAGATTAACCAAAAATCAAAAACCTGAGCCTGATCCTACGGAACTAAATGACAACAAGGACGGACCCCTTGTTTTGGTTCCGCCAGATTCGCGGCCCCCTGAGTCAGTTTTTTAGTTTATTAAACAAACACCCTATACTGTGTATCACAACTCCCGAAAACATACAAGCAACACCAACTCGACTCAAAATCATCCAAACTCACAATTTAGGTCATCCCCCTCAACCAATTTGTGCTCTAATCATCTCTGTAAGTATCCTAATCATATCTACATTCCTGATCTGAGTCTAGGATTTCTATTTCATGCACAAAATCAAAACTTGGGTTTTATGCATATTTCTTGTAAAATCATGAAGCATATTTACTAAAATTGCATAACAAATCATGTTTTCCTTAGTTAGAAATTGCATATCATAAGGCATTATCATAATTCATCAAAAACCCCATGAGAAATTTTTTATAAAAATCTTCTCACGACTAGGAAAAACGGTTTTTGCACATTGTTCATACAAATACAAAAATGTTATGTTTTAAACATCACTTGCATAATGTCTCTTGAATGCTAAAGGGAATACATAACTAATATGTATTTTCGGGTACATTCAATCGAAGCTACATTGAAGTAGGAGCGTTTGGGTTATCTCTAATTTTGTTATAAAACTTGCATAAACAAAATTTTCATGCATCAAAAGGAGTCGAGATAACCGCACCTCCACATTGTCCCCATATAGGCACACACTAGAAATCCATATACGTATTTTCGATAGTTTTAACTAAACTATGTAATTTTCGTGTCTAGGATAATCATGCCTCCCGCGACATATTATGATCACAAAGAAACCATCAAATACCTGACTCCACACCATAAAACCAAAGGACTCACTGAGGACCAAGTCAAAATCTTTAAAGCCTTAGAAAAACTTTATGTCCATGAGGGTAGAACCGTAGACCCCTCATTCCTAGAAGGAACCATTCTTAGAGAACAACTAGCCGCCATCCAATTCGATTATCTCCTTGATATCAATGAACCCATAACTCCTAGATTCATACTAGAATTCTATGCGAGTGTAGGTCTTAGCACAAATGACTATGGTTACATGAACGTCCATTTCAAAGTAAACCAAACTCAATTCAACATCCCTTTAGATCAATTTGGGGAAGTCTTAGGTGTTCCGAGTCAAAGAACTTGCTTTTATTTGGACAAATGGTCATTGTCCATCCTCGATTCCAACCTTGATCATATGCCACCATACGACACACCTTTAACTCCAAAAGAGACCATCCGTGCTCATCTTTTTATACCTAGGACCTCCCACACTAGGACTAGTTGAGGTAAAGAGGTAGATCGAGATCCGTTTGGCATGGAGCTAAACGAACTTAGGCCCCAATTTAAGAAACTAGAAGAAGTTCTTAGGGCCAACGTCATTAGCACCATAGGAAATAGGGACCATGTCAACGCAAGCCTTTGCTACATGCTCTATTGTGTGTCAAACCACCAACCATTCAACCTCGCCTATTATATCGCCAAAAGAATGGCCAATATTCCGGTTTTAGGTACTACTGGAATGCCTTACGGGATGCTACTTACCCGTCTTTATAGAGCTTTTGCACCCATTCCTCGAAACGCTAAAGGTTTCATTCCCGATTACACCGAGATTGAACACACCTTTGTACCACTTAGTGATCATAGGGTAGCCGTAGCAAGAGGAAACAAGCTCATCCTCCCACCTCATCATCATCATCATCATCGGTTAGCGAGGATGATGGTTTGCCAAATTCTAGGATTCCTCCACCCGAGTACATGAGTCAACTTCCTCCCATCGACAACCAATCAGAGGAGTTTCGTCAAACACGAGGAATGATGAAGAATATTGGACGGTGGATCATGAAGCTCAACAAAAAGCTCAACAAGAAGTGAAGGTTAGGGAATGTTTGGTATAAGACAATTTCAAAACAATGATGTGATGAATTGTTGTGTTGTTAGGATATTATGTTGGTATTTAACAATTACGTGAACTAACTTAACTATGCTGGACGATAACACGTGATGTTATCAATTTTTCGTGCTTAAGCCACCGTTTGGCTTAACTTTCTTTTAAGGTAAGTTCATTATCATTGGTTTGATTTATATGCACAAATGTGTTAGAACCTGTGTTTTTGTGTTTAATCAATCATAACTAATTAGTTACATAGGATTTAGGAAAATTTTTGGGAATTGAACGGGTTTCGAGCATTTTGACATGCTCACTGTTAAGAATTTCCAATCGGTGGATATGGCAGAACCAATTTCTGGGTTCCGTCTGTTGTATTTTTTGGCTCCGCCAACTTCCACCCTGCGGATTCTGCGGAACCAAAATATTGGGTCCGCCTTTGTTATCGTTTGGTGCCGCGCTCCAACAGTAACTTTTTCAAATCTTCCGACTAATCCCGATCCTTAGATTATTGATTCTAGTTCTTAGGACTCTTCTACTGATCATTAGGAACATTAGGATGATTTAGGAACACTTAGAACCATAAGAAATCCATTTCCCACCAAAATTTGAAAATTTAAATTTCCATCCAAGTTACCTTTCTGTAACACGCAAGGAACCCTCAATTTGGTTCCTTGCAATCCGTGGAAACATCAAATCAATAGATTTCCCACTCAAACCTTGCATTTACTGCATATCTTCAACCCTTTACTCAACTCCATCTCTATGGGTTGACTTAGATGATGTGACTAGCACAATTTTTTGTTCCAAATCATTAGGAACCTCAATCCTTCTATGGATCAACATCAAATCCAAACACCAATTTCCATAAACCTTACTGCCTATAAATTGGAACCTTGAGTTGATCACAATTCACACTTTCACCATCATCTCCAAGTATCATTCATGTACTTCTAAATAACCTTCCTTATTTCCACAATGACAAAATCCAACAATTCTTCAACTAGCAGACCACCAAGAAGGACTGCTCGAATGAGTGTCCGACCATGTTGTTTTGTAAACCTTAACTCCTCATCAGAAGAGTCTTCACCACTAAACATTTCTTCACCCATAGCTAATGAGAATTTTCTCAACCTAGCAACTCCGACACCACCTACTGTGGTCATCAACACACCACCACCAACAATCACTCCAGTGGCTACCACATCACCACCCACTCCATCTCAACCTACTAGATCACCATCACCTCCACATTCACTACAACTTCAGCCCCTTGAGTTGTTTAGAACTCCACCTACATCACCTCATCCATACTTGGACAATTTGGAAGACCTTCCACCAAGGTCCACCAATCCTCCTCCTATGACCTTTGAAGTTCAAGAACCTCTCATCTTTCATCCCATTTATCGGGATATCCACGGTCCTTTTTACCGTGATCCACCACCACCAAAACCGTAAACTCAAGCCCTCTCACCAAGATCCACCCTCAATGCCATTGATGAGAAAATGTGGATTCATCAACCCCAATCCCAACAAGAGATCAATGAAGAGCTTAACCACCTTTATGCATTCTCAAATATGGTGGATTCCCACCTTAGTGAAGCCATGGATCTTCAATCCATCTTTCTTGCCTCTATCATAACTCCACAAACAACCACCAACAAAGAATCAACCTATGTACCACCACCTCCACCACCACCACCACCACCACCAACTCATGAACAAACCCTTCCACCACCTAGACATGGTTGTATCATGTGCGAGAGGACCGCCCATTTGACTCAACGGACCAACATTTTGGTTCATGAGTTGCAAAACGAAATGAGGTTCATTTTGAACCACATTCTCGAGCGCCTTAATGCGCTTTCTCATCCTCCGCAATAGAAGCTTTTAGTTTCTCCTTAGTTTCCTTTTATAGGATTTCTTAGGATTGTTTTAGGATTTTTCTATTTTCAGGTGGTTTTTATTATTGTAACACCTTGTCTTATGACTTTGATCATAGACAATTTTCAAATGGAAGGATGTTATATTCATGCTTGTGGGTGATTACTACATATGCATTATATTTTGGTTGGTTTACTAACATTTGCATCATTATATGGTTGGTTATAGTATTAACTTTGTTTGAACTTTGTGATTGGTTTGAACAATTTTAGTTAGTTAACTTTTTTAGTCAAACGGGTTAAACTACATTGCTTGGTTGAACCTTTACATTTGCATTATGCTACTTGGTTGGATTGATTCATATACAACTAACCATTGTTTTGTAGCTTTTCTCATCCTTGAATCATATACGTTGGTACCCTAGCAACGGGGAGTATTGATCAAAGGGGAGTATATTATGTACTAATTCTTTGTTTTATAGCATTCATAAACCTTGAATCACATACGTTGGTACCCTAGCAACGGAGAGTATTGATCAAGGGGGAGCATATCATACACTAACTTTTGTTATGTAGGATCATTCATGCATCATGAACTTAGAACTCCAATTAGGAGGAGTATTATCCAAGGGGGAGCTTTAAGTTCTCAAAATCATTGAATAATTCTTGGTACTCCAAATTAGGGGGGAGTAATAACCAAGAAACGTTCACCACATTCCGCTATGCATTTCTTTTTCTTTTTCTTTTCGACAAAAAAGAGGAGATAGGATTAAGTTCATACATCACTGTTAGTACAGACAGTACATGCTTTTATGCTTAAAATAGTTTTCACAACTTGCATAAAACTAACTTAATCTATATTTTTAAAAGACTTTCACTACTTATTCCATTGCTTAAAAATAAACTTTATGTTTTGTCATCAACAAAAAGAGGGATATTGTTAATACAAATATCGTCCTAAAAATGTTATTTATATTTTACGATCTTTGCTTTATTTTGTTAATGACAATTATAAGATTTATTTTTAGCAAAGCATAAATATAAGTTAAAGTCTTTTACATTTATAGTAACAAGCTTTTTAAACTCATTTACATATCACATGATCACTAGGAATTACATTGCATACATATATACTTTTACATGTTTATTTTTATTTCTTAAAAATAGAAATATACACATGACATCATGGCATACCTCATTAGGAAATCTTTTGATATCTTGGTTGACTTTGCAAATTTTTTGGGAAAGATTTAGAAGCAATGAGTTGGATTGTGTAAGATCTTGGTAAGATCTTATAAGAACCAGCTGGCATGTCTCAGCGGAACCAAACAGGTGTATGGGCGGAACCCAGAATTTGGGTCCGCCAAATCCGTCACTTGTCTGCTCAGTTTTGCCTATAGATAGCAAGCTGATCATTCAAGGACAATCATCACTCATATAGCATAAATTACATATTCATTCATTTGTACATTACTAACCCATTCATTCATTCATTTCATTCTTAGTGATCTTCCTTTTGTAGCAAAGAGATCAAGCTTCAAGGATCAACAAACTGTTGCAATCCTGTTAGTGTAGTTACTGTGTGATTTGTTAGTAGTTCACACATCATTGTTATATCATTCATTCAGTAGTGATCGGTTAGTGTTTTAGTCCTCAAAACACATAGAGTGTCGGGAGTGGTTGTACCCTTGTAAAGAACTCGACATCTAGCTTAGTGTTGGAAATTGTATAGGCGACGTCAGGTTGGTTCTACCTTGAACTAGAACCCGGTATTTAGCTTTGTACCGAAAAAATGTGTAAGCGGCGTGTGTAAAGGTTTTCTCCGCCGAGAAGGGAGCTTGTTTCTTCGTGAAAAAAAACTCTCGAGTTAGAGGCTCAAGGAGTGGAGTAGGACAAGGAAGAGAGACCTTGTAGCCGAACCACTATAAATCTTCGTGTTGTGGTTTGATTGTTCTTTTCCTTACTTGCATTACTTATATTGATTGTTTTTGTGCATTAACTTGAAATCACGTTAAGTCTCAAAGTGAATAAATTTAAAAAGTGGTAAAAACTATTCAACCCCCCTTCTAGTTTTCCACTGACCGTTTGCTTGTCTGACTCATTCGCCCCTTTCCTTTTATCACTGTTCCTCAACATTCCAGTCCTAATCATCTCATCTGTAAGAGTCCCTGCTCTCAATATTGCACTCTGAATTGCAACCGGCTCAGTTGCTTTCACAGTCCCACTAATTTTGGGGACAAGACCATAGATGTACCTCTCGATCCTCTTTGATTCAGGGTTAACCAGATGAGGAACTAGTTTTGCTAACTCATGAAATTGATATGTGTAGGCTGCATGACCAGCCCCTATCATAGTGTGATGCCTGAGTTCACCTTCCAGCTTTTGCATTTCATTGTCCGGACAGTATTCCTCCTTTAGTAGTGCCTTGAATTCGTCCCATGTCATACCTACAGCTGCTTCTCTGCCTCTAGCTTGAATCTGTGTGCTGCACCATGTTAACACCTTTCCTGAAAGCGAGCATGCAGAATACTCCACCTTCTGATGTGTTCCACAGCTACTGATGTCGATTACTGAATCCATCTTTTCAATCCATCGAGTATACTCCAATGCACCTCCTTTCCCATCAATCTCTATTGGCTTGCATGCCATAAATTCCTTATACATGCATCCAGCTGTGTTGTTGTTAGCATCATTCCCACCTACACCATTGGTGTCTTCATTTCTGCTTCCATGGTTTCCCGAGTTATTGATATGATTGCCAACCTGGGTGATAATAATAGGAAGCAAGTTTTGAAGCTGTTGAGCGATGATGGCAGCAAAATCAGGATTTCCACCATCGTTGTTATCATTGTTACCAATGCCGCGACCACCTCCTCTACCTCCACGTTCACTAGTCCTTCCACCCCGTAGTGTCGCACCTCCTCGGTTAGTGTTGTGGGCTGATCTCCTTGATGCCATTGTCTCTACATGGAAGGACATTTAGCGAACGTCAGAGGTGAGGGGAAAACCGTTGACTATCAATCTGTACTTAACGTTCTCTCAAAACCACGTCACAAGCTGACTCCTAAAGGGTGCCAATGTTGATTAATGTAAGCATGGTTACATATGTCCACATGAGTCGTGTTGCACTTATAATTATGTTGGCCACCATAATTATAATTGCCTCATTTCACACGTGTACATATCACCAAACATACATATCTCACCGATCGACGTAGTGATCTTTCTTAGGTGTTTGAGTCACGGAGAGTTTAGTTTCTGATCATTCCTCAAAATTATCCTCAAGAGAAATCCCATCCTCGAGCAAAATCATCAAGTTTCTACAGCTAAGTAATAACCTTTATTTAACTTAATCCCATGTCTCATCAAACAAGAACTGTCACAAGATCAAGTTAAATAGCTAGTTATTACTGAGCTCCACACTTTTGATGACTCGACTAAATTCTAATATTTCCCTATCGGTACAAATATTATAACATCCAATAACGTGGATATAAACGGAAAAGTTCTACGTATGCAAGGCGATAGGGATGAGAGTCTCAATGTATATAGTAGTTATAGTCTAGGCACTAAATGCAACCTAGTTCTCTATAACCAAGTCTCTGATACCAATCTGTAACACCCCCAAATTACCGCAGCCGAACGATAGTGTCAAGGGGGTATTACTTCATAATATAGAACAAGGTATAGAAAACGATCTCTAAATGAGACGTTTTGAAATGTTATCATTCAAATAATTTAAGTTAGAGTTATAACAAGAAATTCCAAAGTATGATTACATAAACGTTTTCAAAGTGTATCGAATGATAAAGGTAAGTGCATAAGTCTCCAAAGTATGCAAATGACTTTAAGATCCATGCATCCACTATCGCCTTATTAACCTGAGATAAACATGCTAAAAAGTGTCAACCAAAGGTTAGTGAGTTCATAGAGTTTAGTTTAGTGGTAAAGCATTTGAATAAGGATTTCACAGCAAAGGCATTGTAAATCCACTCAGTCCCAAGCCCAGCCCATACAAGACTTGCAACCTGTGTGTTTACAACCCACTGCTAAAGTATGTGTAAGCAATACTAACACATAATTCGTATGGTTCTTATGGTTTAGATCCGATTTATAGAGAGAGAAAGAGATGAGAGTGGGAGCCTTTTTAGTGAGAGAAAGTAGAAGGGATTAGATTAAGAGAATGAAAGGTCCAACCCTTCCCACACATGGGAAGGGGTATTTATACTTCTATCATATTTGCCCCTAGTGGGCTGTGGAGTGAGCTGACAGTGGGTAAAGACCTGACCCACTCCAGGAATACTAAAATAGCTAAACTATTACTAATTATATTAATAATCCTAAGAGTTACTTAATGCTAATAGATACTCGGGGTGACCGAGTCTTCACATGAATATTTATATTCCTAACAATCTCCCCCTAAGGGAGGTCACCCCGGAAAGAATATTTTGATTTCTAGCATTCTATTACATGATTGTAAATTCCTAGCTCGTAGTCTTGAATCTTCAAAGTCATGAAACTTTGCACTCTCAGCAGTAAACTCTTTTGACGACAAATCTTTTGTGTTGGATGATCTTTGAAGTTTCTTCGATGATATCATCTAACACATGTCTTCTAGTCATCTTGTTTCAGCATCGTCTCAGTGTGAAGTTGTGATCTTTGAGCATTCTTTGAGATCATCAGTCATCGTAAATCTCCAAGCACATCCGTTGTAACATTGCCTTCATGTGATATGTTGTGACCGTTGGACTCGCATGCTCACACTTTTCTGGATCATGATAACTATTATCAGAGTTACGAAAGCTGTGTGTATAGGTCTTTCATCTATCATGATTTCTTTGATAAGGAGTTGTAAGTGTGAGCATGGAGTGTGGATTGACACGTCTCTACTGGAATCAGGAACCACCATCGCCATCTTTATATGAATCTGAAATAAAACAGTTAGCAATAAAGTTGGAGAACGAATATGGCTTTGTCATTCGTTCGATGTGGTTGGATTAACCTTCGGTTCTGTGAAAACCGACCTGTGATCAGGTAGGATCCTCTTTAAAGAAGATTCTCCTTGACAGGAATTTCCAGCTTGTTGTAAGGAATCATCCAACGAGTTGCCATAGGAATCACCCTACTAAGCATGTTCTCATACCGGAACGTCTCAAAGCAGACAGCACGGTAGAGTGAATCAGTGAATTGAATACCCACTAATTGATGAGAAATTGATTATAAAAATCACTTGCGTGTCACTGGATAGATATTTTATGCAACACGACGAGGGTTTTATAAATTGAATCACATTTTCATCATAAACACTTTTGTATGAAAATTTACACAATCAATGTGCTCGAAACACAGTTGGTGAACACATTGAAAGGTTTTCCAAAAGCATCCGTTAATCCATTTCCTAGAACAAGTTTGATTCAAATGTGAATCGCCCCATCGTTTCTTTCCAGTTGTCACTAGTTTGATCCATGAAGGATCTCACGTGTCACCCACCAAGAGCTTGTATGATGTTGGCTCTAGAAGGATTTCCATCTTCATTGTGAATACTTTACGTATCACTCGGATGTTCTGGCAATACCACATGGATAATGCGTAGGACTCTTAATATATGTTTTCTTACTTTTCACGGTGTATGAAACAGCAAGCATATTGGAAATGTGTCCTAATGAGATTTATGGATGATCTCTTGGCTCTAGACTCAATAGTGCATTTTGATTTAGTGATCGGAGGCTGGAGAGGACTGCCACCTTTTCAATATCATCTAACTCAGAGTGAGATAGACGATAGACATGTATTGATCTCTGTGACAAATGAAACAAGAGTCCTTTGAGGGACCTTGAGTGGCTAGGGAGGGTTGTGCAGTGTATCACAGGGTCCATGATACTTCTCTTCAATGTCAGCAACCAACTATGTGATTCTGACAGCATATGTATTGACCCGGTTTCTGCCTAAAGTGTAAGGAGGTCTTCTTTCTTTTCACCCTTTCACATTACTTTTCTTTTTCATTCTTCAACCCCTTCAGCACTTACCGAGACTTCATCACTAGCACCTTGTTGGGTTTGTTCCAGTACTAGCTCCATCTCAGTCGGCACTCTTCCCTTATTCACTTTTCTCCCTTTTAATCATTCCTAAGGACTTCTATTCTAACTAGAGGATTTTCCCTGGGAAGATCCCTTCGGTTCTGGCTGGATCATGGGAACTAATACCTAACCTTACCATCCTTATAACTCCAGTACATTAAGTAAAATGGTCGGTCTTTGGTATTCTTCCACAATTGCCATCGCAAATCATTTGCTCCCCCTCAATATGTGCATCGATATACGAAAGAGTTTAGCACATATGGGAGAGCCTACACTTGAGTCCAAAAGATCACATTTTTATCAGATTTTCATATTTAACTCACATTCTCTCCCCCGATCAAAAATTTCAAACCATTTGAGATTTGTGATCCCAATTGATTTAAATATGTTTAGAAAATTTGGGAGAAAATGTGGTCAGGTTTAACATATATTCTGATAATGGAATATGACGATGCTCCCCCTCAATATGTGATGGAGAGTGTTAGTGTCAGGTATGATAGGTTTGGAAGATTTGAGTTTAACAAAAAATCATATCCTGACACATAACAACAAATGTTTATTCACTACTTATGATGTACAAAGATAATCGTTACGACACAAATGATGTTGACCTTTTACGCACAGATGATGTGATCATTCGCTTCCCTGAGGGAGTCAGTAGTCAGCATCAATTTTCCATCCACCAACAAAACTTCCCAAGTATTGTAGATCCCCACTTGGCGAGACCAGAATAAGTAATGCTTTGTTGAAATGAAGGTGGTGGTGGTGATGACAGTGTTGTTGTTGTTGTTGCTGATGTTGTTGTTGTGGTGAGTTCAGAGCCAGTCAATAGAGTTTGAACATCTGATTAAATGGTTAGAGCGGGAACAGGCACATTCATATCGGCCATGGAATCTGCATAAGAATATCAACACAGATATACATACATACAGATTCACTCTTCATTAACAGCTACCACATAGCAGCTTGCTGACTCATAATACCATATTCATTTCACAATCAAATCATAGTCAGGAAATACATCAAACCGCTATCTAGCATGAAGAGCAATTAGCTATCATGAACATGGCAATTCACTCATATTTCAACATTTAACTCAAGATCTTAGGGACATGATTCTAACATGATAGGTATATACCTAAGCATATCCTAAGTGCACATGCACTAAATCAACAACAATTAAGCAGCTATCGACTAACAAAAGTCAATCAACATTTGAAACTCATTCATTCAGACCATACAAATGCCTGTGGAGTATTCAAGAACATCAATCACAATGGGTTTTCTAACTTCTTTTAGATTTTGAGTTTTAAAGTATTTAGGGGATTAAACAAGGATTCCAAAGTGACACAAATGAACCTTCTAGTTACATAAAGCTAGGAAACTATAAGCAAATTGCACATAATGTCCTAATCTTTCTAGCAACTAACACATTTGGCCATTTGATATAAAGTTTAGTAAGTTCCTCTTCAACTAATACCCCTTTAACTACGAAACCTTTTCTAACAATTATGAGATAACCAAGAAACCCGTTTGATGATAGAAAATTTGAAATCACTCTCCCCCTCAATCAATGACCCGTATTCTACTTAAAGAGTTGTAGTCATTGATTGAGTGACAAATTTTATGAACAATCCATATCTGAAAGAATTTCAAATAACACGTTACCACCATGTGTCTCACAAATAATTTTTAGAAGAATCATAGAAGGAAAATTATTTGTATACTAAGAAGACTTCTCTTCTTATACTATAAATAATGCACTGAAGCGTGCACTAAATCGGGGATGCACGGATATGAAGTAATCCATGCCCGGACGAACTTCACCCGTTGTTAGGAACAACCATCTTTTTGCCGACGTGCTTTCCTTATTTTGAAAAACCGGGTTGCATATCTGAAGTAATAGCAAGCCATAATGACATGTTTTGATAAACCTTTTAAACTTCTTCTCGAGCTTCATTTAAAGACCCGTTTCATTATTGAATGACATTTCTAGGTCCGTAAATGTTATCGATAAACAGAAGACATGCCTAGAACAACTATTTTTGGTATTTTCTATTTTTCTGATTGTTATGGTTTTTCTTGGTTTTAATATTTTTCTATTTACAATTTTCTGGTTTTATAATTTTCTATTTACAATTTGGTTTAAGATATGTACAAACTATATTATTCAGTTTAAGAAGACGATGACATGAATACCAAAATAAGGATATCGTTCTTGTACGTTGTGGAAGTCTGTAGTCAACATCTCTTAAACTTTCACCACCAAAGCTTTCAAGGCTCCTGAATAATCGCCTGAACATGAGCCTTCACAATGTGAAGCTTTAATAGCTTCCCCCCAAACCAAAAATCTTCTTTTTGAGCAGATTCAAAGCTCTCTTGCAAGCTTACATAAGGTAAGTGTACAGCGGAAATCGTACCAAACCACATCGAATATTGCTGCTCCTTTTAAGAATAATCATCGTGATTCTCCGTTCGGGGGATCATCAAATAGATCAGCAACGTATCATCTCACGCTTGACTAGTTCTTCTCACATTTCTTCCCGCTGAAGTCTGAAATACTGCATACCAAAAGTATCTAGAGACCACTTCCCCCAAGTAGTTGAAGTGATGCAATCAATCTCATTGTATGAAGCTCAAAACACCCGAAGCACACACTCAATCCCATAAATGAAGTTGAAAACGTAACATCAAGATCAATTAAGACCCGAAAATCCACTTTTCACCCTTCAGGAAATAGCAGATGAGAATTGCTACACCAAAGTCAACTAAGTCCCGAGTGTAAGCAATTTATCCCGTATGTTGTCGAAATGATAACACCAAGACAGTACCACAAAAGCAACTGAGTGCCGGATGTACACATTTCCTTCAGTAGGATACCGACTAACCATAGGGATCATCATACAATTGTGTACCTCTTTAATCATCAGAAACTGTTTCATACATCTCTTCCCCCATGTAGTTGGAATAATACACCAAAAGCCACGAGTTAAGACATTGATTTTCTCTGCGGTCATGAAATTTGTCTTCCCGGAATAACTTCAACTAAGAAGAAGTATAAAGTTCATCACGTGTACTCGTTGTGCATTCCGATGTATGTCTCCTTCCCCCTTGTTGGTTTTGATACCTCAGAATCAGCAACACATTTTATGCACATATACTTGAAATCTTGTGAGAAGAACAAACTTGGCTCAAATGTATCCTGTGAGAATCAACAGCTACCGAAATGCTCTCTGACTATCTTTATCAATCCTTATGTTCTGTCGGCTATTGTTGTAACCACTTGGTGAAGTAAACCCGATATACCAAACTTGAAACTGACGAAGAATTCCCCGAATTTGCTACTTAAGCTTGCACTGTTGTTGATTGAAGAACGATGTACAAGAAAACCCCTAATTACCCTTATACACTCAACTAAGAGCCAAAGCAAGTACAACACCTCTTGAGACTATCCACATCTGCATCTGCGTGTGACACTGAGCACTACAATGTAACTCCTTGAAGTGATAGCTATAACTTATGAGAACTACAATGTAACTCCTTACATCGGGTATAACTAGATAGTCTAAGTCCCAATCTTAAATTTTATAACTTCAAGCAAGTCATCAATAGATAGATGAAATAAGTAGAAGCCTTCGTGAAACCCACTTCAATCTCAAATAAGGGATGCCAAATAAACTCCATGATCACTTGACATTCCATGTCCAAACTCTTAGCCGTTTTGACGTTTTAGCCGACATTTTCCTTTATGTTCTTGTGGTTGATTTACAGAGTGTACATTGGAAGGAACAACAATCCGTGATGAAGGAGATTCTTCATAACCAGGTTCTGGGAAAGGAATACCAAAGAACGGATCATTATTCAAGCGTGCAACTTCAATATCATGAGAGTCATTATCAACACCTTGAGGAATAAGTGGAACATTAGGTGTTGAAGGAGAGTCGTATGACCATTTCTCAAATCTCAATCAACATGTAGTTTATTCACCCTTCTCCCCCTCAAAAATTGCATATGACTGCCAGCTGCCATTTTTGATTAAACAAGTGAATAAGAATATACTCCAATGAACATTGATCCACTTGATGACTGAATGAGAATGGGAAGAGCATGAAGCTCGTTGATGAGAATGGTCATAAACAAGAAGATTTCTCTTCTTCCGAAGATAAAGCGCACTTAAGCGTACACTTCTCTTTTCTTTGATGAACGGGGCCTGAAGAGTTGTCAGCAGATGCCATTATGTTGACATTGAGGCCCGAGGCTTGAACTGCAGTGTTCAAACGTCATTGTCGATGAAGAACGAGGCCTGAACTGATGTGAACAGACGTCATTGTCGATGATGTTCATCAAGCTTGAATTGCTTGAACCCCTACTTCATTAGATATCAATCTTTTCGGCACCCAAACCCTGAGTCTTTCCTTAATATGAGTGAATAATGTACCTGCACTTAAGTAAGGACTACCTGCATTGACATTAAGAGTTTGTTTGCATTTATATGGGTTAGTGATATCAGCATCTAGACCATTTGGGGTTTCACTGTCAACCTTGGTTTTGCACTCAGTGAACATCTTTCTAATAGGTATCCATCTAAGACCAACAATCTTAAAAATTCTACCCGTTGGTATCCACCTGAGACAAGATCTGGGAGTGTTTGGTTTCTCATGCACAGTGAAAGACTTGTTGGGAGAAAACCTTTGTCCTATAGCAGTTTGCCTACCAGGTTTCTGATTATCACTCTTTGGTTTTACAGGCTTGTTGTTATTTCTAGTCTTAGAGGATTGAACCTTAGTACGAGCATTCACTTCCTTCAGGAATTTTTTTACACAACTATCATGATTTGCCTTAAAAACACATTTCTGACAAGCTGCGCAAATAAAGTGTTTGGATTCAGAAAAAGATCTAGAATTCTTAGAGTGATCAGCTACGGGAATCGCATTAATCGATACGCAACTACTCTTAGAAGCAGGCAAATTCCTAGTCTTTTCATGTGTGTTTTTCTTAGCATCCTCTAGGTTGTGATTCTGAACACTGTTTTTATGTCTAACATGTTCCTTTGGTGTCACAAATGACACACGCGTTGAACTAATCCTAGAAGAGCTAGAGGTACTCATATGATGAGGTTTTGCAAGCGTATATTCCTTTTCCTTAGGTCTAGACTATGAAGTGACTGGTTTCGACAAAACTTGTTTCGAATCAACTTGGGAGGCAAACCGTGGTTTTGAGGATTTTGGTCGTTCATATCTAAACGCAGTCGGTTGTCTAACAACTTATTGGTTTCTAAGTGGTGGTTTCCCCAAGATTGATGGTTTTGCAAACTTAGTGTTCACACCATTTCCTGTCAATTTTCTTAACTCGTTTTTCAATGCTGCAATTGCAAAACCCTTTTCCTGAAGTTGAGCTTTGAATTCATCATTTTTGTCAATCAAAGAGGTTGTTTGCTCTACAGTCTTAGTTTTCGTTTCTTTGATTGATTCACATAGTTCTTTGCAATGAATTTTCAAAGTCTCATTTTCATTAAGCAATTCAGCCACTTTATTGTCATGTTTAGTCCTAACTTCATTGCACATGTCACGCATCTCAGCCAAACAGTTTTTCAGGTTTTTGATCGTTAAGTTTTTTGCTTCTAGCTGAGCTTTCAAATCATTTATCATAAAGAATTCACGGAATTCAGGGAGTTTCGGATTTTTACATGGTTGGTTAGTTTGAAGATTTTCTTCCTTTTGTTGCATTGAGATTTCAAATAAAAAACACAATGTTTTTCAAGTTGTAAAAATCTGTTTGAAAGTTCATTATAAACTTCTTTTTCAACCATATCATTTGATTTGAGAAACTCAGCTGTGGGCAAAGAACTTGACGCATCATCATGTTCAGCATCCTGATCAATTTCTCCCCCCTTATGACTCATATTTGTTGAATTAGAGGTGATATTGCTATCAGTCTTTTCCATCAGATATGTGTCATAAGTAGGGTTAACTTGATCAGTATGTTGTGGTTCATTAGAGAAAACATTATGTTGCTCAGACAGATGTACCTCAGCAGATGGAACTTGGTAATTTACTTGTTTGAGATCTGTGTCCATCCCATGTGTGATATCAGTTCCTGAGTTATTGCCATCAACATGTTTATCTGACTCTGTCTTGTTCCCCATATGTTGTAGTCTTTCATTAATGAACCCCTTTACATTACCCATAAGTTGGAGTAAGGTAACCCTGAACACATCAACCTCAATTCCAGTGTAGTTAGCAAAGCACTTTTTCGTCATTTCACTGTCATAATCATAATCCGCAGTGAATTGCGAATCAATGAACACTTGGAGTTGGTTGTTGATCACACAAAAGGCAGCCATGGATCTAACTTCAGAAAATTCTCCTTTGTCAAGTTGTTGTTCAAGTTGATCTAAATACAAAATCATTTTGACTATGAAATCCTGAACATCTTGACCAAAGAGTGTTGCGAAAGCCCGTGTGTATCCTCCCAAGTATCCAGGTTTTTCAAAGAGAACCTTGAGATGTGAATGAAGTGATCGAAAACACTCAATGCAACTTTCCTTTGCATTAGGCAACATTAGTGACTGATGAACCTCTTTTCCTTGAGAATTCGAGCACAACAATTCCATATTAGCATTATCAGAATCACACACGTTTATTTGTTGTACAGAATTGGAAGTATTTTGTTTATCATGTGTTTCGTACAACTTGAGTACCTCATATATGAAAGAATCTGAAGTAGTGGACATGATGTAAACGTGCACGGGATTTTACAATTCTAAGATTTAAACCGAGAAATAGATTCTTTCGCAGGATTTTACAAATAATCAAGAATAAACCGTGAAATGATAATGATTGCTTGAATGTGTTATGATAAAAGTATGGTAGACTTGGTGATCTATTGTATAGTTGTGATTTGGTTTGGTTGATGCAAGTTGTTACGGTGAAATTATGGTCTGAAAACTCAAAACCTCAATAACTTCATTTTGGAGTGATTTCAGGCTTCGAAAGTTGGGTTGAAAGAATAAGTTAATTCAATGTGTCCTTCTCCTCGGTCTCACGGTCGTTTTGACAGGTAATTCGCTGAAAACGAAGTTACGGTTCAAAAGTTATGGCCGTTTGAAGTTTTGACTTAAAAAGTCAACTTTGGTCAAACCGCAGAAACCTCTAAACGCAACTTGGTCAAACCGCAAAAACCACAAAATGCAGAGACCTCAAACCGCAGTACCACAAACTGCAGAGTATCACAAACCGCAGAAGGCTTAAACCGCATAAAACTCAAACCCCAGAGTACCACAAACCGCAGAAGACACAAATCGCAGAAATCCACGAACTGAAGAAACCAAAACGCAGAAATGTCAGACTGCAACCTTGGTCAAACCGCAAGACTGGTCAAACCGCAGGACTGGTCAAACTGCAGAAAAGCTAAACCGCAGAAGGTTAAACCACAAAACCTCAAACCGCAAGAAGTCAAACCGCAGGACAAAAAGACAACGCAACCTTGGTCAAACCGCAAGTTTGGTCAAACCGCAGGAGCAAAAAGACGAAGGGTCGCTTTCACTGTTTTTGTCCTTTTCCCCCTTTTAGTTACACTCCAAAACGCAACCAAAGATTTCCAAAACTTCACCAAACCGCAGTCAATAACACTTTTCCGAGAAGCAAACCGCAAGTATGAAACAATTTTTCAATCTTCCAAGAAATTAACCTCCAAGGCCATAGCAAAGCAATAATCGAACCTAGTGCTATTTGTGAACTCAAAAGTACAAAGTTTTAGCAAATCTAAACACTAACAATGGTCGAACTTTATGTTTTTTTGCGTTTTAGATCGAACCAAACAAAACACAAAAAAAACTTAAAAGATGAACCACAAATCCGAACACATACAATCACATGAACCTAACCTGGCTCTGATACCAATTGTAAGCAATACTAACACATAATTCGTATGGTAAAGACCCGACCCACTCCACGAATACTAAAATAACTAAACTATTACTAATTATATTAATAATCCTACGAGCTACTTAATGCTAATAGATACTCGGGGTGACCGAGTCTTCATATGAATATTTATATTCCTAACAATATGAGTAGGACAGATGTGTATACGATATACAAGAGCACTTAATGTAATGAATAGCAAAGGTGCAAACTGAACCTCCTAACTGTGTATATATGTATCATGTGTACTCCGGATTATATTCACCCAAGGTCTCGTTGTTATGGACACAAGGGTGGGGGCTTATTCGATTGTAGCAGATATAGGATAAGATTTAGGGAATAATTCTAGGCAACTTGTGTATTTAAAAAGGGTGTGTAAATGAGGTGCTCGATTTATGGTCAAGTTGCATGGTTATATATATTTCGACATACCTAAAGGGTCCATACTAAAACAACATTAGAACGTGACCAAAAGATTATAGAAAAGGTGTATAAGGACTTAAGAAATCATTTAAGCCAAGAACAATGTAAATCTCATAGGAAAAATATAGCCTAGTCAAATTTAGTTGTCTCATGAGTGAATTTGTATTTGTGCGACTTGGACTAGCTTTAAGCCTCGTTTATGTGGCAAACGTTCGAATCAAACCATGAACATTGTCAATCCTGAATCTTTGGAGTATAAGGATTTGAATCAAGTAAAATAAGGTATGGTTTGTGTGTCGAAATATGGAATAAAAGTGATCAAGTGAAAGTACATTGGATCGACTAGAATTAAAAAGGAAATGAAAACTTGGGCTAGAATAGTGTTGGGCTTGAATAGTAACAAGCCTGGAATAGTCTTGATGCCAATTGTGGAAAACTAGAAGGGGGGTTGAATAGCTTTACCATTTTTTAAAATTAATTTGCTTTGAATACTTAGTGTGATTTAAACTAATGCAAATAATAAACAATAAATAACATGAAAGTAAAGAAAGAAATGAACAAACCACAACACGATTGTTTATAGTGGTTCGGCCTACAAGGACTCTCTTCCTTGCCCTACTCCACTCCTCGAGCCTCTAACTCGAGAGTTTTTCTTCACTAAGAAACAAGCTCCCTTCTCGGTGGAGAAAACCTTTACAAATGTCTCTTACACATTTTCTGGTACAAAGCTAAATACCGAGTTCTTTTACAAGGGCACAACCACTCCCGATACTCTATGTATTTTAAGGACTAAAATACTAATCGATCACTACATAGGTATTATGATTGTTTGGTACAAACAATGATGTGTGAAAAACAACAAATTCACACAGTGACTATTTAACAAGTCTTGCAATGCTTTGTTGAAGCTTGTGATGCTTTGATCTTCTTGCTACAAAGAAAGATCACTAACAATGAAATATGAAAGGGTTAGATATGAATGAAAGAATGTATGATGTTGTTTATGCTTATGATTGATGAGAAAACATGAATGTGTGGCTTGCTATTTATAGGCCAACTGCCTAAACAAGCCACGAATGGGATAGATCCAAATTGAGGGATCCGTCCGTGTATTAGTTTGGTTCCGTGGGAACCTGACAGCAAATCTTCAAAAATCTTCACCAAATCTAACCAAGATATTTCCATATCTTTTCATTGAGTAAAGATCAAACCAAGATATTCATATGATCTTCAAAATCTCCTAAAGATTTCAAAGTGATGCATGCCATGATGTCATAGTACATTTTCTAAATTTAGAATTAAAATGTATATAAATGTAACTTGTAAATGTATATGAATATGTAACATGTATATACTAGAGACTATATATGTAACATGTAGATGATGTTATGTGTTTATGAAAAGCTTGTGACTATTTATGTAAAAGACTTAACTATATTTATGTTTTGCTAAAAATAAAGTTTATAATTGTCATTAACAAAATATAACAAAGATCGTAAAATATAAATAACGTTTTTTAGACGATATTTGTATTAACACATTCCGCTGCGATATTTTGGGGGTGTTACAGATTGGTACCAGAGCCATGGTTATAGAGAACCAGGTCGCATTTTAGACCTAGACTATAACCGCTTTTTATATTTAACCACTCCACTTTGCATTGCCTTACACTCTCCGTGCGCTTACACTTTCCGAACACTTATGCACAATTTTATGCACCATTATTCTATTTATATATAAAGAATATTTATATATACACTTGAGTGACTTTTGACCACTATTTATTTATATAAAATATTATTTATATAAACGTTTGATTGATTTTGATCTCTTATACTCGTTTCCAGAACTTCAGGTCAAACCCTGTTTTCCCCGATCACATACCTACACTTACATTTTAATGATCTCTAAAACTTTCCTAAGACATTATGGATGACACAATGATCTCATTTGTTTTCAAGATATTGTGAGCAAAACAATGGTCTCAATTAATTTCAAAACATTGCGAGTAATTCCATGATTCGCTATAACTTTTCATGATCTTTCATAACATCGTTTTACACAAACCCGTTACACTCTATCGAATCCCCTCGATTTTCTTACTATCTGTCTCCAGAGATGAGTTTGAACATTCATCCCACACTCATGGAACATCTACATCGCCTCGTAAACCATCGCCTAAAGGCACGTCGGTTGATTAGAACTTGACTTTAACATGCCGCCTTGGAACACCTACTTTCGGAACACGACTTTATAATATCTCATTCTTTTTCACTCCTTTTGGTTTTGAAGAATTACGCCACCAGGAAGGTAACGCCAAATCTCGAAAGCAATGTTTACGCTTACTTAATGCTATCTTTCGACTCCTAGGACAATTTGGAGAACTTGTCGGTCACCACTATGACACCCACTTCACCAACCTACATACTGATGTCCGATAGTGAGACAGAGCCATTCGAGGACAAGGCTATGGAATGTGAACCCAAACCAGAAAATCACTCACTCGAAGAAGAACCCCTCGGAAGACGAGGAGGAGAACCACTACTACACATACTCCTCCCACCCGACCAGAATTTATCACCAGATAGCCCATCCGCCACAGCATCCCATCGCTGGTAAAACACATGGCACATCATGAGAGATATTACATAAGCTGTGATGGCCAACCTACAGTCTCGTTGGAGCAGAGTAAAGCTCGAGGAGCCAAATACGGATCTTACTCAATCAACATTCGTGATGTTTATTGACTTTACCATTTATTATTTGTTCTCATTTAACCTCAATCAACTTTCGTAATACTCAATGTCTTTCTCATTTTATGTTTGTTCTCATTTAACACGCATGCTTACAACGTAATGCTTTTCTCATTTATTGTTGGTCCCCACTCATTTTCAATTAGCATTCACAATGCTTGTTGTCTTTGTCACTTATTGTCATTCTCATTAATTGTTTACTCTCAATTGGCATTCGTGCTGCTAATTGTCTTTCTCATTTATTGTTCATTCTCATTTCTTCTCACTTAGCATTCAAGATACATCTTGTCTTTCTCATTTATTGATTTTCTCAGTTATTCTCATTTAACATTCCTAATATTTGTGGACTTCATCATTTATTATTTGATCTCCTTCGTGACACTTATTGTCTTCCTCATTTATCATTTGCTTTCATATCAATTGTCTATCTCATTTGTTCTCATTTAACATATTGAAATCCTTATTGCTTTCTCAATTCTTGTCCATTTCACTTAATCTCTCTTAACAATCATGATGTTTATTATCCTTCTTAGATATGGATTTTCATTATTCATTCTCATTTGACATTTGTAATGAATATTGTCTGTCTCATTATTATTGAACCTCATTTAGAATTTTGTCTTTCAGTATTGGCCTCTTTTAGCTATTGGTTTGATTCGATTGATTCTCTCGGTTGATTGAATTAATTCATGTTGATATTCTATATCTCTTATCTTTACTATTGTGATAAATTATGATTCTTCTATTTGCGTAAATTTAAGTCATTGGCTTCTCTTTTACACACCCTTTCGTTTTCTTCTTTGTTCGTACAAATATCAAATCTTTCTTTCGAGCACTCCTTGCTCATACCAGTACGAATAATACTGATATCAAAATCTATTCACTATAGTTTTAATTCATTGATCCGTCCATTTGCATCGGTTGATAACGATTTGTTTCTTTGTTCGTACAAATACCTATCTTTCTTTCGAGCATTCTTTGCTCATGATAAGTACGAATGTTCTTGATCTCTAATTTTGATCCATTAATGTTATTCATCAATTCTTTCATTTGCATTGATCGATAATGGTTTGCTCCTTTGTTCATATAGATATTTAATCTATCCCTTTTAAGCAATCTTTGCTCCTAAATACTACATACGGCAGAATCACATTACTATTTAACTCTATCAATTTTATTGTTATTCATTTTTTTGTGAGTATCATTTCTTCCACGACATTGATATCTACATCTTTTGACTGTTAGTACGCATTCGTGGTTGTCCCATCTACATTAATCGTTAGTACGTATCAGGGCTTAGGAGCAACACCCCCAGACAACAGGCTGCAAGCCGCACAAAGTCGTCAGAAGAGTTACGCCAATGTGACACGTAATCCATTAAAAATTTCAGGTTGGTGATATAATCATACCGAAAGTCTCGCCAAGAAAGTACGTGATACGTTTCGAGAAACAAGGAAAAACGAACCCGAGGTACATTGAACCCTTCAAAAGTTTGGCTGAAGATGGACCGGTTGCTTACCGACTCGAACTTATACCATAACTCAATAGAGTACACAATACATTCCACGTTTCGAACTTGAAGAAATACTTATCAGAAGAAACCCTCGACATTCCACTAGAGGAGATTCAACTTGACGACAAACTTCATTTTGTCGAAGAACCTGTAGAAATCATGGACCAAGAGGTCAAGCGACTGAAGCAGAGCCATATCCCTATTGTCAAGGTTCATTGGAACTATCGACGAGGACCGGAATACACTTGGGAAAGAGAAGACCAGATGCGTCGGGAATATCCACACCTCTTCGCCAACAAAAATTAGACATCTAACTCTCGGGATTCCCTTTAAGGATTGGGTACTGTAACCATTCACAATTTTGAGGTCATTATTTAATTATTTAATTTTACTTAATATTTTTATTTTAAGTAAATTCACTCTTACGAATAACTAGATAGGTTATTCTGCGTACGTCGTTAAACGTACATTTAACTTAAACCGATACCTAACAATACTCAGTAGATATATTTTTATGCATTTTGGTTCCTTACAATCATATTTTAAATATTCCATTTTTACTTTTCTATTTTTACTTAAACTTTGTACATTTCGCGTTCTACACGTTTTCAATCTACATTTTTTATTTTTTAAACATCAAGTAATCACCAAACAAGCTCAATGATCACCTAAAATATCAAAATAGATTTTGATGTCAAGTTTTAATATTTTTGTAAGTTTTGTATTTTTACGTTACCCAATTTTAAGTTTCGCGTCTTAAAAACTCCACGTTTGTAATTACCGGGATCAAACTATATACTAAATCACACACTTTAAGCTAAAAATCACCAAAAGTTAGCAAATTATACCACCTCATGAAGAGGTGGCCGAATATGAAGTGTCCCCTAAGACACTTGTTGCATCTTTTCTTCAAAAGTCTTCCACCACATGCAAACCACCCATATATATACACAAAACCATTAACCACTAAATTTTAGATATCAAAAACTAGAAAAATATCCCCTTCCTCTCTTGGTGTGGTCTTGGGTTTCATAGCACACAAACACTTCTATAATTTGATTTCTAGTTAAAGATTTGTGCTCTAGATGAAGATCATAGGTTCCTAGTTTGTGTTCTTGGTTTATATCACCTCAAAACTTCATCAAATCTCACCTATCTTGGGTTAAGGGCTGAGATTAAAAGGGTTCTTGGCTAGGAGTTTTGGTTATTATTTTGGTTGGGTAAAATAATTTGGAAGCTTGTTGATTTGGTGATTACATCTTGGTACTCTTGATTCTAGATCTTCTTGTGTTCCATATCCACTTGTGTAAGAAACCACACAATATTTTTCATATCACTACTGATCTATATTTCATTTCATGCATTTTTCATGTTTCATATGCTTGTTGTATTAATTTATGCATTGTACATAGCTTAAATTACCTAAAACTATGATTGGGACTAAGTTTGCAAAGATCATTTGGACCAGGGACTGTTTTCATACTTATTGCACTAAATCAGTACACTTTGAGACTTAGGTAAAAATATATTACTGTAGATCTATCTCTTAGCTTCGATTTTCCGGGTATTTGGTCGAGAGACGATACCCGATGAATTAATTAGAAAATAAACGGAAAAGGTTGTCGGAAAACGCACACCAGATTTGAATGGTTAAAAAGTCTAAAAATTTGTATTGAACCCTCTGTTGCACAAAACATAAAACTTGTAGGTAACACATTAACTTGAACGTAGACAAAAACCCTGCATAAAAAGGAGTTACGGAACTCAACTTATCGCAAAAACGGTGGGGCTATTAGGTGCTGTCCCGATCGGACTTGACATATTAGGGTAAAATAGTAATTTCACTTAAGTTATATAATTTTCAGAACAGTGGGACCCAAAAATCTTATTAGTACACTTAAATACCTTTCGGAAAATATAAAATTTGTAATATAACTCCTTACGGGTTAGGAGAAACGGAGTTTTTAATAACGAATATCCACTTTTATTCAAAACCCGCACTTAACCTAAAATTCTATAACTTATCAAAATTTACTTAAAAATAAGTCAAATATATTTTTATGACATCTAAAAACACTATAAGTGATAATAAAAATTATGGAACTATTTTACAAACTTAAAAATATATAAACTATAATTTTGTTAACATATGATAAATTTTACACTTACCCGAAGTGGTAGGACCCACTTTCTGGAATAAATCCGATAACTCATTTTTGGACAATCTAACCACATATCGACACAATAGGATTTTTGGACTATAAAATATCATAAAACCCGAACTTAGGACAACATATATATTAGGGCTCGTAACACTTTTCCAACTTGTCAATTTTAGTCTCTGTCACTTTATAAACCTTAAAAACTCTATGTACAATTGCATGAATAAGCATGATTGATATAATAAATATATAAAACTTTCTTGCATCCACATTCTATTATTTTAAAGACCTAAAACGCAACATATGATTTTTAGGTTGCTCGTACGACGTCTTGGTTTCCTCATTTCTTACTTAGATCTTGCTATTTGATCTTTGGTGAGTTCATAGCCCCACTTTAACTTTTAAACTGTTTATAAACCCATTGGGGGAGATACATGCTATTTTACAATTTGGAAACAAGTGCTTTCAATTGTATGCTTATCAGAACATATTATAGCTAAAGTACCGATATTGCCAAAATAAGTCCCTAACGAATCATGAACCATTAATCACTTGCAAGTGAAAGCGAATATTGTGAATAGGCCTATTGGGATTGATGAATCCTGTTTGTGCGGTCAGATAAGATGCCACAAACGCACTATATTTGAATTTTAGGTAAAATAGCAATTTACCTTTCAGGGCATTGGTTCATTTTATGAACCTTCAGTCAGTTTGCGTGTTATGAGCTTAAAGCAATAATTATTATTTACGCATAATTATATTCGTTGCAATTATTTTGTTAACTCTGAAGTCTTGTGGTCCATTATTTAACAATAAACCTGTGAATTTCACTCAACCTTTGTGTTGACTTTTTAGCATGTTTTATCTCAAGTCCATAAGGTTTTTGGCAAGCATGAATTTGCATGGAGAATGTTTTGATGGCTTGCATTTTGTTATCATTCGATAAACTTTGAAAAAAACTTTCATGTTTACATATTACGTATTCTAAAACTACTTGGGACCTCTTGTAACTCTGATGTTTTATTTGGATCGAATGATAATTTAAAACGTCTCATTTAGAGTCGTTTTCTATGATTATGACTGTTGTACTAATAAGTAGCACCCCAATGATATTACATTCCGCTGTGATATTTTGGGGGTGTTACACACACAATCCTTATTCATGTCAAACAGATATAATCCACCAGATTCACTACCAGTCCCCAATGTTTTCTCTTTTTTCAAGTCTTGAATATAGCACTTATCCTCATCAAAACCAACAAACATCTTACTATCTCTAATAAGCTTGTTAACAGACAATAGGCTCACATAATAACCAGGAACAACAAGAACATCATATAAAATCACATTATTAGTTAATCTTAAATTCCCAATATGACTAATAGTAGCAAGAGTACCATTAGGATGACCAACAATAATCTTTAAACTAGTAATATCAACAACATTAGACATACCAACAGTAGACACAGTTAAGTGATGATTAGCACCAAAATCAATGATCCAACCCATACTTATAGTATCAACATATAGACTACTATTAGCAAAGAAATATCTAGAAAAATTTATATTGAACCACACATTGCCATTAAAGAAGGAAGCCTTACTAGCCATATTGGCATGAACACTACTAGAGGATGTTTCATTGATAAAAGACAGAAGTTTCTTCATCTGATCAGAAGTAAAACCAGAAGAAGGACTAGAAGAAGACTGTTTCTCAGACTGTTTAACATCAGTATTAGCATTGAAATTTTGTTTAACAGGGTTAGAAAACTTCTTGAAACCAGGTGGAAATCCAACCATTTCATAACATCTTTCAATAGTATGACCAATTTTACCACAATTTTTACAGTTTAGATTAGGATTTGGTCCCCTGTTAACCCCATTAGTAACATTCCCTCTGGTGTTATTATTATTAGTATTAAAGCTTCTTCTATTATTGTTAAAAGACTTAGCATTAAAAGAAGTAGCATTCATTTTAGTCTCAACACCACCAGAGGACTCAGGAACCCCTCTATGGGATTCCTCTCTGGACACAGTAGTATAAGCATCTTTTACTTCAGGGAGAGGATCCCTGGTTAAAAGAGTTGTCCTCAGAGGCTGATAGCAATCATCAAGGCCCGTGAGGAACTGCATCAGCTTCATAAGCTGCTGATGTAACCCTAGTTCTTTACTAGCATCACAACTGCACTTAACTTCACACACACATTTAGGCAACTTAGTCAAAGCATCAAATTCTCTCCACAAGGAATTCAGCCTATGATAATAATCTGCTACAGAACTACCACCTTGTTTAACTGAATTAATCTTTTGTAACAGATTATATACCACAGACCCATCAACTTTATCATATGTTTCCTGTAATTCTTTCCAAACAAATGCAGCATTTTCAGAATAGACTAATCCTATATAAACATCTTGAGACACAGAATTCATGATCCAAGTTAAGACAATGGCATTACACCTGTCCCATTGGGCAGATAAAATATCACTAGTGACATAAGACTCTTTTAAGCATGTACCATCAACAAAACTATTATTATTCCTAGCCTGTAAAGCCAACTTCATAGCACGAGACCAAATCCTATAGTTCTCAGTCCCAAGCAGTTTAAAAGGAATTAAAGCAGTATTACTATTATCATTAGTTTGAATATGCAAAGGATTACCAACATCAAGATTACTAATTAACACAGGTGGAGCACCACCTCCACCACTACTATCACCAACAGCCATAACAACATATAAACAAAGACAAACAAACAATCAAATCAGATAATACCAAGAATATCAACAAAGAACAGACTATCACGACCAATCAACAACCAACTTCCAAGACTGCCCAAGAACCTAAACTCCAGCAACCTAGACTCAACTAAACAATAACTAATAACTAAGAAACAGAAATAAAGGTACTCACACCCAACAATAACCAAATACCAGTCAAGAAGACTAGGGTTATCCAGAGCAGGTATCCGTACCAATCAAGTTGGCAGGTCAAGATGTTAACTACCCCGTTTGCACTTTCTTAACTAAGCAAGTGTTATCTTAAAGGAAGAAAAGTTCAACTTACAGTGCTTATACCAGATCACAGCGGAAAAATCACTACAACAGCACTAGATTCACTTAGTCTAGTGCTATTGTAACCAAGAACGGGCCCAACAACCTTAACCAATCACCAGGGAAAAAACCCCCAAATTCTCAAATTAGGGTTTCAAGAAACCCTAACCAAGAATCCCACAAGAACCACCAGATCTATCCTGAACATACTAAATCAAACACGGTCGTAAAGAATACGACATCAATTAACCAATTAAACCTTCAATTGAAGAAATCCCCAAAAAATCTTTGAAACCCTAGAAACCCTAGAATCACAAAACCACCAGATCAGATCACCGTGTCTCTGATACCATGTAAGAATGGTAAAGAACTCACAATAAATATCTTTACACCCAACCAACCACCCTTTGGTGTATCTTTTATTAATAACAGCTAAAGTAGATAAGTCCCCAAACGGGTGCTTACCAAACAATTACAAATACAAAGATTGATCTCCTTCAGAAGGATACCAATCAACCTCACTACAAATCACTCAACACTCAGTTATTGATCAATACAGATTGACTAATTAAGACAGTAAACAAGACCAACAAGATATCAGAGATGATATCTTTATCAATATAAAGACAATGAAAGAATAAGAGAGAATACAAAGACTGCAGATAACAATGACAACTAACTAACCCTAGCTCTGGACGAGAGCATATATAGGGTGTGAATCCGAAGACATCACTGAAACAACATATGTGAAATAAAAGTAAATAAACATTTACACAATGTGAGTTATGATGAAATGATATATGTATGAAATCGCAATCACTACATGTGATATAATTAATATGCACTTATGCTACAATGATGAGATGCTATGATGGTGCAGCTATAGTCTAGGATATAATGAATAACCTAGTTCGCTATAACCTTTGCTCTGATACCAATCTGTCACACCCTCAAATTTCGTGACTTGCAGCGGAATAAGTCATTCAGGGGCACGACTGGTCATAGCACCAAAGTTGCAGTTATATTGAACGACCTAAAGTGTCGTTTAGAAAATACATCGTTTGATTATTTAAAAACATTCATAGTTATAAAGCTAGGTCCCAAAAGGTGAAACAAGTTTTCAGAAAACAAGTTCATACAATTCAAACGATGGATAAGTGCATAAAATATAAAGTGAGACGCGTCGACTCCGCGACTCCATGATGTCCATATGCAAGCCAACATGCGATACCTTAATTACCTGAAAATACATTGCTAAAAATGGTCAACAAAAATGTTGGTGAGATCATAGGTTTATGTAAATGAAATATTGTACGGAAACCACAAGTATAAAGTGTATGACAAAACCATGCCACATAAAAATGATACATTAGCTCTAAGCTCATGACCCCGAAGCTAGACTGAATGAAATGCCCCAACCGAGTGTTTGCCAATCACTCAAATATGACAGAAATGAAATGCGTTCGTTTGACCAGTTGGTGCTACCAACCCGAACGGAGGAGTCACCCTCAATAGATCTATCCACTCACTCTCGCTTACTAACAATTAACGGTTCATGATAATATAAGGGGACTTTAATCTGGGCAATGATGTAACTTAAGCAATGTAATGAGTTTGTATACTTTGGTCCGCATATGAAAATGGTGCAATGTATTCTCCCCCGAGAGTTTAGAAATCAATAAACAATTTAAAACGGGGCTATGAAAACTCACCTGATATGATAAAGCAACAATGATCACAATGGATATGATGAAACAGGGCTCGGTCTCTAACCACGACCTATTATGAATGATGTGATCCAATGTAAGCAATGATACAATGCAACTCATGCAAATACGTATGTTAACGATACCACTTGTTAGTTTTGAAAATAACTTTTATCGACGAAAAATACACTTTTGACGTCTCGTTAAGTTACAAACTACTTTTCGCGTAAACACGTTGAAACGGTACTCCACGATCTTTGTTTGGTGTTCTATTAGCAAATATAATGTTTTCGTCTCAAATTAATATTTTACTTAGCTTGTGAAAATATGGCCAAATTGACTTCGTGAAACTAGTCGCGAAATATTGCACGTTAAGTGTTCGTTGATCAAACTAGACGTATTAGAAAACCTTGTAACCATGTATAAATGTCGTTTCCTTTAACTTCCGGTTGTACACGCCTCGATCAATTATAAAATCGGCTAACAACGTTATGTTTCGCAAAAACACTAGTTTTAATATTTAAAACACTTTCTAATAGTGGCTGTCAAAATAAATTAGAATTCGCCGGCTTTAAACGTGAATAACTCGGCCGTTACAAGCTCGTTTTCTATGTTCTCTACATCCACGACTTCGTATAAACATTAACTAACATAATTTCAATGGGTCGG
Organism: Artemisia tridentata subsp. tridentata; assembly: GCA_021014915.2. NCBI lineage: Eukaryota > Viridiplantae > Streptophyta > Magnoliopsida > Asterales > Asteraceae > Artemisia > Artemisia tridentata. The sequence goes on along the minus strand of CP139501.1, from coordinate 230,062,764 downwards.
GTCGTCTAGATCACATCTAACACCTCGTTTTGTCCTTTGAATCTCGACGATCGGCAACTACTTTTTCAGAAAATTAGTTTTCGTCGTCTAACTTCAAACGATCATATCTCCTTCGTTATAAGTCGGTTTTTAGTGATTCTTGCGGCCACGGTTTCGTTTTTGAAAGAACTTTCTGAATATGAAGGCCAAAATATGCCAAAAATTACTGAGTTTTCCAGTTTACACGATTTTGGAAAGTAGCTATTTTTTATTGTTAAAAACTCACTTCCTTGGTTCTAAACTTGATCATACAACCTCAAATCAACTCCACAAGTTCGCAAATCCTACCATACACCTTCTTAGGGTGTCATGGAGTCCTAAACATCACCAACCTTGGTGGATTTCATGAGATCATTAGTGAAACTTATAGATCTAGTGATTTAAAGAGTTTATGTTCAAATGTGGTATGTAAAACATAAGTATCTTGCATGGATGACTAATAAAACTTGAAAATACATGAATATATACATCAAATGAAAGTATAAAAATGATCAAAACATATTATTGGAACTTACTTGATGATTGGATGAGTTTTGATAAGAAATGAGCAATAAACTTGAGGTTTGATCACAAAATCATAACTAGGAATGTAAATGGAGTATGTTTATAGCTTGTTCTTGAAAAATCTATGGATTTTGAGTGTGGTTCTTTGTTTGGCCGAACATGGAGATGAAGATGGAGAGAGTTTTGATCTTTCTTGTTAGCTAAATATTATGGTGTATGTGTTTGTGTTAGTGGGCTATGAAATTAAATCCAAGTAATTCATTAATTGCATTTGGAAGCATTAGCCTAATTGGGGGGTTAGGGGGGGGCGGCACACATGGGCTAAATGGGAAGGATATGATGTAATATTGCCAAGTGTCCCATTAGTGTAAGTATTTAGTTGATTTGTGTATATATTGAGTGTTATCGGGTACCTAGTTAACTTGAAATAACTCGTGACGAGGTGAAATGAGATACGATGAAGTTGTAAAAATCGTAAAATCATGTTCCTTGCAAGAATCGGGTGTTAGAATGATAATCAGATTGAAATTTCGTAAATCGACAGAGTTATAAGCGTCAAATGAAAAATGTAACGATTGGTTTAAAAACACCGGGTAAAGTAATAATATAATCTCTATATTACTATAATTAGCTTGAAAATGTATTAGGATCATTTTCGGGAGTATTGGGTTTACTGTTATTAGAAATGACTGAGTGGTAACATTAATTAAACAATTAAGCATACGTTAATGAAAATCACACAAACACATGCATGAACTGATAAGGAAATGATGTTACTGATGATATGCAGACTACTCTAGTCCGTATGATGTGTCTTTACTGATGATGCACGAATACGCAGCTAAACCTAACTGGTTACGCGCATTTGAATACTCGTAAACCTAGTTTACGACATGATGAATGATGTCCATGAATAGTGATTTCCTTCCGGGAATGAATAGTGTCATGTGAATAGTAAAATTTTTGACGACTTCTCAAAGTCTCAAACTGACTTCAAAAATGATGAATAGTGAAATGATGAATAATGTTCGGTGAATAGTGTTTGATGAATAGTAACTCATGAATAGTAAATTGTCGGGGTTTGGAAAATGACCTGAAATTACGAGTTGTGATAGTCGACCACCCTAAAAGGAATTCAGTCCCTGAATTCAGCTGATGTTGTTCTCTGGAGTGGTCTCGGTGAAAAGATGTGGGTATTTGAGTCGCATCTGGTCTTCCGTTCCCAAGTAAACTCAGGACCTCTGCGAGAATTCCAGCGAACCTTGACGATCGGAATTTGACTTTGTTTCAACTGTTTGACCTCCCGGTCCATGATTTCTGCTGGTTCTTCCACAAAGTTAAGCTTATCATCGATCTGAATTTCTTCCAATGGAATTACGAGCGTTTCATCTGAAAGACATTTCTTGAGGTTTGAGACATGAAAAGTGCTATGTACATTGTTGAGCTCTGACGGAAGCTCCAGCCTGTATGCTACCGGACCAACCTTTTCCAGAATCTCGAATGGTCCTATGTATCTCGGGTTCAACTTACAGCGTTTCCCGAAATCGTATCACGCCCTTCCAAGGCGAGACTTTCAACATGACTTTGTCTCCAACTTGAAATTCTAATGGTTTGCGTCGAACATCGGCATAACTTTTCTGTCGACTTCTAGCTGTTTGGAGTCTTTCTCGAATCTGAATTATCTTTTATGTTGTCTCTCTGACCAACTCTGGACCTGTTAGTTGTACATCACCAACTTCGGCCCAACAAACTGGGGACCTGCACTTACGACCGTAGAGTGCCTCGAATGGTGCAGCTTTTATGCTCGTATGATAACTGTTAATGTAAGAGAACTCGATCAATGGCAAATGGTTAGCCCAACCATTTCCAAAATCAATGACACATGCCCTAATCATGTCTTCCAATGTCTGAATCGTTCTCTCACTCTGACCATCGGTCTAAGGATGATAGGCGGTACTCATGTCTAACTTAGATCCAAATGAGTCTTGCTATGATTCCCAAAAATTTGAAGTAAAGCGACTATCTCAGTCGGAAATGATGGAAATTGGTGCACCGTGCCTTGAGACAATTTCCTTGACGTAAAGTCTGGCGAGCTGATCCATAGTGTAAGTCTCTTTGATTGGAATGAAATGAGCTGACTTGGTGAGACGATCAACTATTACCCAAATAGCATCGAAACCTCCTGATGTTTTGGGAAGTTTAGTGACAAAGTCCTTTGTAATACGTTCCCACTTCCACTGGGGTATCTTTGGTTGCTGAAGCAATCCTGATGGCTTCTGGTACTCGGCTTTCACTTTAGCACAAGTAAGGCATTTACTGACATAAGTAGCTATCTCTGCTTTCATATTCGGCCACCAATAAAGCTTCTTGAGATCCTGATACATCTTATCAGAACCTGGATGAATTGAGTACTTTGACTTATGTGATTCGTGCATGATCAACTCTCGTATTCCACCATAGAGAGGTATCCAACTTCTATCCTTGAAGCATAATGTTCCATCTGATCTCCTTACTAAACCGTTTGCATTATCTTACATTTCTTTAAGTGTTTCACTTGGTAGGTTTTCTTCCTTGAGTGCTTCTACCTGAGCCTCTAGGATTTTTGATGGTAGTGGTGAAATAATTGACATTCCCAATGATCTGACTCTCAAAGGCTTAAGTCTCTCTTTCCGACTGAGTGCATCTACCACAACATTGGCTTTTCCTGGGTGATATCTGATTTCACAGTCGTAATCACTAAGTAGTTCCAACCAATGACGTTGCCTCATGTTAAGTTCCCTCTGATCAAGAATGTACTGTAAGCTTTTGTGGTCTGTAAATACTACACACTTTGTTCCATAAAGATAATGCCTCCAAATCTTGAGTGCGAAAACCACGGCACCCAACTCTAAGTCGTAAGTAGTGTAGTTCTTCTCATGCTTCTTAAGCTAACAAGATGCATAAGCTATCACCTTCTCGTTTTGCATTAACACTGCCCCAAGTCCTTTGTGTGAAGCATCACAATATACTACGAAGTTTTCAATCCCTTCTCGAAATGACAAAATTGGCATGCTACAAAGTTTCTGTTTCAACAACTGAAAAGCGGTCTCTTGCTTTTCTCCCCAATCGTACTTCTAGTTCTTTTGTGTCAACTTGGTCAGTGGCTTACCTATTTTGGAAAACCCTTCAATGAACCTTCTGTAATATCCGGCAAGTCCTAAGAATTGACGAATTTCTGTGGGAGTTTTTGGCGTTGCCCAATCTTTAACTGCCTCAATCTTTGCTAGATCAACCTGTAGTCCTTGACTATCAATGACGTGACCAAGAAATTGTACTCTTCTGATCCAAAAATCACACTATGAAAATTTGGCATACAGTTTCTCTTTCTTGAGCAGTTTTAAGATTGTTCTGAGGTGTTCTCGGTGCTCTTCTTCACTCCTTGAGTAGATCAAGATATCGTCAATGAATACGATCACAAACTTATCTAGATATGGCTTGCACACCCTGTTCATGAGATCCATGAACACAGCTGGTGCGTTGGTTAATCCGAACGGCATTACCTGAAATTCATAATGACCATAGCGTGTTCTGAACGCTGTCTTCGGGATATCCTCCTCCCGAACCTTAAGCTGATGGTAACCCGATCTCAAGTTGATCGGGTTTAGTTGACAGAGCACAGAGGTTCCAGGATGAGCATCACCGCCTGGTCGGTGAGTTATCTTCAGTTCAGACTAGGTTGTCTGCATCAGAGACTAGGGAGACTGATCTTCAGCTTCGAGTTCAGCACCTAGAGGAGATTGTTGTTGCGATGTCTAGGGATCTTCAGAGGATTTTCCGAAGGTTAGATGGAGCACCCGGAGGAGGTGCCTAGTGTTAGACTGTTATCATATAGCTTGTACATTATTATCCTAGTCTCGGGGTGTGGGACGTAGTTAGTACTTGTTGTCTTTTGCTTGTAGTACAAACAAATATATCAAGTGTGACTCTACTATGCAGGATTTTCGTTGTGCTATTTTATGATATCGGTCTGCGTAACCGAAATTTTCATGTATTATATTCATGTGCGCTGTGATTATACTTATGATGTTTCGTTGTGGTTTCATTGTATTTATACATGCTGTGGTTGTATTTATACGTATTGTGGATGTATATACATGTTGTGGTTGTGTATATTGTGTATGATGATCGTTTCCATTGTGAGTTCTCATTGTTGTATTCTTTTGTGATTGTGAAGAATTATGCCACCCAAAAGAGCTACTCCTGCTATGACACCCGCCCAAATTAAAGAACTTGTTGCTGACAGTATTGAGGCAGCATTGGTAACTGAAAGAGCTGCCGTAGCTGCAGCTGCTGCTGAAGTCGCTTCGCGGGCAGAAACCGCGGAAGCCGCAGGAACAGATACTAATGGAACAAATGGCCGTAAATGTACGTACAAAGATTTCAAGAGTGGTGATCTAGAAAAATTCAAAGGCACTGAAGGAGCCACTGCCATGATCCGATGGTTTGAAAAGACAGAATCAGTATTCCTTCTATGCAACTGTCCGGAAGACAGCAAGGTCAAGTTTGCTACTAGTACACTCGTTGGGGAAGCTATGTCATGGTGGAATTCGTATGCAAAGCCCATGGGAATGGAGAATGCTCACAAGCTTACATGGGACGAATTCAAAAAGTTGCTGACAAAGAAGTTTTGCCCACGAACAGAAGTGAAAAAGATGGAAACAGAGTTTTATGAACTAGTGACAGCCGGTAATGATATTGAGGCATATGTCAGGAGATTTCAGGAATTGGCAGCATTATGTCCGACAATGGTTCCGGATACTGAGAAACTATTGGAGAATTTTATTGGAGGATTACCTCACAACATCCGTGGTGATGTGATTTCTTTTGACCCACAAACATTGGATAAGGAAATCAGAATGTCTCAGAAACTCATGGCTCAGATAGTGAAGAAAGGAACTGCTTCAGAAAACAACAACACCAACAGTAGCCGTGACTACAACAACCGTAACTCCAACAACAACTACCGAAACAACAACTATAACAGCAACCGAAACAATTCCAATAACAACAACAACAAGAGAAATCGGGACAACAACCAGAGCAACAATGTTACTCAACCACCACCCAAGAGACAGGAAACTGCAAAGGCTTATGTTGCAGGTCAAACTGAGAAAAGAGGTTACAGTGGTACTTTACCCAAGTGCAACAAATGCCAAACCCATCATAATCCTGGAAATTGTCCGAATCCGTGTGGAAACTGTAAGAAAGTTGGTCATTCAACCAGGGATTGCAAAGCTCTGATTGTGGTTGATAATCAGAAGCCCCCAGTAACATGCTTTGGATGTGGAGAAGTTGGACACTTCAAGAAGGAATGTGCGAAAGGAAAGAATCAGGGAAACAATAACCAAGGTGGAACAGCTAGGGGAAGAGCTTATGTCCTTAGAGGAGAAGATGTCAGGGAGGACCCGAGTGTCGTTACGGGTACGTTCCTCATTAATAATCGTTATGCATCCATACTATTTGATTCTGGAGCCGATAGAAGTTTTGTTTCTACTGCATTTGCACCATTACTCAACATTGAACCAACCGCATTAGATACTCCCTATCACATTGAACTAGCTAACGGTAGTTTAGTTGGCACCGACACGATCATTCGTGGTTGCACTCTTAATTTTCTCAATCACCCATTCAATATAGACCTCATGCCAGTAGAACTTGGAAGTTTCGACATTGTCATCGGTATGGATTGGTTATCTCAACATCATGCCAGAATCATCTGTGATGAAAAAGTTGTTCATCTTCCCTATGATGGCGAAACATTGGTCGTTCGCGGAGAACGTAGTGGGACTAGACTCAGCATCATCTCGTGCATTAAAACAGAGAAATACATAAAGAAGGGTTGTTATGCATTCTTGGCTCATATTACAGAAAAGAAGTCGGAGGAGAAGCGAATTGAGGATGAGCCAACAGTTAACGATTTTCCAGAAGTTTTTCCAGAATACTTACCAGGACTGCCACCTACTCGCCAAGTCGAATTTCAGATTGAATTAGTACCGGGAGCAGCACCGATTGCGCGAACACCTTATCGACTTGCACCTTCAGAAATGCAAGAGTTGTCGAACCAATTGCAAGAGCTCTTGGATAAAGGATTCATTAGGCCGAGTTCATCGCCTTGGGGAGCACCAGTTTTGTTTGTAAAGAAGAAAGATGGATCTTTCAGAATGTGCATTGATTATCGAGAGCTAAACGAATTAACGGTGAAGAATCGTTATCCACTTCCCAGGATCGACGATTTATTTGATCAGTTGCAAGGTTCCAGTTATTACTCCAGCACCTCCTGCCTGAGCTGTATGATATGCTCTGAACTCTCCAACTGACGAGCCTCTAAACCCTGGTGTGACACATCAATGGCAACCCTGCCCTGGATCAATCCCTCGACCTCCTCCTCAATAGCCTCAATACGGCTCACTGGAGTCTCGTCTAGATGAGATAATGCCCTCTCAATCTCTGCCTGAAGCTGATCTAGTCGTGAGTCAAATGTAGCAGCAGTAGTCAATCTGTCAGCAGCAGCCCTCGAGCTCTCACCAACCTCGAATCTGCTGGGTGGTGTTGTCTCTGTAGCATCTGAAGTATCTGGGGATGAGATATCAAGACGAGCCCGCTTCTTGAGCGGTAGGTCTGACATAAGAGCAGGATCTATGGTATGAACTAGTGCTGATAGGGATAGCAATGGTGGAGACAATGATGATAAGGATGGTAAAGGTGACAATGGTGGTGGTGTACTGAATGTCACACTCCTCCTCGCTGTCAAGCGGCGACGAAGTGGATGAGATGAAGTAAGTGATAATGGTGGTGTTAGGGATACAAATGCAGCTGGTGACCTGACAGCGAGACGATGAACCTGCTTAGCAACAGTGCGCTTCATACGCGGCCCATCTGGATACGTACGGTAAACTTGACCATAGGGTATCTGCTGCCCCGGCTGAATGACCGGAACAACTCTGGGACCACGACGGATCACAGGTGAAACTGTTGGTGTAGGCACGACTTCCCCCTCCTCAAAGGGTTCTGTCTCGGCCTCTGACATAACTGGTGAAGACTGTGGAGTAGGCTCCACTGATGACAAAATGATAGTGGGTATCGGAGATGATGTAACAGACTCTAATATGATAGAGGGTAGTGAGGAAGTATCGTCCGCTGACTCAAAGTCAGACGAGATAACAATAGGGTGTGAATCCGAAGACATCACTGAAACAACATATGTGAAATAAAAGTAAATAAACATTTACACAATGTGGGTTATGATGAAAAGATATATGTATGAAATCGCAATCACTACATGTGATATAATGAATATGCACTTATGCTACAATGATGAGATGCTATGATGGTGCAGCTATAGTCTAGGATATAATGAATAACCTAGTTCGCTATAACCTTTTCTCTGATACCAATCTGTCACACCCCCAAATTTCGTGACTTGCAGCGGAATAAGTCATTCAGGGGCACGACTGGTCATAGCACCAAGTTGCAGTTATATTGAACGACCTAAAGTGTCGTTTAGAAAATACATCGTTTGATTATTTAAAAACATTCATAGTTATAAAGCTACGTCCCAAAAGGTGAAACAAGTTTTCAGAAAACAAGTTCATACAATTCAAACGATGGATAAGTGCATAAAATATAAAGTGAGACGCGTCGACTCCGCGACTCCATGATGTCCATATGCAAGCCAACATACGATACCTTAATTACCTGAAAATACATTGCTAAAAATGGTCAACAAAAATGTTGGTGAGATCATAGGTTTATGTAAATGAAATATTGTACGGAAACCACAAGTATAAAGTGTATGACAAAACCATGCCACATAAAAATGATACATTAGCTCTAAGCTCATGACCCCGAAGCTAGACTGAATGAAATGCCCCAACCGAGTGTTTGCCAATCACTCAAATATGACAGAAATGAAATGCGTTCGTTTGACCAGTTGGTGCTACCAACCCGAACGGAGGAGTCACCCTCAATAGATCTATCCACTCACTCTCGCTTACTAACAATTAACGGTTCATGATAATATAAGGGGACTTTAATCTGGGCAATGATGTTACTTAAGCAATGTAATGAGTTTGTATACTTTGGTCCGCATATGAAAATGGTGCAATGTATTCTCCCCCGAGAGTTTAGAAATCAATAAACAATTTAAAACGGGGCTATTAAAACTCACCTGATATGATAAAGCAACAATGATCACAATGGATATGATGAAACAGGGCTCGGTCTCTAACCACGACCTATTATGAATGATGTGATCCAATGTAAGCAATGATACAATGCAACTCATGCAAATACGTATGTTAACGATACCACTTGTTAGTTTTGAAAATAACTTTTATCGACGAAAAATACACTTTTGACGTCTCGTTAAGTTACAAACTACTTTTCGCGTAAACACGTTGAAACGGTACTCCACGATCCTTGTTTGGTGTTCTATTAGCAAATATAATGTTTTCGTCGCAATTTAATATTTTACTTAGCTTGTGAAAATATGGCCAAATTGACTTCGTGAAACTAGTCGCGAAATATTGCACGTTAAGTGTTCGTTGATCAAACTCGACGTTTTAGAAAACCTTGTAACCATGTATAAATGTCGTTTCCTTTAACTTCCGGTTGTACACGCTTCGATCAATTAGAAAATCGGCTAACAACGTTATGTTTCGCAAAAACACTAGTTTTAATATTTAAAACACTTTCTAATAGTGGCTGTCAAAATAAATTAGAGTTCGCCGGCTTTAAACGTGAATAACTCGGCCGTTACAAGCTCGTTTTCTATGTTCTCTACATCCACGGCTTCGTATAAACATGAACTAACATAATCTCAATGGGTCGGGTCGTCTAGATCATATCTAACGCCTCGTTTTGTCCTTTGAATCTCGGCGATCAGCAACTACTTTTTCAGAAAATTAGTTTTCGTCGTCTAACTTCGAACGATCATATCTCCTTCGTTATAAGTCGGTTTTTAGTGATTCTTGCGGCCACGGTTTCGTTTTTGAAAGAAATTTCTGAATATGAAGGCCAAAATATGCCAAAAATTACTGAGTTTTCCAGTTTACACGATTTTGGACAGTAGCTATTTTTGATTGTTAAAAACTCACTTCCTTGGTTCTAAACTTGATCATACAACCTCAAATCAACTCCACAAGTTCGCAAATCCTACCATACACCTTCTTAGGGTGTCATGGAGTCCTAAACATCACCAACCTTGGTGGATTTCATGAGATCATTAGTGAAACTTATAGATCTAGTGATTTAAAGAGTTTATGTTCAAATGTGGTATGTAAAACATAAGTATCTTGCATGGATGACTAATAAAACTTGAAAATACATGAATATATACATCAAATGAAAGTATAAAAATGATCAAAACATGTTATTGGAACTTACTTGATGATTGGATGAGTTTTGATAAGAAATGAGCAATAAACTTGAGGTTTGATCACAAAATCATAACTAGGAATGTAAATGGAGTATGTTTATGACTTGTTCTTGAAAAATCTATGGATTTTGGGTCTGGTTCTTGGTTTGGCCGAACATGGAGATGAAGATGGAGAGATTTTTGATCTTTCTTGTTAGCTAAATATTATGGTGTATGTGTTTGTGTTAGTGGGTTATGAAATTAAATCCAAGTAATTTATTAATTGCATTTGGAAGCATTAGCCTAATTGGGGGGTTAGGGGGGGCGGCACACATGGGCTAAATGGGAAGGATATGATGTAATCTTGCCAAGTGTCCCATTAGTGTAAGTATTTAGTTGATTTGTGTATACATTGAGTGTTATCGGGTACCGAGTTAACTAGAAATAACTCGTGACGAGGTGAAATGAGATACGACGAAGTTGTAAAAATTGTAAAATCATGTTCCTTGCAAGAATCGGGTGTTAGAATGATAATCGGATTGAAATTTCGTAAATCGACGGAGTTATAAGCGTCAAATGAAAAATGTAACGATTGGTTTAAAAACACCGGGTAAAGTAATAATATAATCTCTATATTACTATAATTAGCTTGAAAATGTATTAGGATCATTGTCGGGAGTATTGGGTTTACTGTTAGTAGAAATGACTGAGTGGTAACGTTAATTAAACAATTAAGCATACGTTAATGAAAATCACACAAACACATGCATGAACTGATATGGAAATAATGTTACTGATGATATGCAGACTACTCTAGTCCGTATGATGTGTCTTTACTGATGATCCATGAATACGCAACTAAACCTAACTGGTTACGCGCATTTGAATACTCGTAAACCTAGTTTACGACATGATGAATGATGCCTATGAATAGTGATTTCCTTCCGGGAATGAATAGTGTCATGTGAATAGTAAAAATTTTGACGACTTCTCAAAGTCTCAAACTGACTTCAAAAATGATGAATAGCGAAATGATGAATAGTGTTTGGTGAATAGTGTTTGATGAATAGTAACTCATGAATAGTAAATTATCGGGGTTTGGAAAATGACCTGAAATTACGAGTTGTGACATAGATGTTTGGCAACTTATGATGGACACCCATACGCCAAAAGAACAATAGTATCGCGTTCGCTTGAATATTTTTTAGCCGATGGTATAGACAACTCGTCGTCGAGCCATTATGCTACAACGACTTCACAAGTTGGAGAATCATTAGTGAAAATGTTAGCAATTAATTTATGTTAATTGAAAAGTGATGGTCATTTGTTAAGTGTCATGTATAATGTATAGTCTAGTTAGTGGGCTTGTGGTATTAGTCTTATTAGTGTGTCCAATGTATATGTATAATACATTCACTAAGCCCACTCAAAGTTTCATATCAAAAGCCCACCAAAGCCCATCTTGGTTGGCTGTGTCACATATAATCACGCACACACACTCTGTATCAAGGAGTGCCTCACTTTAACAATTGTAAAGAGTGTGTGTGTGTGTGTGTAAGTCCCAAAAGTCTTTGTTTATTTTCTCTTCCAAAGCTAATAAACATTTGACTTGAAATCCTAACATACGATCCATACATCTACTCTTATTGTTCTATACATGTTTGTGAGTGTCATCGTGTTTGTGTTTGTGTGATAAAGAAGGAATTCGACTGTTACAAGTGGTATACAAGAGCCAATCAACAAGGTAGGAACTTGTTTCTGTTCGATTTTTGTTCATCAGAACCCCAACAGTTTCGTTTCTTTTTGGTTTCATTAAACATGAGCTATTGTGTTTTCTGGGTATCGAATAGCAAATTTCTAGTTTCAAGGTAGGAGTATCTTTATTTTTATGCTTGATCCAAAAGATTAAAACACCCATTGTTATTTTTCTTTCACTAGAAAAATTGAACTTTGTGTTTTTCCTCTATTCGATCAATACAAAAATCAAGGGTGTAAGTTGTGTTTGTTTTATGTTCAAATCGACTTGGTTTTTGAAAGTATACTAGTTTATCACTCAAATCTTGGTTTGGAAGATTGGATATTGGTTTGTTCATAGCTTCTTTGATCGACTAGAATCATAAATCTTTTATAAGATTTGTGTTATTGGATAAGATAGTGTATTATTGATTTGATTTGATTGAAAGAAGTTGGTAATAGTTGGTTGAAGTTGGTGAGTAGGTGAAGAAAAATCTAATAAGATAAGGTCACAAGTGGGCAAGTAAGGATCAGGTCAAAGAAGTTGGTAAAAGTGCAGATTTATCGCAATTCACAAAAGCAGTCGAGTTATCGCAATTCGCCTCTTCTATCGCAATTGGCATCTGCAGCCTTTTATCGCAAATCAACTTTCATAGTTTTATCGCAATTCAAGTTTGGCAGATTTATCGCAATTCCGTTTGGCAGAATTATCGCAAATCAAATTGCGATAATTTTATCGCAATTGGGCCTTGAGCAGACTTTATCGCAAACCAGCTTCATCAGATATCAAAAATCATCCTTGTCCGAGATCTTGTCGCAATTCAGATATCGGACAGAGTACCAATTACGATATCGGACAGTACTAAATTTCAGAATTGGCATTTTCAGTCCTTGTCTTTCCAGCAGCCTTAAAGAACTTTCAGATTTGGCAGTTTTGGCCCTCGTACTTGTGTAAAACGATTTCAAAGTTAAATAACTTTTAAGGATTTGATTCGAACGTAATTTCGTCAACTCAAAAGTGAACTCGGTATTTTAACTCTTGTATAAGAGTGTAAAATACTTCGACAAATGGATATCTACCCTCTTGTATAAGAGTGTTAGATTTTATATAAATTACCAATTTATATAAATTAGATATATTTCTATCTAAATTGATATTTTGCCATAATTTATATAAATTGTGGTCAAATTGAAATTTCTATAGAAATTGTCATTTTATCTAAATTGTAATTTAAATAACTTTTTCGAAATTGTAAACTTTTGACTTTGTCTTAATTATACTCTAATCAAATTTTGTAACTTTATTTAAATTTGTTTAAACCTACAACTTCAACGATCACCAACAACAAACCAACGCTTCATAACAACAACCAAGTTTAACCTTCAACAACAACAACTCCTATTTTATTGAAACGATCCTCAATCCACTTTATCATACATAATTTCAAAGATGACTACACAGCAAGACATTCATGCCGTAGGTTTAGAAAACCGTCCTCCAATGTTAGAAAAAGGTGGTTATCTTTTGTAGGTCCTCTTTAACTCGAACACACACTCGTAACCACGCTAATAACTACGAACTACTACTAATTAAGCTTTGAAATGTAAACAACAATAAGTAAATGACATACGAGAGATTAGAGAAGAATAGAGAAAAGATTAAGAGAAGAAGAGTTGGATGATTATCATTCACACATAACTTTGACAGAGCTTCGGTACAAGAAATGAATGACCAACAACAAATATGAGCTCCCTAACCTTCTATTTATAGGCGAAGATTAGGGCAACTCTTACATGAATATTTCTAGAAGGAAAATGATAAGAAGGCCGGCCCATGGACTTCTAATGGACCGGACCCTAATGCTAACTTAAAGTCCTTAACGTGCAACATATTAAACTATATGATCAAGACTTGTAATGTTAATAAAACGTGTTCCTAACAATCTCCCCCTAAGTCTTGGTCATCTTTGTTGCTCTACGTCATCTTTGCTTCTTGGGCTTCAAACGTCTTCATAATCTTTGTTCTTTCGTTCTTGTTCTTGACATGATATGATATGGTACTAATCTGCCATTCTCCAAGGGTCTTTGATACTGGTGACTTCACGTTTTCTCCACCATGCTCATATATCTTTTGACTTTCGCTCTGTATTTTGTTCTCACATCTTCAATCTTTAACTTGTGAAAGGTTGTAGTGCTTGAACCTTGACTTTTCATTAACATTTGTTGAACTTTTGTTATTTCTGAGTCTTTGTGAGAACACATCTTTAGGATATGAGCAAGGTGGAGTCTTGATGGTGGTTGAACTCCAGGTCTTCAAGCTCCTCCACAGCAGCAGCATCACGAACCAACCGGCACTTACAGATTTGGACTTCGAGATCATCAACAGCATAGTGTGAAGACTTTCTCTAATCCAAACCCAGGCCGTTCTGAACCGGATACCCCCGAAAGGGCTTACACGGACACACTGAAGTGCACCCACGATTCGGTGAGTCGCTAGAGATCACCCCACAACTGTAGACCGATTGGAGCAAACACTAAGCGTAACCCACAAGGAGTTACCGAAGTGACCTGTTGTCAGGGTTGTTTGATGTTATCCTGGCAGGATTTCCATTCTATCACTGAGAATCACAATTGTGAATTCTCTCAAGAATGTTCTTGGCAGATTGCTAAGATCTGCGAAGGACTCTTTCTTAATTTTACAACTGCTGCCCATGATGTAGAACAGCAGAGTAATACTAAGTGTTCCTAAGAGATCTTTGATGAATCTCATGGCTCTAGACTCAATTAGTGCACATTTGTTTGGTCGTCGGAGGCGTGGAGCAGAGTGCCTCCTTTTCAATATCAACACCCTCATAGTGAGAGGTCGATAGATTATGAAGGGTTCTTCGTGTGAAATGAAACAAGTGCCTTTTGAGAGACACCTGAGTGGCTAGAAGGTTTAGTGCAGTGCGTCACTGGGTCCATGACGTCTTTTGTCTTCAATACCGGTGATGCTCAGTCAACCAGTAGATTATGAATTGAACCCGGTGTCTGCCCTAAGGTTGAACAAATGGAGGGCTATTTCTTTTCACCCTTTTCTTTGCTTTTCTTTTTAATTCTTCAACCCCTTCTTTCTCCTTTCATTTCATTTCTCCTTTTTTATATCATACCTAGGACTTTCTAGTTCTAAACTATGGGATTTGTCCTTGGGTAAATCCCTCCGGCTCTGGCGGATCATAGGACGGTTTTCCTAAACCTTAGTCACCTTATTACTCCATGACTATCCTATGTTGATGCCATTTACCAAAACCTTTGAAAATCTCTCAAAGTGTCGATGATTGTAAAAACATTTTATTGACACCTTGAGAGTTTTGTGTTTTTCAGAAGGACTCCCCCTTAACATGTGCTCATAAGTAATTAATTTGAAATTTGCACATGTCGGGAAGAGTTGGCACTTTTGAATTGATTGATTTTCAATGAATATAATCATCGCGAGACACGCTTACATCACTAGTAAACTAGCTTGAAATTATTACCCGTCCAGATCACATTCAAGGAAACTCGCTCGAATATCGGTACATTCTACTCAGACATGTCCGTTGCGAGACACGTTTACATCACCAGATGAACTGGCTTGAAATTATTACCCGTCCGGGACATGTCCTTTCGACTACTGACTTTTCCTATTGTCAATTTGAGGGTCAATTATGAGTCGAGCACTTATGAGATTCCAGCATTGAGACACCATATTTTAATCATATTTTACTTCTCCCCCTCAAAAATAGCATACTCATGATGTTTTTGAAAAAATTTATGATTAAAATATGCTGTTTTTGAGTTTTAGGGAAGAATTTCAAGAACGTTTGTGTTGCTGAACAAAGATTATATTTTCAAATACTCCCCCTTGACGAGGGAATACTTGTCCTTATGAGCAGAATGTTTGAAAAACTTAGAAAACATTCCGGTTTAATTCTACTCATAAGAAAGAAGCTTTCGCTCCTTTGATCAGGATTGAGGCACTAAAGCGTACCTCAGAGTCCTTACTTTAGGGTCCGGGTTGTGCACTGTTATGTGTACACATGCCGTAATGTCACAGTCATATGGTAAGAATAATGAATAAGAATTATGAAAATATTGAAATCAAATTCTTACATCAGCCTCCTTATGCAAATGTGGTGAATGTTGGATCCGTCCTTTGAAAGGTTCTGATAGAGAAGGGTGGACGACCTCCAACATAAGTTTCCAGTCTCCGCATCTGATCCCTGCGGAACAATCTTCTTTCAATCTTTAAGATAAATTCCTTCACTTGTCTCAGTTGATCACTGTTCCATCTCCTTGTTATCCCCAATTCTTGATCCCGAATCCGACTAACCAACCCGTCTCGAACATTCTTCAATGTGTCATCACAAAACTTGTGGATTTCGTGAAATGACATGAAGCATAGTTGTGTCAGTTCACTTTTGTAGACAAATCCGAACGTTGGTCGGTGCTTCATGTTGTATTGAGTTTCAGAAGATATGCCGTCTGGATAGAGAATGGGCTATTCCAGATTTAACTCCTTCTGATAACTCTCTACCCCCAGTTGAATATCTTCTACTCGTTCTTTGATGACAGTTCTTCGGATGAAGTGACAGATTGCGGTACTGAATGCATATTGAAGCTCGGGTGTAAGATGAGTAAGTCTTCCTTGTACCTTGATGAGGTACATGTCTTCAATATCATTCAGACTTAGATCAGGGAAGTCTTCCTCAGAGAATGTGTAGAGTTTTTGGTCGTGTCGTCGGACTGTTATCTCAGACAAATAGGTGTAGTCATACCGTTTTGCCCCTGTCACACTTGTTACAGCCAGAATCCTGAGGTCACTGTATACTGGTTTGCGAGACTTCTCAGTGAGTTTGCTTTTGTACCATGTTCTTCTTTTCACGTACCAGTGAAATATCCCCAACTCAGCATCATGATCATAGTCAACCAATTGTTTGACGTATAGGTGATGATGACTGGCAGTTTCCTCGATTGCAGGTTGTGTGTAATCTGCTGCTGGTGTGAAGGTGATTGAAGTAGCATACTTTGTCTTTCCTTTTGCTCCGAGTCTGAGAAGTTCAAGATCACTATTGAAGAAGAATTGGAACGGAATTTCTAAAACATGATGCTTTCGTATCACGGGGAGTGGTTTGGTCCAATCTGTGATGTATGGACGGTTTTTGCTATCATGACCACCAACCCTGAAGATGTCTGGATTAGTCCAGTCAAATTCACTTGACATTGCGCGAGCAATGTTTTCAAGATGATACTCTAGTTCAGCAGCACTGTGAGATTTATCTTACAGAAGATTGAAAGCATCATTCTTGATCCTTCGAAGCTCTCGTTTGGTCATTCTTTTGATATTCAAAGAACTTTTTATTTGTTTTGTGACCGTGATGAACTCAAATAAGTACATTTTATTATCATCATTTATCCTGTTTATTTGACTTGTTTTATTATATTATCTATGAGAATCGATACATTAATGTTTACTTTAGTAATTCTCAGGTAAAAACAAGCATTATGTGAAACTTGGCGATTTTGGACTAATTATGGAGCAAAACAAGCGAGATGTCAAAAGTCTACTGAAATCCAGAAGATGTGCCGTATCTCACTCAACAAATAAGACGCAATATCATACTTAGATGAATTCGAAGACCATTGCCTGACTTTGAAGAATGCGCCGCATGCAATTCTGTCATGCGCCGCATATGAAACTTTGGTCAAATAAGAAGATCAAGCTCGTTCTACTCCAGACACGCCGCATTATACTTCTAACATACGGCGTATCACTATCAAGGTTTCACAAGTCACAATCCAAGTACATGCGCCGCATACAAAGATCAAGTTACGCCGCATCTGAAGACGGTGTACGAATATTCCAGAATATATTAATCTTGGACCCCACGCGAAGTTAAGTCAATGCGCCGCATCTATCAACTCGATGTGCCGCATCGATCCCTCAAGGAGAAACTATAAATACCCCAAGGACAGACGAATTTGAGAGCTCTCTCAGACTTTAGACCTAGACATAACCCTAGAGCCGAATTCAGACGACCAAGCAGCACAAGACACACCTCAAACAAAGATACAAGAGCTGTAAGAAGGTCCTGCATGTATTCAATTCATTAAGTAGTTTTGTTTTATTGTATTAGTACACTTTAATTCATCAGGATTGATGGGCTTGTGTCATGTGACTACGGAAGATCATGCACTCCCCTTAATATTGCTTTCCCATTAATTAAAGTTTATATGTTGATGTCTTTGGTGACTTTTATTAGTGCATTGATAACCTCTGTGTCTAGCTGAGTCTTGCTTGGGTTGCCATGCCCCTTCCTCGCTTATTTATTTTAGCGTCTCTTAAATAAATAGGATAGACATAAGTAATCATTAAGGGTTTACTCGCCGATAAGATTAGAGCCAACGAGAAAGGTTTAATTATATACACTTCATATAAAACTAGCAATAAAACAAGTTTACTTAATTATCAGGACAGGTCTTCTTATTGTCTCGAGTATCTATCTGTGTACGTGTGTGCTAATCGCTGATTCGTGCTCATTAGTTTAGTTTTCCACTTAATTATAACCAAACCGTGCCAGTCTCTCAGGCTGAAACCGCCTTGCGTTAGATTAGGTTGTATAGCTAACTTAGGATATTAAAATACTGATTAGAATAACTAGATAATACGTTCCACTCTTAGTGATCGACACTCTACTTACCATTATATTCATACTGACCGGGTACACTGCTCGTTAAGTGTGTGTGTTATTGATAAGTCAGCTAAATATAAATTTAAAACTTGAGTAGGCATTAATACTGCTAAACCGCAACGACACATCACGCACCACCAGACCGCAAACGTGCTATCTTCAACTTTATAATCTTCGTTTGTTTGGATCTGAGCATTCACAAGTTGATCAAACCATTCATTTCCTTGCTCATCTTCATCTTCATCATGCCATGTCACGACAGCTGGTTCTTTAGAAGGTTTCTTGCTACTTGAGGGTCTTGATTTTGAAGGTTTTGATTTTGGTGGTGAAGGTGGTTGTGAGTGAGGTTGATCATCTTGTGGTTGAAATTCAACATTTTCTTCGTGGAAGTGCTCATAATGATGTTCTGTTGCAGTCGGACCAGATTCTGGATTCTTTTGAGGTGGAGGTGAAGTTGTTGTTCCTGTGGGCTCTGTAAGGTGAATCCCAGATCCGCTACCAGTCCTTTGTTTCTTTGTTGTGGTGTCTGGATCTTGGTCATCATTATCACGTTTACGCTTGCCTTTATCAGCTGCATTCTTACATGATTCCATGTTGGCTCGAATAGCATCCATGATGGGAATTTCAGTGTAGTTGAGGGTGGATTGTGCAAGCAATTTGGTGAGGAGGGCGTCTTGAAGTTCTTCAACTGAGTATTCAAGAAGATGTTTCTGTTGGAGTGCTAGATCTTTAACCTTCTCTTCGACTTTTGCGTTGATGTGAGCTTCAATATTTTCCTGAAGATCTAGCAGAAACTTCTTGACGTAATGTCTCGTGTTGGCTTTGACTTTATCGCCAACATCATATGCTAGAAACTCATCCATTTTCATCTTTGTTTGCTGCAGCTCTCCCATTTGTTGAGACAAATTCTTGACTAAGGTTTGCATCTCAGCCAGTTGTGCACTCGTTTGGTTAACTTTCTTGGCTTGTGCGAGTTTAACTGCTTTCTTGAGTTTCTTTGCAGCAGGTGAGACAACCTCCACTCTAGTCACTCGAGCTATTCTTCTCACATTCTTACCTTTTATGGCTGATTTGATTTGTTCAGAAATAGTTGCTTTGGCTTTTGGTGATGGAGATCTTGTTGGTGATGGAGTAAGTGAAGGGATTGATGATTGTGAGTTGGGAGGAGCAGAGTTCTTAGGAGATGAGGATGGTGGTGTAGGATTCTTGGGAGGTGACACAGGAGGTGTGGTAGATTTTGGTGATGGTACTGGAGGTGAATTAGGTGGTGTTGGATTCGTTGGAGATTGAGCTGGTTGAGGTGATTGTTGAGGATTGAAGACGATGAGAGCATTTTGTGGAGGAGTGTGAATGTAGCTATCAGTTTCTTTGTTTGCTTCTTCAACTTCCTTTTCATGCATTTCTTCATCCTTTCCTTCTAATTCTGCCTTAAGCTCAGCCTCAAGTTCTGCAGCGGCTTCCAGAGATTTCTGTCCAACTATTTCCTGTTCTTCTTCAGGGTTCCAGTCTATATCATCATCATGGCGTTGTTCCTCCTCCTGCTCATTGTTAAACATGGAATCTGAAATTTCTTTATCGATAAAAACTATGTTACTCTCTAGATCTTTCTCCTTTTCTGACGTTTGACCTTCCAAGTCGGGTTATTTAACCGAGCTTGGTGGTTTAGAAATAACAGATTCAGCCATCTCGGGTTGATTAACCGTGTCAGGCTGGACTGTGGATGTAGCTACTCCAGACCCTCTGGCTCGATTAACTGGATCAGAGTGGATCGAAGTGGCTTTTTGAACAGTTCCTGATGCTCCAGCTCCTTTCTTTTCTTCATACTCCCTCATTTTCTCAACTGTCAATTTTGCCCTTCTGGCTTCATCTTCCTTTGTAGACTTCATACTGGCCTTCTTTGCATTAAGAATATCGAGCTCATTTTGAAGTTCTATTTCTGCATCTGTCATTTTAAATGTAACTTCTTCCTCTGATTCTGTAGCTTCAGAGTCAGTATCTTCATCATAAATTCCAACGGCTTTAACTTTGGGCTTGGGTTCAGTTGACACTCTTCTTTTGAGTGTTCTGGGATGTTTCTTTGGCTGTTTTGAGGCACTTGATGAACTTCCTGCTTTACTTTTGCTGCTTCTAGAACGGGTCCTAGTAGATCCTGACCCTTCTACAAGTTTAGAGAGCCCCACTCGACCTTCACTGAATGCCTTGTCATAGTCATGATAGGCTTGTGTTTCCTTCACTTCTTCAGTCATCAGAAATTCTGGCAGCCTAGCTCCTTGTTTATGTGTGCTTTCTTTGGGAAAGTAGACATTACTGAAAGTCTTGTCCATCTTGTATAAATGCATTTCTCTATCATTAGGACGTGGATTAATCTCTTTGTGTTCGTCAGTCAGAAGACTAATGAGTAGTTTGGTGTAACGAACGAAAGGGATCTTTGTGAAGGCTTTGCGCATTTGAAATATCATATCTTCCCAAATAAGAGCAGCAAAATCAATCTTTGCTTCATTCACGAATCCCCAGAAGACTTGAAGATGAGGTAACCGTGGGTGTTCAAAGCCACTATCTCTTCCTGATATTGAACGAGTCACGATGTAGAAGAGGGTTCTCCATGGTTGTGGGATGAATTTAGCATTGACTTTTGAGATTTTGGTTAATGGTGTATCAGGTTGAACATCATAACCGATATCCATAAGGAACTGCATGACTTCAGATTCAGATGGGGTCGGGTAGAATCGGTTCGCAGGTTCTGGTGCATTTGGAAGACCCAAGGCTCTGCGAAGATGACTTGGTGTGACTCTGACCTTCTTACGATCCAAAGTGCATGTGAAATATTTGTCATAATTGTTCAGCTCGAGAGTATTCCACAATTGGTGAATGTATAATTCCGGAATGTTATCTGAGCTGTCTAGAAGATTTCTGCACTCGTGTACTTTGAGAATTTCCATAGTAATTTGGCAACTTGGTTCAGAGCACTTGATCTTATCAAGTACTAATGAATACCCTTGAGGAAGAACATCGGCTTTAGTGAGTAATGGGAGTGGATGTTGTTGAGGTGCAGCCATTGGAGATTTCTGAAACATCAATCAAGTACAAATATGCAGGATACATAATTGTTAGCAGATGTTAAGACTTGATGCAACACATGAGATCCTTTTGTAGCTATGATAGGTGTTTTACATGTTTGACCACAGAGGTTATCATCAAAAATTACTAATTTCTATAGAATTTGCTCAATTTCGATAGATATTGATATATCTAAGGACATTGATCAATTTCTATAGAAATCACATTTGCGATAATTATGACAATTGCGATAATATGGCATTTGCGATAAATATTGTATTTGCGATAATTATAGCATTTGTGATAATTATGGCATTTGCGATAAATATGGCATTTGTGATAATTATGGCATTTGCGATAAAAATCACATTTGCGATAATTATTGGCAATTTTCGATAAACTCTTATACAAGAGTTTCCGATAACGACTGACGATGAACAGTTTCTCAGATTTATCGAATTTTATCATAACTTGAAATTTTGCAACCACAGATTATCTCAAACATTTTCTATGATGGTTTTAGGTAATCTAACCAAGTTATAACATTATTTGTCCACAAAATCTCAAGATTCAATATGCTAATGTTCATACGTTCTTCATAAAACCTAAAACTTAATTAACGCTCTTATGGTGTTTCTGGGTTCAATCAAAGCATGCAATCTTTCAATTCAAAGCATAACAACAACATCCCAACACATGAATTACACTATAACACTCACATACGATTTTCCCCAATTTTGTACGCTTAAACCCTAAAATAAGATTATGACTATTTGATGTTTCTGGGTACAATTAAGCATGCAAACGCTGTTTATAATCTATATCTAAGCACAATCGTACAAACAAACACATCTTAAACACTCAAAATCGAATATCCATAATTTAACGCAAACCCTAGAACTTTAATTCATATTTGCGATAAATCTAGCCGTTGAATCAAGATATAATTAAAAACCATTTGTTAAAATGACTCATTAAACACGAAAGTACTCACAAATTTGGATGATCTTAAGCAGATTTTCGGATTGAACAATGGCCGTTGATTTTGGTGGGTGACGATATTTAATAGGGTGAGTGATGTATGTCAGTGAAATGCAGTGTATTAACTATGGTAGTGTTTGCTTTTATATGACGTGTTTCAACTTTGCTCTCTTTGTCACATCTAGTCCCCTAACCTTGAAACATTTTATTCCTAGTCCTAACTCACCATTTTACTAACTATTTGTCTCAAACTTTCGCAAAAAATAGGCACTCAACTTTTCCATCTTTTGAGATTATCACCAAAAACATTGTGAAGCAACGAATTTCAGAAAGCATGCAAGTACAAATTTTTTTAAAAAAATTTTAAATTTTGTATCTCCCCCTCAACACTTGTTCGAAAATAATATTTGACATGTTAAAAAAAATGAACAAAGTGTTGTAAAAGGGGTTTGTACTTGCATTTTTTTTTTTTAGAAAATATTTACATAGATAGTTTAGATGCTTGACTCATTTAATTGTTTTTGAGAAAATTTTCCAAATCATTCGGAGTCAAACATCTCATACCAATCCGGTGAACCAGATCCACAAATCTTGCATGAGGCAAGGCTTTTGTGAACAGATCCGCCAATTGGTGTTCAGTACCCACAAAATACAGTTCAACAGTACCCTTCTCCATGTGCTCCTTGATCAAATGGTATCGAAGATCAATATGCTTGGACTTGGAATGCTGCACGGAGTTGCATGAAATGGCAATGGCACTCTTGGAGTCGCAATACATAGGAATCTTGTTGAGTACGTATCCGTAGTCCATCAGTTGTGATCGCATCCAAATGACTTGAGCACAGCAGGCAGACATGGCTACATATTCAGATTCTGTTGAAGACAATGATGTGCAATCTTGTTTCTTTGACTGCCAAGAGACGAGCTTGTCACCCAAAAACTGTACTCCTCCAGATGTACTTTTTCTCGTGTCTAAACACCCTGCATGGTCAGCTTCTGAAAAAGCTACAAGTTCAAAGCCAGAATCCTTTGGATACCAGATCCCCAAATTAATGGTTCCCTTTATGTATCTAAGGATTCTTTTGACGGCTGACAAATGCCGCTTAGTTGGTCTTGACTAATATCGGGAGCATAGATACGTGGCAAATACAACATCCGGTCTGCTAGCTGTGAGATACATGATTGACCCAATGATACTACGATATTTTGTAGGATCAATGGGTGTCCCATTTATGTTAGCATCTAGCTTCGGGGATGAGGAGGACATAGGTGTATTATAGGTGTCACAGCTGGTCATACCATGCTTTTTCAGGATTTTCTGAGCATACTTGGACTGACTAAGGAATATACCACGGGGTGATTGATGAACTTGCAGTCCTGAGAAGAACTTCAGTTCACCCATCATGGACATCTCAAAGTTATTTTTCATTAGTTTTGCAAAAGCATTTGAATATTTTTTATGTGTTGATCCAAAAATTATATCATCGACATAAATTTGTACGATGAGAATGTCCTCCCCGTGTTTTTGTATAAACAAAGTCGGGTCCACAGTTCCTTTAGTAAAATGGTTTGCAAGTAAGAAAGCAGATAACTTGTCGTACCAGGCCCTTGGGGCTTGTTTAAGGCCGTAAAGGGCTTTCTTTAGCCGATATACGTGATTCGGATGTTCTTGGTCCACGAAGCCTTCTGGTTGAGAAACGTACACCTCTTCCCGGAGTTGTCCGTTGAGAAATGCAGTCTTCACATCCATTTGGTAGACAGTAATGTTCTTGTGAGCCGCGTAAGCCAGGAACATGCGAACAGCCTCAAGCCTTGCGACTGGAGCAAACGATTCTTCGAAGTCGATTCCCTCTTCTTGGCTGAATCCTTTGGCGACCAGGCGGGACTTGTTACGAATGACAGTACCATCTGCATCTAACTTATTTTTCCAGATCCACTTCAATCCAACGACATAAACCCCATCTGGTCTCTCTACCAGTTCCCAAACTTCTAACCGCTTGAATTGTTCCAACTCCTCTTGCATGGATTCAATCCAATTGTCATAAGTGAGGGCTTCCTTAATGTTTTTGGGTTCGGCTTGACAAATGGTGAGTGCATAAATGCAGGTTTCACCGTCTGTGTGGAGTCTTTGTCTTGTCATGACTGGTTTTTCTGGATTACCAATGATGTTTACTAAGGGATGGTCCTTTGTCCATTTATGAGTGCATGGATAGTGTTGATAACTGTGGTGCAGGTTTGACGGTTCCAAATTGCGTGTAGAAGATTCTGCAATATCAGGAATGGTTGGTGCAGGTGCAAATGGATTAAAGAATGCATCTCCGTCATAACCTGATGGTGTGGGTACTTCATCAGAGTTGTGGGGGGAATCTTCAGCTGTGGGTGTAGAAGTAGAAGGTGTTTGATCTACTGACGATGATGGTTCTGGTTGAGGTGCGTCGTTAGCAACTACTGTGGAAGTGGTTGCAGGTGTATCAGGTGCTTGATTGTTTACGGTTTGAGCAGCGGAATTGGTGGATACAGCAGAGGCACAATTAACTAGAGAGTCATCGAACAGAGGAGCAAACAAGTCTTCTATATCCTTTCTGTTGAACGGTAATGGTTCAGCTGAAGATTCAGGAAAATTTAGACGGTTGTGTGTGGGTTCTAAGCTGTTTTGCTCAGAAGCCATATCCGTGAGCTCATCAAAATTAGCATGGATTGTCTCTTGAATTTCCCGAGTACGACGATTCCAAATTCTAAATCCTTTCGAATTCTCACAATAGCCAACAAATACTCCTATGTCTGCTTTGGCTTTCAGTTTACCAAGATCATCACGATCATTCTTTGGATAACAGAGAGCTCCAAAGACATGAAAGTAATTGACATTTGGTTTTTGACCATGAATAAGCTCATATGGTGTTTTGTCATGGCGTTTGGTGATCATGCATCGGTTATGGGTATAACAAGCAATTGAGACAGCTTCAGCCCATAGGTAGTCTGGTAATTGGGCATTAATCAACATAGTTCTTGCTGCCTCCACTAACGTACGGTTGCGTCTTTCGACTACTTCATTTTGTTTAGAGGTGCGAGCAATTGACGTTTGATGAACAATACCATTTTTCTCAGTGAACTCCCAAAGAGTTTGATTCTTGAATTCAGTACCATTGTCTGTTATGATGATTCTGACGGTGTTACGAACCTGAACTTGAATCTTCGTGAGAAAAGTAATGATCATAGAAGGTGCTTGGTCTTTGGTACGAAGAAAGTAGACCCAAGTCCACCTCGAGAAATCATCTACTATTACCAAGATGTACCGTTTCCCATTGATGGTTTGTACACGCATAGGACCACAACAAATCCATATGAAGCAATTGTAGGACATGATCTGTGATGTGATCTGCTTTTGGAGGAAAGTGGGCACGATGACTCTTTCCTTGTTCGCAGGCAGGACATAAGTGATCTTTGGCATATCTGAATTTGGGAAGACCGTCGACCAACTTTTTCTTAGCAAGATCGGTCATCGTCTTGAAGTTCAAATGAGACATCCGTTTGTGCCATAGCCATGCCTTTGTGGGATGTGCTTTTGAAAGTAAGCATATAGGAGAGGAAGCTGTCATGCCTTCGAAGGAAATTGTATATAAACTGGTGCCGCGTTTCCCTTTCATCAGATCATTTCCTTGAAGATCCCGAATAAAACAATTTTTCTCCCTGAATGCTACCTCCAAATCACTATCACAAAATTGTCCGAATGAGAAAAGATTGTGACCAAGGCCTTCAACGTAATAAACCCTGCTAATTTAGATGTTCCCATTTACGTAGTCTCCATAACCCATAATAGCAGCGAAGTGATCATTCCTGAATCTGACCGTTCCAATGAACTTTGCAACAAAGTTTTTAAGAAGCTTGAGATTGCCGGTCATATGTCGGGAACAGCCGCTATCAACAATCCAGAGAACAATTTGGATCACCTACATCACCAGAAGTTGATACAGAGGCAAGTTTGGTAACGGTGGAATCCGTTTGGTTAGTAACACATGAGTTAATCATTTTTGGTACCCATTTAAAGCTATGTGTTTTTTGTAACCAACGCTGCCACGTCCAACTAGTCTCAGCCATTCTCCTAATAAATGCACTTGGTGATTTGTTTGTCCTAGATGCAGCTGTGGGTTTGTCAACTGATTCTTCAGAAACTACAAGTGGTGGTTTTCCTAATATGGACTTGGCAGCATTAGTAGGCCTAGAGAAAATGCCACTAGATCGTTTCTTTTTGCGATTCAACAGAGTTTTAGCAACACATTTCTCATGATTTTCAGATAATATACTAGCATGACAAAATACAAAACTAGCATCAACCACAATATCATTCATAACATTCAACGATTTAGCATTCATTACATCATCTATAGAACTAGACTTAGACAAGTGTGATTCTACTACTGACATATCATGCTTTTTATTCAAACTGCTAACATTAACTACTACTTCTTCAGTCTTAGATAGTCCACTCTTAGGGCGCCAGATACTAAACTTCCTTGGTCTCTTGGTGTTTCTTGATCTGCTAGCCTTAGAGGTGTTTCCTAGTCCTGTGGAAGTGGAAGTATTCACATTAGTGGTTTGATCTGATGCTTGCTTAGTTGGCTTGTCTATTGAGTACATTCCTGGGGCAAGTACAGCTTTTCCTTTTTCTAAAACTCTGAGTTTCTTTTTCAAATCAACAATGATGTGTTGGAGTTCTTGATTTTTTGAATCCAAAATTCTGTTTAATCGGACAGTGTCATTTCTGTTTTGAGAAACTTCATCTATGTCTTTCTCATATTCAAACAGTTTATTTCGCAAAACATCAATTTCATTTTTATTTTGACTTTCTGAAGCATGACTGTTTTGGAAAGACAAAGACTCTTTTAGATTTTTATATTTTAACTCAAATTCAACACTTTGAGTTTGACACCATTCCAGTCGTTTGTTAAGTTTGAAAATTTCTTTTTCACACTTATCTTCCACATCAAAGTTGATCTGTCTAAGACTCTCATTCTCTTTTACCAAATTATCAATCTCAATTTGCAACATTTCAACATTCACAGCATGATCATCCACAAGCAAAGCATGACAAGATTCAAAGATAGAATTCATAATCACTGAAATCACATCATCACACAAAACACGTTCCAAGAGTCGATCAACCTCATTTTCTAAAGCTTTCTTTTGACATTTTTGTTTTGCAATTTTGTCATCTTTAGCTTTAAAAATACTCATCATTGATCCAACTTCAGTCTGTAGTTCCTGTTCCCACATTTTTGCACAAAGTCTCAGGTGTTTAACATGTGGTAAAAATTGTTTCTGAAAAATTTCTCTCTTTTCTTTCTCAGCAGGAGAAAATAAAGAAGAGATTTTGATTTCAGAATTAAATTCTATCACTTGTTCCAAGAGTTTAATGTCATCCATAAATGTCTTAAAATATCAAAGAATTCAACATTGTTGAGGCATTTGTGGATCTACAGTAGCTTTTGGACCATCGATTTGTGTAACAGGAGTGTTAATAGTAGCAACTTCAGAAGAGGGATGTTTTTCAGTTAAAGACAGTATTTGTTCTGGTTTGTCCTTTGGAGGAACAAAAGATTTACTGATGTGAGGTCTTGCGGAATAATCATATGAAACTCTTGAAAATTTGTTGTCTGACTTTGATCGACTCTCAATCTTGTTTTCAAGATATTCAGTTTCTTCATCATTACTATACACAACAGTACGTTGAAAAGTATCATCAAACAGAAATTCTGCATTGTATAACTTAGGATTATCTTTGAGTGCTTTGTGTAAAAAACGTGGTTGGTCACTTCCAAGTGCAAAACCAAATCCGTTAGGACTCGGTTTCACAGTTAGTCTTTGAATTTGTGTCACTGAATTACCCGTTTTATATACAACATTCTGAAATTCTTTAAGCTTGGATTCCAAGTCCACAATCTCCTCACGATATGAGTCAACTCGTTTCCTAGTGGCTTGCTTTTCTTCAAGAAGTTCCTTCTGAGATGTTGAAAACTCAGATTGAGCTTTTAACAACTCAGAATTTAAAGTATCAATTTGTTTTTTGAATTCAAATTGCTCCTTTTCTTTTTGAGAAAGTAAATCAACTTTGGAAACTGTTAGCTCACGAACTTGATGCTCTAAATCCTTGACCTGAACGTATGTCTTTTGGAATGCAACCTCAAATCCTTTCTCACGTTGTGCTTGTTTTTCATAAATTGAAAGTTGTGTTTTATAGCACTCATTGTCCTTTGTTAACATTGCAATTTTAGCTTTTAAGTTCTGGTTAATCTCATTGCATTTGTCAATCTGTGACTTTTGTGCATTCAATTGTGATTGGGTGGTCAGCAATAAGGTCATAAGCTCTGGATCTTGATCAGGCATAAGATCATCTTGTTCAAGGTGATCATGATTATCATCATCAATAGGATCATCAAATGAGACATTGGTGTTATCATCATCGAATGAAACAACAGTGTTTATTTGATCATCTTCTTGAGACGAGAATGATGAATCATTTTGAACAGGATTTTCTTGTGAAGATGAAGATGCAGATGGTGAAGCAATCTCATGAATAAGGCATTCTGATTCAAGTACCTGAGATAAGCCATCGGTATCATATACCGGGCCTGTCTCGTTGACATTAATTTCCTGCATGTTGGCCATGAGCATCACTGCAGCATTTGCTTCCAAATCTTCCATCTCATCATCGGAATAAGCGTTAGCCATAAAGCTTTGCTCGTTCTGAGTCAACATAGCCTTTTCATCTTTGAGAGCCATTAGAAGAGCTTCTTTATGAAATGCACTACCCTGAGTCCTGGGCTTAGGTTAAGCATTTTCCATATGACCACTGCCTCCACAGTTGTAACAAGTGATTGACGTATTTGCAATTCCTCTTCTTTCAGTACCAACATTCTGAATTCCCCTCTGTGCATTCCCCATATTGTTTTTACTTCCCCCAGCTGTGTTGAACCTCTGACCCCCTGAGTTAAACCTTGAACCATAATTTCCCATGTTTCCTGACCCAAATCTACCAGAAGACCGATTCTGAATCTCAACTCGTCCATCATTAACGACTGCTTGGTTCCTGGTGTTTGATGACGAACGAAGACGGTTGTTTGACTTGTTAGAGAATTTGTTAAATGCTTTTGCAATTAATGCAAATCCTTCATTGAGAGAGTTAAACACATCATCTTCTTCATCATAATCAGCATTGGAATAGAACATGGAGTCGGTATTGTTGTATGGTACCAGTTGGTGATCAGAACTTTGAGATGGTGCTTCATAAGGAACAATCTGGTTGTTTGGTTGTGGTTGGAAACTTGGTTGAGATGGTGTTGGAACAAATTCTTGATTTGAGGGTGGAAAGTGTGACTGAGCTATTAGAGCAAGAGAGTTTGGAGTTGGTGCCTGTGAATAACCTCCTCTTGCTGCAATGTCCTTGTCTACCTCAGTTTGATGTTGCTTGAGATAATCATACAAAAGCCCATATGAAACTTGATTAATCTTTTTGGCTTGCCTCACGAATGTCACATACTTCTGCCAGTCTGGTCCAAGACATCCTAGAAATTTGGAGTTGATAGCAATCTTTGGTAGAGGTATGTTATGACGTTCCAAATCATTGACAACATTGGTGAAGCGGTGATAGTATGATTCTAAGGATTCCCCTGGTTCCATCATGAAGTTATTGTATTCCATGTAAAGTTTGGATTCCAAATCCTCTTGGTTCAATTCTGTGCCTTCCATAAGAAGATGTACATGCTCCCACATGTCCTTGGCTGTTTTCTGAGCATCAATACTCCTGAAGATTGGGTTAGTAATTCCCTGGAGTATGTAAGCCATGGCCATCTCATTGGCTTCTTGCTGAAGAGTTTGTTCAGTGGAATATTGAGATACTGGAATGGGAGTTGTAGTGTCATCCCGTGGAGGTATAGCAGTTGGATCACCTGGAACCAATGTTGAAGGAAGTGGATAAGGTCTTTCCATTATGACCTTTTTGAGATATGGACCATGAGGTTTCCTTAGTTCAACAAATCGAAGAAACCGGCTAGACCATTGCACATAGTTTCCAGGAGTCAGCATTGGTGGAGTTTCAAACGATCCTGCTTCATGCCTGGATTGCTGACTACTGATAGCTTCACACATTTTTGTAAACCAATGAGGTTCTCTTGATGAAGGTTGGTAATTTTGCATCTGCATTTGAGTTTGTGGAAGGATTTGTTGCTGAGGTAATGATTGTTGAGGGAAAACTGATGTTGTTGCACAAAAGCATGTTGTTGTGGATATTGAGGATGAAATTGTTGTTGTTGCTGATGATATTGTTGCTGTGGATATTGCTGTAGCTGGTAGTAGTAATTGAAGTGTGGTGGTTGAGACATGTTTGGATCTTGAAGATAATTAAGATTTGTGTTATGAGTTATGTGAAGTTGGTTTTGGTTAACTGAAGATTATGTCCAATTGCGATAACTACTGTTCACCCAATTGCGATAAGTACTGTTCACCCAATTGCGATAAAATTGGAAATCGCGATAAAACTTAAAATTGCGATAAAATATGACAATTTTAATAAGTTATCTTAAATTGCAATAGAAAAAGTAATTTGCGATAATTTATCAGAATTGCAATAGATATGGCAATTTCGATAATTTTATCTAAATTTCAATTTCAATAATTTCTCAACTCTTGTACAAGATATGAGAATAAGCAACCAAGTCGAAGTATTTTCACTTTCTTATACAAGGAAGTAAAATACTGAGTCCCAATGTCGATAAATCCAAGATCTGCCAATTGCGATAAACCCTAACTTGTCGGAATTGATTTGCGATAAACCCTAACTTGTCGAAATTCACCCAGAAGCAAAATACTCACTTTTCATCAACTTTCCTAGTACGCTAATTATGCGGATTTCACTAAAATGACTAGAAAATCAATGGAAACCGATTGTGTTTGATTTCTAACGATTAGTAACCACAAAATATGAAGAAATTTAAGAGTGATAACGTACAAAATGAAGATTTGATGAAATTTTTTTGAGTTTTTCACGAGAAAAAAGGCTACCAACAAAAGAGTATATCGATCGAACTTTTGAACAATAAAACCGTACTTAAGCTAAAAACCAATCCTAGATAACGATTAAAACAGCTCAAAACACGATCCTAACTACCTTTTTGGCGATTGATACCACTTGTAGGTCCTCTTTAACTCGAACACACACTCGTAACCACCATAATAACTATGAACTACTACTAACTAAGCTATGAAATGTAAACAACAATAAGTAAATGATATACGAGAGATTAGAGAAGAATAGAGAAAAGATTAAGAGAAGAAGAGTTGGATGATTATCATTCACACATAACTTTGTGTTAGGAATATAAATATTCAGTTGAAGACTCGGTCACCCCGAGCACTCCTTTGTATTAAATAGCTCGTAGTATTACTAGTAATATTAGAAGTAGATTAGTTATTATTATTATTGTGGAGTGGGTCGGGTCTTTACCCACTGTCAGCTCGCTCCACAGTCCACTAGGGACATATTATGTAGCACTATATAAAGCCCTCTCCACCAAAGGAGAGGGTTGGACCTCATTTGCTTATCAAGCTAATATACACTTGTTTCTCTCTCTAGGTTCCACTTCTCTCTCTACCTTCTTCTTCTTCTTCTATTCGATCCATCCACAAGCTCCAAACTTGTGTTTCTTTGTTAGTGAATATACTACAATTGGTATCAGAGCCATGGTTAGGTTCACATAAGGGTATATTCACGGATTTGTGGAGTTTTGGGGCGATTTTGGTTCGAATACAAAGTTTCTTGAAAATCTCTCTTGTGCTTTGTTTAGTTGATAAAAGGTGTTAGATCTTGTACTTTCTAGCTTAGGGACAACATAGGAGTTGTGTTTGGTGTGTGGAATCAGAGTTTAAGGCTTTGGATGGTAGTTTTTGGCAGATTCGAGGGTGAATAGTTAAGTGTTCTTCGTAGCGTTTTGTCCTTCTGTGATTGTTTCTTGGTAGCGTTTTGACCAAGATAGTGACAGCTCTGTCGTCTAGTGACTAGCGTTTTGTGGGTAGCGATTTGTGTCCGTCAGAGTAGCGACTTGTCTCCGTCAGAGTAGCGACTTGTCTCCGTCAAAGTAGCGACTTGTCTCCGTCAAAGACTAGCGATTTGTCTATTGCGATTTGTGTCTGGCGACTTGTGTCACAGTAGCGACTTGTCCAGTTTCCAAAAGTTAGCGTTTTGTGTCTGGCGACTTGTGTCACAGTAGCGACTTGTCTAGTTTCCGAAAGTTGCGTTTTGTGTGTAGCGACTTGTGTCTGTCAAGATAGCGACTTGTCCAGTTTCGATTTCTCGGTTAAATCACAAGATCAGTAAAATCCCGTATTCATAATGGCCACCATAACAAGCACCGCATCAGATGATATTCAAGCAGCAGGGTCCGATACCCGTCCACCTATGCTAGACAGGACGGACTATGAGTCATGGGCACAACGAATACGGCTTTACTGCTTGGGAAAAGAGAATGGAGCAAACATCCTCAAGTCCATTGATGAAGGACCATTTCAGATGGGTACCACCAGAGACGCTGTTACTACTGGTGAAGATGGCACAGTCACATTTGGAATTGACAGACCTCGCACTTACAATGACCTTACTGAAGAGGAAAAGAAGAGGTATGATGCTGACATTAGAGCCTCAAATATCATCATACAAGGTCTGCCAAAGGATGTCTACAAACTCATCAATTTCAACACAGAAGCCAAAGCAGTGTGGGACAATGTAAAGATGCTGTTAGCTGGGTCAGAACTCACAAAGGAAGACCGGGAATCTCAACTGTATGATGAGTTTGAACACTTCAAAATGAACCCAGGAGAGAACATCACAGACTACTATGTAAGATTTCATAAGTTGGTGAATGACATGAGGATAATAAGAATGACTATGCCCAACATCCAACTTAACTCAAAGTTTGTGAACAACATGACTCCAGAATGGGATAGATTCGTCACTGCTGTTAAACTCAACAAAGGTATGAGGGACACCAACTATGAACAGCTGTATGCCTACCTCCAACAGCATGAGAAGCATGCTGTCTTTGATCGGGTGCTAAGAGAAAAGTTAAATCCTACAACTCCTAATGATCCACTGGCCTTTATGGCAAATGCTTTACCAAACACCCAACTCTCATCCAACCAAGGTTATTCTCAACTTTAATCACCATCTTCTGCTATGAGTTCTCAACTTGATTCAGGCTATTCTCAGACCGACAAAATGATCGATAACCTCACCAACCAAGTATCATTACTGGTTCAACAATTCAAAGCAGTTCTACCTCAGACCAACAATCAACTAAGAAATTCATCGAACCCACGCAATCTTGCAATGGTGGAGGATGGGAAAATTGTGGTCCAGAATGTGCAAGGGAGAGCAGGAAGGAATATGGGTCGAGGTATTGGGCAAAACAGAGCAGGGAATGCCAATCAGGGGCAGGGAAAACAGCTCAAGTGCTATAATTGTGGAGGACTAGGACACATTGCCAGAAACTGCAATCAACCGAAACGTCCTCAGAATTCAGATTACTTCAAGGATAAGATGTTGTTGATGCAGGCTCAAGAGAATGGAGCTGTATTGGATGAGGAAGAATTGTTGTTTTTGGCTGGTGATGGGGGAAATACCTTTGATGAAGATGTGGATGAGCAACCAGTTCAGGATCTAGCACTCAACGATCCAAACATCTTCAAAGCTGATGACTGCGATGCATTTGACTCTGATGTGGATGATGAACCAACGGCTCAAACAGTCTTCATGGCTAACTTGTCATCCTTGGCTTCATCACCTCAACAAGCTGGTTCTTCAAATGCATCTGTAATTTCTGAGGTACTAAAACTTTACGACACATATGAAGTAGTTGATAAACAAAAGATTCCCAACGAAGTACAAGAGGGAAATGTTTCTGACTCAAATAATGTTAACATGGAAAATAGCAATATGATTCCATATGAACAATATTTGACTCACAACAACATCCCTGATGTACAAGATGGTGAATCTTCTGTTGATAATAATGCTTGTGTTGATAATAACGTGTGTGCCTTAGAAAATATATGTGAAGTTGATAATGCATGTGAGAGGCATGATAGCACTGTACTTGCTCCACACGATAACTTGATCACTAGACTAAACATATATAAGGAACAAGTAGCTATGTATGAACAGCGTGCTAAGTTTGAGCTTAATGTACGTGAGCAGAAAATGGAAGATCAAATGTGTACACTTATAAAAGAAACTAGAGTAAGAGAAGAAACATTAAAACAAGAGTTAAATTCTTTGAAAAATCAGCTGGATTTATCTGTTAAGCAAAAACAGGATATTCAAAATTGTATAAGTACCCTAAAGCTAGAATTCAAAGAAAAAGAAACGGAACTCTTAAATGATTTTTCTAGACTCAAAACGTTAAAGAATAAGCTTGAAGATAAGTTGTACACACAAGACCAAACCAGACAGACTGCCCAAATGATTCATAAGCATAGAAAGTTAAGTGACAAGCATAGTGAAAGCAAAGTAGGTGAATCTCAATTAGCTCTTCTTAAGATTGCTAAGGTAGCCCAACCTGCATTATATGATGCCAAAGTGATGATCATGCCCAATCATGAACCACCTGAGGTTGTATCCTTGAATGAGGCAGATGAGATAGAAGTGCGAAAAAGAGAAAAAATGAATGAGAAAATGAGGGATCCCATGTGCATAGCCAAACGAGTAATAGTCAAGCCCCATGATTATTGTGAGGAGAATTGTTTGACTGTGTTTGCACCTCAAAAGAAGTTAACACCTGAACAAATATTTTGGTCACAAGATATAGAAAAGCTAAAGGAAGATAAACTTAAAGCCAACACCCCATACATTAGAAAAGTTGCGTCCATAACGGTGTATCCTCCCAATACACCTAGGAATTTGGTTCCTTTGTCTCTTCCCACTGAATGCAAAACCTTAATTAGCTTATACGTGCTTTGGCAACTATTTGCTGATTTTGATAAAACATGTAAGAAGAGAATCACACCAACAGGAATTACTGAGGGGAAAGGTGTTTTGAACATGCAAAAAGGTGTTACTTGACTGAGGTCATGCCATTCTTTAAACTACTTAAAGAACATTTTGAAGGGATGCAAACTGCCCTTAAAACCGAAATAAATGAAATGAAAGTAGTGTTTAAAGATATGGAAAATGAGGTAACTCATTGTGCAATAGAACTTAAGAGTCGTGAGATTGAAAGGAAAAACATACTCATCGCCAATGACAACTTGATTGCTAGATGTATTGCGCAAGATGTGTTTTATACTGCTACTGATTCTGCATTATCTGCTTGTCAATTTCATGAGTTTGCTATTGCTTTAAATGTTACCCAGAATCGTGTTGTTGAGCTTGAGGGGGAGAATTTGAAATTGCTTGAAAAAATTCAAAATGATGACCATGATAACATGGTTAAACGTTTTTCAAAACTAGAAGTTGATTATCTGAATTTGCAACTCAAACATCAACACTTAGAAGAAAAATGCAAAATATCAAATGTCAAGACATCCTTGGATGCTCCTGAGTTTGATACATATTTTGAATTAAGCAAACGTGATGAAAAAATTCAAGCTCACACAAACACGATTCGACTGTTGAGGGCCCAAATTGCCCAATTGAAATCCAACAAATGTGATGAGTATGGCACCAATAAACCTTCGTCTTCAGATTCTCAGAATTTTCAATATCAAGACACCATCAATAAGTTACATTATGAAAATGAGTGTTTTCGAGAAGAAAATTCTAAGATTAAACAGCATTACAAAGAGTTATATGATTCAATTAAAGTTACAAGAAATAGTCATAATGAAAAGATAACTTCTTTGTTAAATGAAATTGAGAATCTTAAGACGCAGGTGAAAGGAAAAATGCCATGCACCTCTTGTAATTGTGTTGCATCAAAGGTCTCTGCTTGTAAAATATACGAGGTTGATGTGGGGCCTATTCCATTTCCCATGAGAAACAACAGACCTGTCCATCATATGTATCTCTGTCACCTTAGGGATGGACTTGACACTCTTCGTGAGGTTATGGAAGAGGACAGAATAGAAAAACCACTTGATAAGGCAGTAGGTTATGCCTGCGTCCTCAGAAAAAGGATCCAGGAATAGTTAGAATATGCCATTGGCACGGGTCCCAAGTCTAGCAACCAAAGAGATAGATTAGGTGCATCATCATCCACTACCAAGAACAAGCATGTAACCTTTGAGGTACCTTTGGAAACTTCAGATCCCAGCACATCAAAACATGTTCAGCAACCAGAAGTGAAAAAGACTAAGATTCCCATCAGTTCCTCTACAGGAGTTAATAGTGACACTAAAGCTAGCAAGTCAAAACCTAGGATAAACATAAAGAATTCTAGGACTTCACCAGCTAAAAGTGTTCCTAAAAAGAAAGTAGAAGACCACATGAGGAACAATAAGTCAGAATTGAGCAAAAAGAATCATAATTCAAACCCTAATTCACTTTGCAAGACATGTAATGAATGCTTAATTTCGCATAATCATGATAAATCTGTTGAGAAATTTCTGAAGTTGTCCAACAAACCCCCAGTTAAGAAAGTTTGGAGAGCTAGAGAAATTAAGCAAACTTGGAAAGCAACAGGAAATAGGTTTGCTAAAGTTGGTTACCAATGGAAGCCCACTGGAAGGAAATTCACTTTAGGAGAACAGTGCCCTTTAACTAGGATAACTAAATCTAAAGTAGTGCCTGTACGTCAATGGAAGCCAACTGGAAGGAAATTTCCTGTAGGAGAACAGTGCCCTTTAATTAGGTCTACTTCCACTAGCATTCCAACTCCTACTGAGACTCGGGTGAATGATGCTTCTGTTCCCACTAACCAACTGGACCCCAACTTAAATTGGGGATCCGGCACTCCAAACTCTCCATTTTTTGTCTGTTTTCAAATGCAGGTCGTACGGATTGTCCTTTGACATTTGGACTCAGGCTGCTCACAACATATGAGGGGAATTGATAATGACGTCTGTACACATCAGTTCAGGCCTCGTTCTTCATCGACTATGACGTTTGAACAATGCAGTTCAAGCCTCGGGTCTCAATGTTTTCATAATGGCGTCTGCTGACATCTCCTCAGGCCCCGTTCATCAAAGAAAAGAAAGGCGTACGCTTGAGTGCGCTTTATCTTTGGAAGAAGAGGAATCTTCTTATTTATGACCATTCTCATCAAGCTTCATGTTCTTCAAATGCTCATTCAGTCACCAAAGGGGATAAACGTACATTGGAGTATATTCTTATTCACCTGCTCTATCAAAAATGGCAGTTGGTCGTCATATGCAATTTTTGAGGGGGAGAAGGGTGAATAAACTACATGGTGATTGAGATTTGAGAAATGGTCATACGACTCTTCTTGTTTCTGACTAGTCTCATCAAAAGGATTCACACTTGCTCCATGCTCGTTCAGACATCCAGTGGATCTACTTCCATCACAGATTGGACGTTTATTCAGTCGATCAAAAATGGCAACTTCAAATGCAATTTTTGAGGGGGAGAAGTGTGAACAGTGGATCAACCTCACATGCACTTGTTCAATCAAAAATGGCATTCTCATAAGCAATTTTTGAGGGGGAGAAGTGTGAACAAGTGAGTGAACAAACAATCACTTGCTGGGCATCTAATGGTGACTACGGAGTTGATCAGGTATCACTTATTTGGGGTTGAAGTTGACTTTCTCAAAGGCGTGATCTTATTCTATCTTGAAGTCGGGGATGGTTGGATGCATGACTTTCAATGATAACTTGCTCGTGCTTAAGATTTAAGTTGAAGACTTAGGTTATCTAGTTACCAGCAGTCGGGGTAACTATCACTTAAAGGAGTTATGTTGTAGTACTCAGTGTCACACGCCGATGACGTTGTGGATAATCGTAAGAGGTGTTAATGTCTCATACCTTGGTTGGGTATTGAGCACTTAGAGATTTGCTTGGAGCACTAATTCTCTACACCTTTCTTCCAACATTAGTGCAAGCGTAAGTCACAAGAATGGGGAATTCTATCTTCAGGTTCAAGTTTGGTATATCAGGATTTGCTCCATCAGTTATCACTTCGAATAGCCTACTTAAGGGTTGATAAAGATAGTCAGAGACGGTTTCGGCAGCGGTTAATTCTCACTTGATCTACTTGAGCCTAATTTGTTCTTCTCACAAGATTTCAAGAATATGTTCGTAAAATGTGTTGCTGATTATGAGGTATCAAAACCAGCAAGGGGGAAGGAGACATACATCTGAATGCACAATGAGTACACATAATGAGCTTTATACTTCTTCTCAATTGAAGATTATTCCGGGAAGACAAATGTCATAACCGCAGAGAAAATCAGTGTTATAACTCGTTCCTTCTGGTGTATCATTCCAACTACGTGTTGGAAGAGAATGTCAGTTTCTGATGATAAAAGAGGTACACAATTGTATGATGGTTCCTATGGTTAGTCGGTATCCTACTGAAGGAAATGTGTACATCCGGTACTCTGTTGCTTCTATGGTACTGTCTTGGTGTTATCATGTCGACTACATACGGGATAAATTGCTTACAATCGGGACTCAGTTGAATTTGGTGTAACAATTTCACATCTGCAATTTCCTGAAGGGAGAAAAGGGGATTTCCGGGTCGTAATTGATCTTGATGATGCGCTTTCGACCTCATTAACGGGATTGAGTGTGTACTTCAAGTTTTTGGGCTTCATATAACGAGACTGACTGCATCACTTCAACTACTTGGGGGAAGTGGTCTCTGGATACTGTTGGTATGCGTCTATTCAGTCTTCAGCGGGAAGAAATGTGAGAAGGATTATTCAAGTGTGAGATGATTCGT
Source organism: Artemisia tridentata subsp. tridentata (assembly GCA_021014915.2). Taxonomy (NCBI): domain Eukaryota; kingdom Viridiplantae; phylum Streptophyta; class Magnoliopsida; order Asterales; family Asteraceae; genus Artemisia; species Artemisia tridentata. Next base: position 230,023,463 of record CP139501.1, on the reverse strand, counting down.
TGCTGATTTATGTGACGGTCCCCCGATCGGAGAATCTCGATGGTTATTCTTAAAAGGAGCAGCATTTTTTTTCATGTGGTTTGCTACGGTTTCTGCTGTACACTTACCTTATGTAAGCTTGAAAGAGAGCTTTGGATCTGCTCAAAAAGGAAGATTGTCGGTTTGGGGGGAAGCTATCAAAGCTTCACATTGAGAAGGCTCAAGCTCAGACGATTATTTTGGAGCCTTGAAAGCTTTGGTGGTGAAAGTTTAAGAGATGTTGACCTCAGGTTTCTACCACATGCTGAACGTATCCTCATTTTGGTATTCATGTCATCATCGTCTTAAACTGAGTAACATATTTTGTACATATCTTATACCAAACTGTATATAGAAAATATAAAACCAACTAATTGTAAATAGAGAAACTTAAAAACAAAAAACCATAAAAATTGAAAAATAGAAAATACCAAAAATAGTTTCACCTAGGCATGTCTTCTGTTTATCGATAACATTTACGGTCTTAGAAATGTCATTCAATAATGACACGGGACTTTAAATGAAGCTCGAGCAGAAGTTAAAATGAATTGTTAAAACATGTCTAAATGGCTTGCTATTACTTTAGATAGCAACCCGCGCTTCATAATGGGGAAAGCACGTCGCCAAAAAGACGGTTGTTCCTCCAACTGGGTGATGTTCACCTGGGCATGGATTACTTTATATCCATGTTTCTTCGATCTGATGTACGTTTCAGTGCGTCATTTCGTGTATAAGAAGAGAAGTCTTCTTTACATCAGACTTTTTATCTTCTTTGATTCTTTAAGAGAGTCTTGATGTTACACAAGGTGGTAAATTGAATTAAATTTTCACAAATACTCGTCGCTCAATTGAATGACTACAGCTCTTTAAATAGAAAACGGGTCATTAATTGAGGGGGAGAATATTTGTTCAAATTTCTGACACCTTGCCAAATTTGTGCAACATCAGCAGTGACACTCTCTCGTGGTTTAAGGGGGAGCATAGTATGCTCCGAAATCAGAATACATTTAAACTTGACCACATTTTCTCCCAAATTTTCTAAACATATTTAAATCAATTGGGATCACAAATCTCAAGTGGTTTGAAATTTTTGATCGGGGGAGAGAATGCGATTTAAATATGAAATTCTGATAAAAAGTGTGATCTTTTGAAACTCAAGTGTAGGCTCTCCCATATGTGCCAAACCTTTTCGTATACCGATGCACATATTGAGGGGGAGCAAATGATTTGTGATGGCTATTGTGAAAGAATACCAAGGACCGACCATTTTACTTTATGTATTGGAGTTATAAGGATGGTAAGGTTAGGTATTAGTTCCTATGATCCAGCCAGAACCGGAGGGATCTTCTCAGGGACAATCCTCTAGTTAGAATAGAAGTCCTTAGGAATGATTAAAAAGGAGAAAAGTGAATAAGGGAAAAGTGCCGACTGAGATGGAGCTAGTACTGGAACAAACCCAACAAGGTGCTAGTAATGAAGTCTCGATAAGCGCTGAAGGGGTTGAAGAATGAAAAAGAAATGTAAAGATAAAGGGTGAAAAGAATGAATCCCTCCTTACATCTTAGGCAGAAACCGGGTCAATACATATGCTGTCAAAATCACGTAGTTGATTACTGACATTGAAGACAAAGTATCATGGACCCAGTGATACGCTGCACAACCCTCCCTAGCCACTCAAGGTCCCTCAAAGGATTCTTGTTTCATTTGTCACGGAGATCAATACATGGCTATCGTCTATCTCACTCCGAGTTAGATGATATTGAAAAGGTGGCAGTCCTCTCCAGCCTCCGATCACTAAATCAAAATGCACTATTGAGTCTAGAGCCAAGAGATCATCAATTAATCTCATTAGGACACATTTCCAATATGCTTGCTATTTCATACACCGTGAAAAGCAAGGAAATATATATGAAGAGTCCTACGCATTATCCTTGTGGTATTGCCAGAACATCCGAGTGATACGTAAAGTATTCACAATGAAGATGGAAATCCTTCTAGAGCCAACATCTAACAAGCTCTTGGTGGGTGACATGTGAGATCCTTCATGGATCAAGCTTGTGACAACTGGAAAGAAACAATGGGGCGATTCAAATTTGAATCAAACTTGTTCCAGGAAATGGATTGACGGACGCTTTTGGAAAAACCTTTCAATGTGCTCACCAACTGAATTTCGAGCACATTGATTGTGAAAATTTTCAAACAAAAGTGTTTTTGACAGAAATGTGATTCAATTTATAAAACCCTTGACGTGTTGCACAAAATGTTTATCCAGTGACACGCAAGTGATTTTTCTAATCAATTTCTCGTCAATCAGTGGGTATTAATTCACTGATTCACTCTACCGTGTTGTCTGCTTTGAGACGTTCCGGTAAGAGAACATGCTTAGTATGATGATTCTGACATTAATTTGTTGGAAGACTCATTACTACAAGCTGGAAATTCCTGTCAAGGAGAATCTTCTTTAAAGGGGATTCTACCTGATCACAGGTCGGTCTTCACAGAACCGAAGGTTAAATCCAACCACCACATCGAACGAATGACAAAGCCATATTCGTTCTCAAACTTTATTGCTAACTGTTTTATTTCAGATTCATATAAAGATGGAAATGGTGGTTCCTGATTCCAGCAGAGACGTGTCAATCCACACTCCATGCTCACACTTCTAATTCATTATCAAAGACATCATGATAGTTGAGAGACCTACAACACCGCTTCTGCAATTCTGATGAAATCTATCATGATCCAGAAAAGTGTGAGCATGCGAGTCCAACCGTCACAACAAATCACATGGAAGCAATACTACAATGGATGAGCTCAGAGATTTACGGCGGCTGATGATCTCAAAGAAGGCTCCAAGATTACAACTTCACACAGAGACTTACAACTGAAAGATGACTTGGATACACAAGTTGGATGATATTGTCAAAGAATACTCAAAATCATCCAAGACAAAGAATGGTCATTAAAAGAACACTGCTGAAGGCACAATGACTAATGAAGCTGAAGAATCAATATCTACGAGCTACGAAGTCAAGATTCATGGAAGGAGTGCTTGAAGTCTGAACATTGTTTCCGGGGTGACCTCCCTTAGGGGGAGATTGTTAGGAATATAAATATTCAGTTGAAGACTCGGTCACCCCGAGCACTCCTTTGTGTTAAATAGCTCGTAGTATTACTAGTAATATTAGAAGTAGATTAGTTATTATTATTATTGTGGAGTGGGTCGGGTCTTTACCCACTGTCAGCTCGCTCCACAGTCCACTAGGGACATATTATGTAGCACTATATAAAGCCCTCTCCACCAAAGGAGAGGGTTGGACCTCATTTGCTTATCAAGCTAATATACACTTGTTTCTCTCTCTAGGTTCCACTTCTCTCTCTACCTTCTTCTTCTTCTTCTATTCGATCCATCCACAAGCTCCAAACTTGTGTTTCTTTGTTAGTGAATATACTACACTTTGACAGAGCTTCGGTACAAGAAATGAATAACCAACAACAAATATGAGCTCCCTAACCTTCTATTTATAGGCGAAGATTAGGGCAACTCTTACATGAATGTTTCTAGAAGGAAAATGATAAGAAGGCCGGCCCATGGACTTCTAATGGACCGGACCTTAATGCTAACTTAAAGTCCTTAACGTGCAACATATTAAACTATATGATCAAGACTTGTAATGTTAATAAAACATGTTCCTAACATCTTCCATGGACGAGTCGTATGAAAAGATACATGAAAACCAAGCCTAATGGACAAGGTAGACTCTTGATCAAATCCATAGAGGAAGGTCCATTCGAGCCTCGTGAGATTGAAGCAACAGCTGGAAATCCAACTTCAGAACCTCCCATCGCAGCAACTTACAAAATCCAAGAAGAAAAGGATTATACGCTAGAAGACTGGAAACAAATTGAAGCTGATGACTTGGAAATGCATTTAATCCAACTTGGTTTACCACAAGAAATATTCTGTGCTGTAGACAGTTGTGAAAGTGCTCATGCTATGTGGGAACGAGTCAAAAGACTCTGTTATGGTACAGGCATTGGTAAACAAGACATGGAAAACAAGCTTCTGACTGAATGGGAGAAGTTCACATCCACACCAGCTGAACAGATTGAATCTTACTACACACGGTTTTGTACTCTAATGAATGAGTTGATCAGAAACAATTTGGCACCTAAACAGATTGTTCAAAACATCAAGTTCATCAACAACCTTCCAGAAGAATGGGGACGATATGTCACTATTGTCAACCAAACTAAGAATCTTCACGATGTAAACTATGATCAGCTCTATGACTTCCTAAAACAAAACCAAGCAGAGGCGAATGAAGTCAGAAAAGAGAAACAAGCAAAACAACAAGATCCTCTTGCACTCATAGTCCAAACACCTACACCTGCAACAGTTAATACACCACCATCATCATCTTCATCCCAACAATTCATGCAACAACAATACAATCCTCAAACACCGTTCTACCCACAACAACATGTAATCCCACAACAACAATACCCGCAACACCCAGATCAACATGATCAGGATGAGTCAACTGATGCTTTGACTCAAGCTTTTGCTTACCTATCAAAAGCATTCCAAGGACGCTACTCCACACCCACCAACAACAATCAACGAATCTCATCGAACACTCGCAACAAGCAAATTGCACAGCCGAGTTTCAACATGGGACAGCAAGGACAGATAGTTGGGGGATATGGGAATCAGCAGGGATATGCTCCAAGATATCAGATGGGTAATCAGAATGCAGGGCAGTATGTTGGTAATCAGATGGGTACAGCTGTTGGTAATCAAAGGGTTCAGAATGCTGGGAATCAGTTTGGGAATGTTGCTGCTCAGGGAGCTGGGAATATGAATCAGGGTAATGTGATGAAGTGCTTCAACTGTCAGGGTATTGGTCACATGGCTAGGAACTGTCCCAACAAGCCGAATAAGAGGGATCCAGCGTATTTGCAGAAAGCATTAATGTTGGCACAGAAGGAAACGGCTGGGCTTCAGTTGAGTGCAGAAGAGAATGACTTCATGGCTATTATGGATAATTTTGAAGATCAAGAGGACATCGATGCAAACTGCATTTTAATGGAAAATCTCCAGGAGGCAAAGTACGACACGGACTCGGAAGCACCTCCTGCTTTTAACACAAATGCGGTTTCTGAGGTACAACCATATGCTACATGTCACAATAATGAAATGTTTGATATGTCACCTCAAAATGAACAGCATCCTGCGACTCCTAATCTCATTTATGATACATACATGGACGAACCAAGTTGTAGCAATACTAATTTGGTAACTCCAGACATGCATCATAATGAAGAATTCGAGTCACAGCATACTGATAATGATGAGGAAACACGTGCTATGTTTGAATCATTATTGCAAAATTGTAGTATGGAAATAGAAAAGTTCAAAAAGATTAATCACGATGTTAAGGCCGCGAATGACAAATTGACCGCTGAGCTTAAGAGTTATAAGGATAATGAAAAAGCTTTTAATTTTCACAACAAATGTCAGACAGATCTTGAGGTTAGCTTAAGAGATTCTGAGTTAAGAGAGAAACGTTTGCAAATAAAATTTGACACTCTCGATGTTAATTTGAATTTGCAAATCAAATCTCTTAACAAAGAAATTTCTAAACTAACCAACCAACTTTCAAAACAAAAATCAACTTATTCCAATCTTGAAAAAGAAAAGAAGGAGTTGAATGAAAGGTTTTCAAAACGTGAAAAGGATCTTCTTAAAGAGATTACTGACAAAAAGGAAACCATTGCAAAGTTGGAAGATTTACTTGTAAAAACAGGACATTCTGCACAAACAATTAATTTGTTAATAAACGATAAAAACCCGATTTTACATACTTTAAAGAAAATGGCAATTGGATGTGAAAACCCTTATAATCTCAAAAAGGCTCAGAAAAACCAGAATGTGTTATATGATGGTACGCTTATAAATGATAACCATGGCCCTCCAGCGGGTTATGATTCTGTTGAGACGATTAAGCTTTCCGAAGAGAGTAGAATCAAAATGCGACAATTGAACAGAGAAATAAAACCCATAGACTATAATGAACTTAACAAACTTTCTGGGGTTCATCTTGTTCAAAAAGAGTCACCACTGTTTTTCAAAAAACCTGTGGCTGTCGCAAAACGAATATTTGTCTCAAAACATCTGTCTAACATTCAACAAATGGAATCTAAAAACACTTATGATTCAAGTGCAGCTAGACTATATTTGGTGGATCTTAAACTGAGAATTGAAATAATTCAAAGTATTGTGGCTTCCAAAACAAATAATCAAAAATTTGAATGGTTTCCAGGTGTTCAGGATGAAATTAAAAAGATTTTTGAAAAGGAAATTAATCCACATATTGCGGCAATCTATGCGGTTGTTCAAAATGTGGAAAATAATCTTTTAAAAGAGTCTACAGAATTCGTTAAGGATCACAAATCCTTAGTGAAGGAAGCAAATGAATACTTGGAACGAATAAAGGTTTTGGAACATCAAAATGACTCTCTCTCCTTCGAAACTCTATCGACTGACATTATGTCTATTATTTACCAAACATATTCTGTTGAGGATGATGAAAGACTTCGAGCTGAGACTTTCGAAATTGTTGTAAAATATCAAATGGCACTTGCCAAGATTGAAAAACAAAATGTCACATATTTTAAACAACTTGATACGAAAAAGGAAGAATGCAAGTATGACAAATTGTCGTATGAGCGCTCTTATAAAAACATGCAAGGTCAAATTGATTTTTTGAAGTCTCAGCTTGCAAGTCAAAAAGGGCAGGGTGAGGAAACTACGGGTATTGCACCATCAACCCCCTTGCCTAATGAGAAACAAAAAGAGAAAGCAGTTGTCCAAACATCAAATGTAATAGCGCCTGGCCTTTATAGGATTAGTCCCACTACTGCGTCTGCCTCTACATCTAAAACATATAGGGCAATAGACAAAATTAAGAAAGATAATCCAAATGAGTCTAGGAATGCTACAACAACATCTAAGGACAACCCCATAAATTCTAATGAGTGTGCCTTACCTTCTACAAGATTAGAAAGCAACTCTAGGAGCAGACGAAAGACTAGGAGCAATACCAAGAAAACTAGTGTCTCGCCTGTATCTGAGAGTGCATGCAAGAAAGTAGAAGAACACCCTAGGAATTTAAAGCTTTCAAATAAGAAACAAATATCATCTGGATGTAATGAAAAGACCAGTGTTTTGAATGCATGTAATGAATCTGTTTGTTTAATGCAAAAGAAAACTTTGTCTGTAAATGCTTGTGATGATATTGTTTCTGATACTATGAATGTGAATGATATGCCTGAACAGAAAAAGGTTCCTTTTGTAACTAGGTCTAAGTCTAGATATATTCGAAGACTTATTGCAAAAGCTAGGAAAACCACTAGCAGCCTATTACCTAAGGATCACACCAAGTTTTGCGAATGGAAACCAACGGATAGAAAGTTTGCACTTAAGAATGGCACATTAGAAATAGTTCCCAATGCATCTAAGGAAACCAGTTCTAAGTGTAATACACCTGTTACTTCTAACCCCTTGGAACCAAATGTTAAACGGTTTCCATATACAAAATCATCTGTTCTTTGCAGGTCATTGAAATTTGTCTTTGGATCGTCGACTCGGGTTGCTCCAAGCACATGACCGGGAATCTGAAGCTGCTGATCAATTTTGTGTGGCAGTTCATGGGGACTGTACGGTTTGGGAATGATCATGTTGCAGCTATTCTGGGTTATGAAGATCTTCGGTTTGGAAATTACTTGATCACTCGGGTTTACTATATCGAAGGGTTGGGACACAATCTGTTCTCAGTCAGACAGTTTTGTGATGCAGATTTAGAGGTTGCTTTTAGGAGAAACACTTGCTTTGTTAGAAATTTGGTTGGAAATGATCTCTTAATTGGGAATCGTGGCACCAATCTCTATGCAATTGACATAAACCAAATGGCCTCTTCATCTCCAATTTGTCTCATGACCAGGGCAGGTGAAACAAAATTCTGGTTGTGGCATAGACGTTTGTCCCATCTTAACTTTGACACAATCAACAAACTTGCCAAAGACAACATCGTCTCCGGTCTTCCAAAGTTTAAATACACCAAAGAACACCTATGTCCATCCTGTGAGCAAGGAAAGAGCAAAAGGGCAACATACAAACCTAAACCCGTACCTAGTTCGGTTGATAGGTTGCATTTGTTGCATATGGACTTATGTGGCCCAATGAGAGTTCAAAGCGTAAATGGGAAGAAGTATATTCTTGTAATTGTTGACGACTATTCAAGATATACATGGGTAAAGTTTTTGAGATCAAAAGACAAAGCACCAAGCACCATCATCACCTTTCTAAAGCGTATTCAAGTTCTACTTCAAGCTCCAGTTAGGATAGTAAGAATGGACAATGGCACGGAATTTGTAAATCAGGAGTTACGATCATTCTTTGAAGAAACTGGTATTACACACCAGACATCAGCTGTTAGAACTCCACAGCAGAATGGGGTAGTTGAAAGAAGAAACAGAACTCTTGTGGAAGCTGCTCGCACAATGCTGATTTATTCTAGTGCACCGTTATTCTTATGGGCTGATGCTGTTTCTACTGCTTGTTTTACTCAAAACCGATCCCTAATCCATCCAAGATTCAATAAAACCCCATATGAACTTGTCAACAACAGAAAACCGGATATTTCTTATCTTCATGTATTTGGTGCTTTATGCTATCCAACAAATGACAGGGAAGATCTGGGAAAGTTGAAGGCTAAGGGTGATATTGAAATCTTCATTGGTTATTCTGAAAACTCGAGGGCATTCAGGGTGTATAACAGGAGAACGAAAAAGATCATGGAGACGATGAATGTGAAGTTTGATGAAATTTCACAAATGGCTTCTGAGAGACTCGCTCTAGAACCCGCGCTTAACCCGATGACTTCCGGACATATCAGTTCGGGACTCGCACCTCAAGGAGCTCAATCAATTCATAACGAACAACCCACAACTCAAGAACTGGATAATTTCTTCGAGTTTATGTTTGATGAATACTATGGTGGCGCTTTGAAAAATGCATCTAACCAACATTCCGCTGCACCCACTCACCATCAACAACCACCACCACCTCCACCAAATCTGGATGCATCCACAACATTCGAAGCTAGCGCACCAACTCCCTCAACATCAACATCATCGACATTTACTCCAGCAACTCCAGTAATTGAAATTGTTCTACCCAAAATTGATGAGCAAGAACAAAATCATGTTGTGTTAGACGAAGAAGTCTTTGAAAACCCGTTTGGAACGGAATCTGCTGAATCATCTTCCAGATTACATGAACCGTCTAACACGCATTCGTTCAGTCCAAGGTACCCTTCAACACTACAGTGGACAAAAGACCATCCGATAGAACAGGTTATTGGTGAACCCTCAAGACCAATTCAGACGAGAAAACAACTAAACACCGATTGCGACATGTGCATCTATGTCTGCTCAGTCAGTCTCATAGAACCTAAGAACATTCGGGAAGCAATGGCAGATAATTCCTGGATTGAAGCGATGCAGGAAGAACTTCTTCAATTCCAAATCCATGACACCTGGGATTTAGTTCCAAGACCAATTGACAAACTAGTCATTGATCTTAAGTGGTTATGGAAAAATAAAAAGGATGAAGAAATGACTGTAATTCGCAACAAAGCTCGTCTGGTGGCAAAGGGATACAGACAGGAAGAAGGGATAGATTTTGAAGAGTCATTCGCACCAGTTGCAAGGCTTGAAGCAGTCAGGATTTTCTTAGCTTATGCGGCTCACAAGAACATCATGGTTTATCAGATGGACATCAAGACGGCTTTCTTAAATGGAACTCTGAAAGAAGAAGTGTACGTGAGTCAGCCAGACGGATTCGTTGACAAAGATCATCTGGAATACGTCTACAAGCTAAAGAAAGCAATCTATGGTTTGAAACAAGCCCCACGGGCGTGGTATTACGAATTATCATCTTTCTTGTTGTCAAATAATTTCACCAAAGGAACAATTGATCCGACCTTGTTTACAAGAAAATACAAAAATGACATTTTGATTGTTCAGATTTATGTGGACGACATAATTTTTGGGTCCACTAATCCGCAACATTCAAAACATTTTGAAAATCTCATGAAAAGCAAATTTGAAATGTCCATGATGGGTGAATTAAAATTCTTTTTAGGCTTACAAATTCATCAATCCCCACGTGGTATTTTTCTTAATCAGGCTAAATACATAATTGAGATTTTGAAAAAACATGGAATGGACAATTGTGACTCTGTTGGTACTCCAATGGTCACTTCACCCAAAATAGGTGCTGACCTATATGGGAAACCCATGGATCCGAAGAAATATCGGAGCATGATTGGTTCTCTCATGTACCTAACTGCTAGTCGTCCAGATATACATTTTGTTGTTTGCTTACTTGCACGGTTTCAGGCAAGGCCTACCGAACTTCACCTCCAAGAGGTTAAACGGATCTTTCGATACCTTCGAAGAACCATTAACATGGTTCTTTGGTATCCGAAGGATTCGGAGTTTACACTGATAGCATTTTCAGATGCAGATCATGCCGGTTGCCAAGTTACAGCAAAGAGTACATCAGGCGGAGCGCAATTTCTAGGAGAAAAGCTAGTAGGCTGGTCATCAAGGAAACAAGACTGCACTGCTTTATCAACAGCAAAAGCCAAGTATGTGTCTCTATCTGCGTGTTGTGCCCAAGTTCTATGGATGAGGACACAACTCACAGATTATGGTTTCTCTTTCAACCGCATACCTTTGTATTGCGATTCAAAAAGTGTCAGAGTCATCTCGTGCAACCCAGTGCAACACTCGAAGACCAAGCATATTAGAGTCCGCTATCACTTCATAAAAGAGCACGTTGAAGAGGGTACTGTTGAATTGTTTTTCGAGAAGACTGAATATCAACTCGCCGATCTATTTACTAAGGCCCTCCCAAAAGAGCGGTTTGAAAATTTAGTTCGTCGAATTGGAATGCGAAGCCTAACTCCCGAAGAGTTAGAAAGTCTTCTCGAATCTTCTTGATTTATATCAACAAGCTTCGCATGTAAATATCTTTGTAAATATATACTTTTTCAAAAACAAAAATATAAAAATAGAAAATTTCAAAAAGACATAAAATTATAAAACTCAAAAACCAAAAATATTCTTCTCACGACATGTCTCTCGTATAATCGATATTCTGTACGTATCTAGAAATGTCATTCAACAATGATACGGGCATGTACAGATGCTTGAGCGAGAGTTTCTTTTTTATGTTTTTCTAAAACATGTCGTTTCTCAAATTTTTCTTCATTACGGCTTTCGTGCATTTCAGTACGAAACCCGCGCTACATTGAATGACTTCTGATTATTTTCGATCAGGACTCGCAATGTTAATGGCAAAAAGCTAAACCAGTGAGCACTTAATCAAAATTGTTACAAAAAGATTTTTCAAAGTCTTTCTATAAATTTTGTGCTCACAATGACTCCCTCTAAGACCCTTAAATGCATTTAAACTCAAACGTTTAATTATCTGCTTTGTTTAAGGGGGAGTATAAAAAGAAAAATGTTCCGATTTTCATGCTAAAATCAGTCCGTCTCTCCACAAATAGTTTCATATTAATCAACTGTTTTCAAAAATACCACTTCATGCTATTTTTGAGGGGGAGATTAAGTGTTTATTAGTCATAAGGGGGAGAGGACGTGATTAACATGTGATCAAAAAGTTTTGTGGTTTGAATCTCAAACGAGTTCTTCAAAAAGACTCAGTATGAACCCTCGAATTGACGAAACTAAATGTCCGTTATCGAAAAGACATGTCCTGGACGGGTAATAATTTCAAGCTGGTTTTCCAGTGATGTAAGCGTGTCTCGCAAAGGACTTGTCTGAGTAGAATGTACCAATTCGAGAGATGATCTTTGAATATGATCGGGACGGGTAATAATTTCAAGCTAGTCTATCTAGTGATATAAGCGTGTCTCACGAAGGTCATGTTCATTGAAAATCAATCATTCCAAATGTGCGAACTCTACCCAACATGTGCAATTTATTTCAAAAATGCATGAGCACATGTGAAGGGGGAGTGGTTCAAAAATGCAAAACTCTCAATGTGTTAACAAAATGTGTTTTCTCATAAACAAGTTGAGAGATTTTCACAAGGTTTAATGGCATGTGACAAATAATCTAGGATAATCATGGAGTTATAAGGTGATTATGATTAGGTTATGTCCAATGATCCGCCAGAACCGGAGGGATCTACCCAAGGACAATTCCAATAGTTTAGAATTAGAAGTCCTTAGGTAAGATTGAAAAAAGGAGTAAATGAGAAAGGAGAAAGAAGAGGTTGAAGAATGAAAAAGAAAAGTTTAATGAAATGGTGAAAAGAAATAGCCCTCCATGAAAATTTAGGTCAGAAACCGGTTCAATAAATCTGCTATCGGTACTCACTAAGGTGATACTGATATTGAAGACAAGACGTCATGGACCCAGTGACGCATTGCACCACCCCTCCTTGCCACTCAGATATCTCTTAAAAGATATTTGTTTCATTTCTCACGGAGAACACTACATAATCTATCGACCTCTCACTCCGAGATGTGTTGATATTGAAAAGGTGGCACTCTGCTCCATGCCTCTGACGACTAAAATCAAAATGCACATAATTGAGTCTAGAGACATGAGATTTATCAAAGATCTCTTAGGAACACTTCCTATGCAATACACTTGTGTTCACTCAAAAGGATACAAGATGTATGAGTCTTAATGAGATCTAAGGATCTTGCCTCACGACATGATGGCCGCTGGACGATTTATTGCTAACTGTCTTATGCAGGTACCGACGAAAGTCCATCCACCATCATCATCTACAACGACGACGCATCTGGACAGAAGAAGTAGATCAAGGCAGAAACGACCAAAAGACTACTCTTTGAAGATCACCGTGCATGAAGGAACATTAAATGAAGACTATTATACATTGACACCCAAAGTTCAAGACATTGAAGGCAAAAGACCAATCACGGGAGCATCATTGAAATGACCATCCCTTAGGGGGAGATTGTTAGCAATTAATTTATGTTAATTGAAAAGTGATGGTCATTTGTTAAGTGTCATGTATAATGTATAGTCTAGTTAGTGGGCTTGTGGTATTAGTCTTATTAGTGTGTCCAATGTATATGTATAATACATTCACTAAGCCCACTCAAAGTTTCATATCAAAAGCCCACCAAAGCCCATCTTGGTTGGCTGTGTCACATAACGCACACACACTCTGTATCAAGGAGTGCCTCACTTTAACAATTGTAAAGAGTGTGTGTGTGTAAGTCCCAAAAGTCTTTGTTTATTTTCTCTTCCAAAGCTAATAAACATTTGACTTGAAATCCTAATACATGTTTGTGAGTGTCATCGTGTTTGTGTTTGTGTGATAAAGAAGGAAGTCGACTGTTACAGAAAACCTTGTCTATTACACAACCCAGTTACAGATAAGGATTAAGAGTCATTCTCCATTATTTTTATTGACTACTTGTTTTTTTAAAATATGAAAGTTTCCAATATTCTTCTAGAAGTATTTTTTTATAATCGTGGTTGCAACTAAAACTGAAAGTGACGAATACTTCAAAGGCGAAATTTGTACGTACTCTAAGAAACCAAAGAAAAAGTATTTTTATAAATTTTTATATTTATAAAAAACACATGGCTAAAGTCAAAGAGTGTTGTGAGATGGTCAGCACGAAGCACCCCTATCATTTGATCAATATTTTTTTTGTCAACAACAACAGTTACAACCCATTTTTCATATCAAAAAATAATAAGGCTCCAAAAAGCCTATAAAAATTGTTAAACATAACTTTTTCAACCATCATTTGTTCTTGATCACCTTCATTCCAGATCCACACAAAAACATGTATGTACATTCATCCTTAAAATTTTTATGTTATTAGGATTTCCCATGTGGGCTTGTCTCATATCACCAGATTTCATGTCTTTTTTGTCTTTTTCTATAATTGTTCATATGGCTTTTGTCTTTATGTTTAAATATATGAAGCAGTTTTGATATGTTCATGATTGTTATTGGTCTGATCTGTCACTTTCTGTCACTTTCTATATTTGTAAATGATAGGAGTATTGTTTTTCTTGCATATAACTTTTTAAGGTTCATGCATATGCACAAAAGTATAATGTATTGAGTTTTATGATAGTTGACATTATGATATGAGGATGTTCTGGGGATGATTGGTTGGAAATGACATATGTTTGCAGATAAATTTAATAAACGAGGAAAATGCTTTTGGTTTATATCTTTTAAAGGAGTTTTGGTGTTGTTTATGGGCAATACATGTCGCGGATCATTTGGAGTTAAAGACGTTAAGAGCTTTAATCAACCCGAAAGACGATCAAGTACTAAGAAAGACCCTTCTTCCAATAAAGTCAAAAACTCGAACCCACAACACTATATAGCCCAAGAACCATTAAAGAACGTGAATTCCGGTCTCGAACCTCAATTTGTAACCAATCAAGACGACGCAATGAACCGCCATGGAAGTAACCAAGCATTCTATGTCATTGGACATAAAACAGCTAATATTCGTGATCATTACACGTTGGGTCAAAAACTAGGCCAAGGTCAATTTGGTACTACTTATTTATGCACCGAGAATTCCACTGGTATAGATTTTGCTTGCAAATCAATTTCTAAAAGGAAGTTGATTTCCAAAGAGGATGTGGAGGACGTACGGAGGGAGATTCAAATCATGCATCATTTGGCAGGGCATTCGAATATTGTGACCATAAAAGGTGCTTATGAGGATCCTTTGTATGTTCATATTGTCATGGAGCTTTGCAATGGTGGAGAATTGTTTGATAGAATTATTCAAAAGGGGAATTATAGTGAAAGGAAAGCAGCTGAGCTGATAAAGATTATTGTTGGTGTTGTTCAAGCTTGCCATTCGCTTGGTGTTATGCATCGAGATTTAAAGCCTGAGAATTTTTTGTTGGTTAATAAGGATGATGATTTTTCTCTAAAAGCTATTGATTTTGGACTATCGATTTTCTTCAAACCAGGTAGCTTTCATTCTTGACAATTGGTATCAATAATCAAGTATTCACATGCGTTTCTTTTTATTTATTTATTGTTTTGTGTTCAGGACAAATTTTCTCAGATGTGGTTGGAAGTCCATATTATGTTGCCCCTGAGGTGTTGTTGAAACATTATGGGCCAGAAGCCGATGTATGGACAGCTGGGGTGATACTTTACATACTTTTAAGCGGTGTACCTCCATTCTGGGCCGGTATGTGTGATAGATTATACCAAATGATCACTTTTTCTATGTGCAGTGGATTTCATTCAAACATTTTTTCTGACTGATGGTTTAACTATTTGTGCAGAAACACAGCAAGGGATATTTGATGCAGTTTTGAAGGGAAATATAGACTTTGAGTCAGACCCATGGCCCCTTATATCTGACAGTGCAAAAGATCTTATTAGGAAGATGTTAACTTCTCGACCATCAGATCGCCTAACTGCTCATAAAGTTCTCTGTATGTTCTCTTACCCGTTAGGATCATATTGAGTATTTGTTGTGCGTCTAAAGATATGTTACTTAAAGCATTGCATCCAAATGAATCTCAATTTAACAATGACTATACATATTAGTGTGTCTAAGTTTGTTAATGGGGAGATTTTTGGCAATAAATGTCCAATAAAGCAGTAGGTTAAGTGTAATGCTACACAAGCTGCTTGACTGACTAGTAGCAACTAGCAAGTTCACATCTTATTTCTAGTCTATTATGGCTATATTTCAACTTCTAAAACCACAAAGAGTACTTTTAATTATGTTATACAAACTTGTAATGGCATGTGACCATGCAAATCTATTACACTGTACACGTTTTGGTGATTAAAATAAGAAGGATATATGGAAATTTTCTTTATTAAAAATGTGCAGGTCATCCTTGGATATGTGAAAATGGTGTTGCTCCTGATAGAGAATTGGATCCAGCAGTTCTTTCTCGTTTGAAGCAATTCTCAGCAATGAATAAGTTAAAGAAGATGGCTTTGCGGGTATGTGGATGCTATAATTTATCATGTTTTCATTTATAAATTATGCCTCTCAATCTGATGAAAGACATAAACATGCAACTGAAACTAACAATAGAAGTGCATATAGAACAATTTCAACAATATTAATGCATCTCCAAAAAAAAAAAAAAAAGTCCGAAAATTTATTTTTTTGAAATAAGATATTGATCCTTTCCTTGTTTTGATGCATTTAGGTTATAGCTGAGAGTTTATCAGAAGAAGAGATTGCTGGTTTGAAGGAAATGTTCAAAGCAATGGATACAGACAACAGTGGTGCTATTACATTTGATGAGCTAAAAGCCGGACTAAGAAAGTTTGGTTCTACATTAAAGGATACAGAAATACGAGACCTTATGGATGCGGTAAGGCTGTTATCAGACGTAGGGGTGGCAAAATGGACTTGTCAGGCAACGGGTCAAAATGGGTAATTTTTGTAAGTTCAAAATGGGTCGGGTTGGGCTACCCACCTAAACTTTATTAACCTTAAGTTTTATAAGTAAATTATATGTTCAATAGGATTACAGAACTATATTATTACGTTGAAACTCTAGCTATTTGTATAGAGGACAATAAAAGGATTTTCTGCATTTGGATACATTCAGTTGACTTTCAACCTGATTGACCCGCTCGTCCCATTTGACCTTTATCTATTTAGCTACTGTAATTTTTTAGCTTGATCCATTTGACTCCTTAGTGATAACTGACCCAAATTGACCCTTTGTATCTGCATGAATGAATGAATTGCCGCATCTTATTTGACATTCTTGTTTTTTACCGAAAATTTGTGAGCAACAACTAAATGTCATTAGTTTTCAGGCTGATGTGGACAACAGTGGGACAATCGACTATGGTGAATTTGTAGCAGCCACAATTCACTTGAACAAACTGGATCGGGAGGAACACTTGGTTGCTGCATTTCAGTATTTTGACAAGGATGGAAGTGGTTATATAACGGTTGATGAACTTCAGCAGGCCTGCGCAGATCATCACATGACCGATTTTCTCGTGGAAGATATCATTAAGGAAGTTGATCAAGATAATGTAAGTCATAATATAGCATTTTCAAATATGTATCATCTGCATAAAGTTTTTTTAACGTTGTTTTATGTGGTTAACTTTCAGGATGGGAGGATTGATTACGGGGAATTCGTGGCCATGATGACAAAAGGAAATGCAGGAGTTGGTAGACGGACGATGAGGAATAGTGTGAATATTAGCATGAGAGATTCACCAAGGGCTCGAGATTCACCAAGGGCCTTATAATTCGTATGCAAATGATGCAATCATTTCTTCATTTTCTTCTTGTTAAATTAAGTGTATTTTGTGGAATGATTTACATTTTGTTTTTACGTAGAAAAGTGATTTATGAACAAATTTCAGTTGAAAGAGATTTATCAACTATTTTCAATGGCAATTTAATTATCAATCTGCTGGCTTGAAAAGTACACCCCATTTGATACATGATTCATGGTGTGTTTGGTAAAAGTAGCAGTGAGCTGTGAGCGGTAGCCACAGCTCACCGCTCACAGCTTCTTAAAGAAGCATTGAAAAAATGAGCGTTCTTAAAAAATAGCAAAGCTCACCGCTCCTTTGCCAAACAACTACTAAAAACAAAAATGTTCATTGCTCACCGCTCATCGCTCCAAAAAGCTCCTCACCGCTCCGTACCAAACATACCACACATTATTTAAAAATGGACAAACAAAAATCACTTTTTTTTTTTTTTTTTTTTTTTTTTTTTTTGTGTGGCATTTAATGATTGGCTTTCCTATCTTCCACCGACACCTTTAAAATTTTAGAGGCTCTTTTTCTTTCTTTTTACATATAAAATAAACTTATATTAGTCATAAATATACTACTGTATTAAACTATGGAATATTGGAATATATCAAGAATCTCTATTGTGGAAGGAGAATGTAACATGGGCTTGCTTTCATTTCATGCCTACCAATAGATTCCTCCACCTCCCTCTGTTAATTCTTTTTGTACCACTTATTTTATATACTAATCATGATCATAATAAGCACATTCCAAACAGCAAAACACAACTTCATTGATTATATATTAATGAAATAAGCTGTTCTGAAAAAAATCGTTGTAAAAACCAATCGATGCTGTTTTTACAACATATTCCTATAGATTCAACCAATGGGCACTTATAACTTCTTACATGTAAGAAACAAAAATATGAAACATTCCACAAACATAACAGAAGAGCACGAGACTCAGTTTCAGTAACTTGTAGCTGAAAATCAAATGTATTTCACTTTTTAACCAACCAACCTTCTCAAACAGTGGAACTGTAAGAACTAGGACGAATAGTCTGAGGAAGTCCACCTTGATCAGATCCAATCAGCTTCCTTATTTCGGATCTAAACTTATATAAAACATGTCTCCAGCTGCCTTTATTATGACAACCAAGAACCGAAGTTTCTTCTTGGTTCATTTCTAGATCCTGCGCGAAAACTGGTTTTCTGGACAGTATCCAAGCCCAGCCAGAAGCCCACCAGTTTCTAACAGAAGTAGTTGCTGATCCTCCCATTGAAGATACTGACTTGGAACTACGTAAAGCCCATGCAGTAGTTTCTGAGATTGTGGGTGGTTGGATCTGATCAAATGATAGCCTGCGTCGCAGCATTCCTGCAGATGGTTTTGAGTCTGGTGTAGTTTGCGAAACTGGTAGAGAGTTTTGGTTTTGGAATGTTTTTAAGATGGATGTCATGGTGTTGAGTGTATGATGGGTTGGAAATAAGTTATAGATGGAAGATTATATGAAGTGAAGATGAAAGTGAAGGTGCAAGGGAATTGAAGTAGAGGAAGGTTGTGGGATCCATCCATCACATTCACATACCAAACATTAATATTCACACATCCACATATGCATTTCTTTATTTGCATGTGACCTATGGAATTTTAAATACATATATACATATTTTATAGCAAATCAGCAACCTAAGTCCTAAAGTAAGATATACCAAACACCCCTCAAACCATGAGTCCAAGTATAATGTCACATATGTTTTAGTTAAACTTAACATTTGTGTATTCAGTATTTTCACAAATAATGTAACACTATTCATTTTAGTGTATGTCAAAAGGTATACTCATTTGTCTCAATGTGAAATGTAAATGTTTGGTTATTTACCAATTGTCTTAAAAGTCCATGAATTAAGACCACAAAAGAATTAATTTATGCTTGTGTACCTTATATCAGAATATCAGTCAGAAAGGCATTGGCATTTTTTTGGCAACATAGAATGATTATGTCATAAAAAAGTCTATGCAAGTAACTATCATATTCACATTAGACGACACACTTGCTAGTTATTATAAGTTTCGTGTATTAAGAAGAAAAACATACAATGCAATAGGACTACTAACAGAGCAAAGAAGAAGATGAAAGGCTCAATTTGTTCCACCATTGTCTTTGCATACAGAATGAAGGACTCAAGCATTTGTTTAAAATTTAGTGCTGCAAATATGCATATGCAGATGTTTTACATGTCTTTCATCAGATCAAGGCGCATAGTTTCTGACAAACACTATTTTTTATCTCTTAATGTAACAACTACATATCCGCAAAGCTATCTTTAACTTATTTTTGCTGATAACTACTTAAGACGACACATTATAGAAAATGCATCTCTATAGAATTAGAAAAAGGTTAAATACCCCTAATTAAATTAATCTAAACGAGTAAACGGATGAGGTTTCCGGAAAGGGTGACTCTGGCCACTCCCACATGTGTACCTAGTGAGGTATGAACTCTAGACCTATAGTAAGGACATTAGATACATTGTCACAAGGTCAATTCGGTAGTGGTTTCTAACCAAAACCCCATACTCTTCCTCCTACCATACATAACTGTGACTCTTATTCATCCACTAATTCTCGCTCCTTGTATCATCCCATAACTTTTACAAGTGCTACAATTATGTGCGTGCGTGGGAGATGAATATGAGATTTTGGTAAGATTTATCATTTTTCTAAATTTATCTATTTAATATAAATTTTTTGACTCCCTCCGTCTAAATTTAATTGTCCATATTTCCTTTTATGGATGTCTCAAATTAATTGTCCACTTTCCTTATTTAGTAAAAACTAGAGAATCTAATGAAGGAATATTCCATTTTAGTGGTTGAAAATTAAAGTGGCCCTACTTTTATTAAACTTAGCAATTTCTCTCTCATGACAATTAAATTGAGACGGAGGGAGTATAAATTTTTTGACTACTTTGAATTTAAACTCGAGTAAAGTCCAAAATACATCCCCGTGGTTTGTCCCGTTTCTCGCTTTACATCCTCATGTTTTTTTTGGCACAAAATCATCCCTCCGTTAGTAAAGTTGGCACAAAACCATCCCTCCGTTAGTAATATCAGTCAATGAGGACTAACGATGCAAATTATTTTCCGTTATCTCCTAACAAGAGTTAAAATATTTGCATCGTTAGTCCTCATTGAGTTAAAATATTTGCATCGTTAGTCCTCATTGACTATTCTTACGTTTTTATTCTTTTTCGTTCGTTTTTTTACGTTTTCGTCCGTTTTTTAGGTTTTTGTCTGTTTTTCTTACGTTTTCGTCTGTTTTTCTTACCTTTTCGTCTGTTTTTCTTACGTTTTTATTCGTTTTCGTCCGTTTTTCATACGTTTTCATCCGTTTTTATCCGTTTTCGTCCGTTTTTACACGTTTTCGTCTGCTTTTACACGTTTTCGTCCTTTTTTCATGTTTTCATACGTTTTTATCCGTTTTTGTCCATTTTTACACGTTTTGACCCCTTTCTGGTCCGAATCATCAAAAGTGTAAAACACGAAATTGTCCGGAATGATGTTTTACATCCAGACTCACGAGATTTTAACCTGAAAATGCAAAACAAGGGCTGTTTACTACCAAAACTTAAGCGGTTTTCGACCAAATTCATAACTTATAAACTTATAAACTCTTGTAAATTTTATAACTTGTGTAAATCATCAAACTTATTTGAAAAAACGGATAAAAACGAATAAAAACGTATGAAAACGGATTAAAAATGTATGAAAACGTGAAAAAACTGACGAAAACATGTAAAAACGGATGAAAACAGATAAAAACGTTTAAAAACGGACGAAAACGGATAAAAACGTATGAAAACGGACGAAAACGTGTAAAAACTAACGAAAACGTGAGAAAAACGGACGAAAACGTATAAAAACGGACGAAAACGTAAATCGGTTATGGTATGTATGGTGGGTGATAACGGAGGACTAACGATGCAAATATTTTCGCTTGCGTTAGGAGATAACGGAGAATAATTTGCATCGTTAGTCCTCATTGACTGATTTTACTAACGGAGGGATGGTTTTGTGCCAACTTTACTAACGGAGGGATGGTTTTTGTGCCAAAAAAAACCACGAGGATGTAAAGCGAGACACGGGACAAACCATAGAGATGTATTTTGGACTTTACTCTTTAAAGTCATTACTTTTTTGTCCAATTCAAGTGTTTAGATTAAATAAATAAATAAAAACTACGATTTATGATAGGTGCATTTATCACACTAGACGAGTACCCGTGCATAGCAACGGAATTTATAGCGGCAGATAGTTTTAGTGATAAAAAAAAGTTTATGTGTTATAAACGAAAAATAATAAAAGTTTGAGGATTTGGGGATTAAATATAATGTTTTGAAACCCGGTTCGACCCGGGTGGTTCAACCGGTTGAACCGTTCTGGTCGAAAAATGGGTCAATTTAAACCGGGTTAACCCGACGGGTTGGGTAAAAAAGGGTCAAATTAAACCGGGTCAACCCGTTTTCGATGTGTATTAATAGTTTCCTTTTGAAACATATGTTTTCAACATTTTTTTTTAGTTTCAACTTTTCACTTGCTCATAATTAATTGTATCAACATTTCCTTTTTATGTTTTTTCAACATTTCACTTTCTTGACTTTTCACTTTTCACTTTGACCATTTTTGTTTTATAGATAGTATAGATGAGTTAAACCCCTTTATATGTAGTAAAGTAAAGATTAATTTATGTGACCTTAGAAGATGTCAACGTAAAAACTAATTGCTTTTTGTTGGGATAATGCAAAGTCAGCTTGGGAGTAGTATAATTCTTACTTTATGCTCGTAGATGTAAACCACTGTGCTCCTTTATGCATTGTACTTCTTGCTAGGGGTGAGCAAAACCGCCCGAGTCCCGACAACCGACCCGATCCCGACATAAACCGATAGTCCCGAAACCGAATAATAGCTTCTCGGGTCGGGAGTCGGTTTGGTTTTCTAGCATTTTCGGGATTCGGGTCGGGTCGGGACGGGCCAAAAACTGACAAAATACAAGCAAATCAGCCTGAAACCGACTATACCGAAACCGACTACTTTCGGGTCGGTATTCGGTTTAGGATTTAGGTGCCTTTCGGGATCGGGATTAGTCGGGTCGGGGCGGGATCCGGCCCGATGCTCAGCCCTACTTCTTGCAAGAGCGTTATCAATGTCATGTCGTTAAGATAGTTTAATATTTTTTATTCAGCGGACGTGGTTACCTAAAAAGAAACGATGTTTGTTAAGCTCAAACTATAAATTATCGATAACCCAAAGTTTGAATGTCTTATGTTTGACCAAGTTGGCAAGCCGGTTCTAAACCAACACCAAAACCACTATTATACATTCAAATCTGACCCAGTTTTGGATCCCCTACAACCAAGCATCACCCAGACTTGCTACAAGGATACATAAATCCAAGAAAGAAAAAATGAAAACCCGATTGAATGAAACAGCCGAGACCGGAAAGAGATCCCAAGACACAAGGGAGCAGTGTATAGTTTTCAAAAAATTTCGGGTGCACCTATGTTTTTTCTTTATGTTTATATTTTTTTTTTGTCATTTTTTAGGATCGGATTGGAAAATTATAATAATTTCCTTAATTAGTTTACAAAATAATTGATTTATAGCCTTTCAAAATAATTAGTTTCCTTTCATCAATGTTCAGTGAATATCCTTTCTCAATTTCGAATTCTGTATTTTCAAGGTGTATTTCAAGGTTTGACTAATTCCAAGATTTTACTTTCCTAAATGGCATTTTTTTCTAGTTTCTGACTTTCGAATTATGTATTCTTATCCTTTCATCAATTTCGAATTTGTATTTCAAGGTTTGACCAAGATTCAAGATTTCACTTTCAAGTTTGACCATTTAACTATTATATGTAGTTATTATTAAGAATATATGTAGTATAGATATAATTTTGTATCCGATATACTTCCAACATAACTTCAAAAAATCTACATAAAAAATTTACTCACACTTTTAACAAATATAGACACAACATAAATGTTTACCAACTAATAAATTATTATAATATCCAAAAAAAATTATAACAAACAACTAATAACAACATTACAACAAATTTAGATAACGAAATTCACAAAAAAACTTACAAACAAATTTATAGAACAAAATATTAAAACAAATCTACAGAATTTAATTTACAAAAATATTTATACAACAAACTTAATAACAATTTTTTTGAAGAACCTATACATCTGGGGAAGCATACTTGTATAAACAAACAAAAAAAAATTACACATACTTGTATAAACAAAAAATCTACCTGAAATTTACAAATTCACCCAATAACTTATAACATAATACCAACAAATATTTTAAACATGAACTTCATAACCAACAAATATTAAAAGGAAACCATAATACTTCTGGTGGAGGTCTCGTGGTAGTGAAGATTCCGGCGACGGTGAAAGATGTCGGCGACGACAGCAGCTGTTCAACAAAAAAACACGTGAAGAATGTTATAACTCAGATCTTTATATGAAAATTACAGATTTGTAAAAAATAGAAAAAAAAATATTTACAAAAACTTGAAAAACCTTTAGAAATGTAGGGTCTCGGTCGTGTGGTTTCCGGCGAGACACCCACGGTAATTCCGGCGGCAGCAGCTACTTTCGGCGTCCTCGACAGTGGCGGCATAAACTATTTCCGGCGACCACATCGACGGCTGTAAAAAAATACCAAATATTGTAAAAACATAGATCTACAAATAAAATCAACAGATCTATAAATGAAAACTTTCAAAACTTGATTAAGATACATAGATCTATTGAAAAACTCAACAAAATACCTATAAACTTGAAAAGCCCTTATGGTGGTCGCGGGTCTTGGTGGTTCTTCTCAGTAGTCGTGGTCCAGTAGTGGTGGTTTCCCTTATGGTGGTCGCGGGTACGATGTTGGTGACGTCCGGTGGTGGAGTCCGGTAGTGGGAGTTTTGGTGGAGAGTGTTTAGTATGTGTTTTTTCTTGTGAGATGAGAGTTAATTGTGAGATGGTGGTGTGTGGTATTTATTTGTCTATACTTTTTCAATGTCGAATTCTGTATTACAAGGTTTGACTAATTTCAAGATTTCAATTTTCAATTTTCAAGATTTCAAATTCAGACCTTCCTAAACAAGTACTGATGAGTATTTGAGCACTCATCAATCCCCCACACTAAACTATTGCTAGTCCCTAGCAATATTTGATGAAAACTTAATGGATTTTTCTCTTTACCAGATATCCATCATTTCTGGAGTAGCCAAATGTTTCAGTTCAAGTAAGAACTATGGTACACCGATAACCATGTGATTTTGAGCAAACCACCAGCTGCCAACGGTTTTGATTAGTCTTTACCAGAAGCCGTTTGCTTCTGGACTAGCCAACTCTTGATGGACAAAGTCAACATCTTGGTGAGCTGATTACCAATTATGGAATTCCAATGCCTTTACCACAAGCCATAACCTTGCGGGCTAGCCAACTCTTCACTTATAAAGATATGGTGAGTCGAATACCATACAATTTTGGGCAAATTGCAAGCCGTCAACGGATTTGATTTATCTTTACCCAGAGCCGTTTGCTCCGGGATTAGCCAATCCTTTTGTGGGTTAGACATGGCGGACTGATAACCATTTGTCGTGTAAGTGCAAACACTCACACCAAAAAAAAAATTTTGGCCAAAAATGGGGGAATTAGATGGTTTTATATACGTGCTGAAATTCGTGAGAATCCCCCCACACTTAGAAATGAATATTGCCCTCAATATTCAAAGTACCGGCTGCCGAAACTGAGAACGTAAAAGGGAAATACTACGGGCCATTATTTTATTTTATAGACACTTTTTTTTTTTTTTTTTTTTTTTTTTTTTTTTTTTTTTTTTTTTTTTTTTTTGAAATTTACATATATACAACATGTGGGGCATCTCCCCCACACTAAGGTGGTAGAAAAATAGAAAGAAGTCAGAAATATGGGTGAAAACCCATATGGTGCTTGAGTTTTTGATCACCGAGTCACTAGCTTGACTCGACCCCGAATTGAGTTGATTTCTCCCGAACAGTCAGGTTTGTCACTCAAGCTAACCGCTTGTGAACGGCCAACCATAACAAAGGGTTCCTGAATAGCCCGGGAGAAAAATCAATTTAAAAGTCTATGGGGAAATAAGTGGAAGAGACCATCTCCCCCACACTAGGTAGTAGAAAAGAGAAAGAAAACAGAGACACGGGTGAGAACCCATGTTATGCTAATGTTTTTGTTCACCGAGTCACTAGCTTGACTCGACCCCGCATTCATTGGTTCTTGGGGAAGCACGTGGAACAAAAAAAAATCTCCATCGGACTTTCGTTCAAGATGTTTGGATAAACACTGAAGTATATGAAAGTTCCACCCCGATGAGATACACAGATCCGGCTCACAAATGATAAATGAAAATGCCGGGATCAAAAATAGTGTCTTCACTCCCGAATGAGTGAAGAAGAGAGGACGTCACGGAATAGGTGAAGAAAAGGAAGAAAACCATGATGAAAATCATGATTAACTCTTCCTCACCCATAGGAGAATCCATAATTTCAGTATTATGAATCTCATCATTTAAGCTCATGTGATCAAGACATATCCCGGGTGTGTCTGGATCAAAGTGGAAGTTATCATACTCCGGTGGAGATATGATATGAGTGAGTTCACCGGAGAACTCCACGTGAAGAGAATCGATCACAAGATGTAAATCCGTGAACTCATGTTCCGAAGTAGACTCATCACTATCCTCAATCTGAGCACCAAAGATTGGGTTATCAGAAATCAAAGTGAATTCAGATTCGAATTCAAACAGAGGATTGGTGAGAGTTGTTTTGAATGCTTCGGGAACAAAGTGATTATCATTCTCTATTGGACTGCTGGGATAAGAACTGAGTGACGGATCATGATAAAGGAGACTTTCAGTCTCTCCTAGATCGGCTTCAAAGTCAATGAGATCATCGTCACTTCCCGTTGGAAGTGGATTGATGTGAGTGAGTTCATCGGCGAACTCCTCAAGAAGATGATCAGCATCAATCTGTGGGAGTGATGCCTCAACATATTCAACTTCTCCATATGATGCACAATCATCGCTAAAATCGGAGAAAGTCTCAAATTGATCTTTTGAACACTCGGGAGGGGAAAGAAGATCACACATATGCTCAAGAATTCCCTGTGACTCTCTTGGGATTGGGACAAGGTTCTCAACACTAGACTTTATGAATTCGTCCGATTCCTTTTCAGGAACAATGCTAAGATGCTCGTCCCCCATGCTTAGAGAGCGAGTGTGAACCTCGGGTGTGATAACAGTAGACTGAGGAAGTTGAGAAGTACTAGCAGTCATGGATTCTACAAGTTCCATTTGTTCTGTTGCTAGCAGTTCCTCCATAGATTTTTCTCCTTGTATTTCCACGAAAGGAATCTCAACTGATGAAGTTGATGAATCTTTTTGAAGAATATCAATGATATCTTCATCATCACTGTCATCATCGTCATCGATAAGAACAGTATTGCGGAAATTGGCACGTGCTCTAGCTGCTCGTAGTTCGGCTGATGTGTGAAAACCTAAAGGTTGACATTGATTATCAGCATGAGGATTTTCTTGGGCACGTTTATCTTCCTTTAGATTTTTTAATATTTCCAGAAGACCAAGGAGAATGTTTTGAGGAATATCTTTGTTAGAAGTGTCATTAGGAACACACTCATAGACATCCTCGTTCATTTGGTACTGTGGAGGTTGGTCAGGAATGTCATAATTGTTACAAGGAAATGGAATCCTTGTTTGACAATCGTAACTGAAGTGTGGACCTCCACAGTACTCACAACAAAATGATTGTTGTGACTGATTTAGTGAATAATGTGGAATTTGGTCATTTCCAAAGTCCTGAGTGCTACCAGAAAACTGTTCATAGACAAACGTGTTCCCGGTTTGACACTCAAATCCTTGATGAGGACCTCCACAAAATTCACAACAAAAACTTGGTGTATTTTGATACGAAGCATCATTGAAATTTGGATTATATGATTCTTGCTCGTATGAATGTGATGGGTAGTTGGAAGAGTCGTTGAATGAGTTCGGATTAGGATCATAAGCAAATGAATTCCTCGAACCACAAAACAAACAACTTCCGTTTCGAATATCATTACCACATTGTTCACATGTACACCAACGACATGGTAAACCGAAAAAGCGGCTCACCACAACCAACACAAGGAATAAAATCCAGAGGTGGGACAAGTGGAGTGCTCTGAGAGCTAGGAATTTCCACCACTTCCGTTATGGTCTCTGGTTTTTGTTTTTGAATAACGTGAAGATTGGGCAAGTCGTTCTTTTTAATCACTGTTCTAAGTTCTGTACGTTTGCTTGACAATCTTTTAACCGTAAATCCTGAAAGGTCAGGATTGATTCTTGATGGTTTGTCATTATTAGCACGTATCTCGGGCTGTGGAGGGTAGTGGGAAGGACTTTGAGAATCATTGGTGGAATTAAGCTCTTTGAGGGCTACTTCACACCAATAACATGATCCTTTTGGTGCATGCTTTCCACACCGCTCACAAGCACACTTAGAACAATGAAGGCTGTCATTCAACGGGCTTTTACAATCAAAACATTTGTACCCGAGAGACGCCATAGAAGAAAGGCATAAGAAGTTTAGAATCAAATGGATAGAGGGTAAGGGGATAAAGAATCAAAAAGGGTAAGAGGGTAAAGATGAATATTTTTGGTTGTTTTTTTTTTTTTTTTTTTTTTTTTTTGGAAAATAAATTAATTAAACCACGATCGAAACAAAACACAAGGAACTTAAACCAATAATCACAGATGAATGGCTTCTTTGAAAAAGGTACACCACTCACAAGGATACAAAGGCAAGTTTTAATCTTTGGTTTGGGAACTTATTATGGCCGTACCCCCAGTTAGGTAGTACTCAATCTTGGTTTTCGATGGTAAATTTTTATTGTTGTTATTATTAAACAAAGAAAACGGAAAATCTTTTTGTATTTTTATCTTTTATCTTATATATATATATAGAAACAAAAGAAAAATATTTTTGTGTTTTATATGTTTTATGGAAGATTGAAATACGATATATATTTTTTTTTTTTTTTTTTTTTTTTTTGGTTTATCGATCCGTCAAACGAATTAACTTCACGATAATTTTTTTGGTTTTATATATATATAAGAATATGGACAAAGATGGATAATATACAATGGATGAATATCCAACAATCACTGATTCTTCAAAAACGATCTACGCAGCACACCTCCCCGGCAGCGGCGCCATTTTGATAACGGCCTTTTTAGGGGTCGATACGTCAAATGTAGAATAGAGAGTTTTCCAAGTATTGCAAAAGAGATTGCAATCCTAGGTCGTTTTTCCCAACGAGGTGTGACGTTCTGAAATAGATCGAATTCGTGATCGGGTGAATATTGAATGGAAAAGGGGTTTTGATTTTTGATTTCTAAACTACGATTGATGAACGTAAAATAAAAATGAAAAAAAAGGGAATAAAAATGATTATCTAAAAGATAAGGAATTAAAAACGTGAAAGAAAAACTTAAAAACGCGAAAGAAAAATTAAAAAGATAAAATCTATTAAATAGAAGCTATCACTATTTTTATGTTTTTGTTTTTCTTAAAGTCTAAAAAGGGTACAAATACAATAAAAACTAATTTTATAAAAGAAAATAAAATAAAAAATTACAAAAGTTTAGGGGATAAAAATGTAAAAATTAAAACTTCAAATATACTAAAAACAAAGAGAAGGGCTAAATGGTACTTTTCTGAAACTTGTTTACAACTGAAAACGGTTTTACAAGAAAGACAGGGACCAAAAAGGATGAAACTGAAACTAGGGGACTGTTTTGTAAAAAGGAAAAACTAAAAACGAATTTAGGCTAAAAACAGCCCAAGTTCGAACCTGGGCAATTACCACTTGTTAAAACTATTTTTTTTTTTTTACTTATCTCTTAAAAACTAATTAACATCCGATCAAATAAGCTTATTCAATTAAATTGGCTTCTTCTAACTGGATATAATCTCAAAATAAGCTCTAAAACTCAAAGAGTCTGCTGCTATCCTCGATGTGGGGCAGTTTTACGGGGCAAGTTCAAGCCATCTAAAAGCTATTAAAAGCTATTGTAAAATTCTCACAAAAATTACCACAGTTAGTTGAGCTAGGGAACTTCAATTATTCTAAGTTTCAACTAATCCTAACTTAAATAGACTGAGCTAGAAAATGTTAAAAATCTGCAAAACTAAGAAAAACAAAGATAGCAATCTGCTATAGCTACTATGGACTGCATTAAGTAGCATCTAATGACTAAGGCCTATGGACTATTTTTGCAAACTGAAAGAAGGAAATGGAACCTGAGAATGCCAAAAATAGCTCCACAATAAGCCTAGCTTATGGTGAGCTTATGAAGGCAGTTTCACTGCCTTTGCTTGCATCTCCTAGCTCAAACCTGTAACAAGCCTCCAAACAGAATACCAACATATCCTATGACTCAAATTTAGCTAAACTAACTTGACCCAAAGGACACATCAACAGTCAACCACTTTTGACCCTTTTGACAACTTAAACCAAACAGTCCATTTGGACTAACTGTTTTGAACATAGAACTAAACAAAACAAATTTAAGCTGACTAGAGGAACTAGAATATTGAACTAACTTGAATAAGCATAAACAAGTGAAATAAAGCTGGAATCAAACACTAAATTAAGCTGATAAGAGATTTGACCAATGTTGACTTTTTAAAGAAAAATTTGAAATTTGCATTAACTGAGAATAAAAGTTACAATACTGGAAGCAAACAACAATAAAAATTTAAAAGTTATCTAAAATGAAAGTTAAAATCTTGAATACAACTTAAATTAAAACTACACTACTAAATCGGTCTAAAAACATGCGACAGACTTCTTCTTGGTTTTTTTCTTCTTTTTATATCTCTCCAAAAAGCTTCTCAGACTCTCTTGAACACATCCCCACCGTTGGATAAGCTTTAATTAATCTGAGCCCTTCGATTCTCTTTTTGGCGGGAAACCCACTTGGGTGGGTTTTATCCATTCTGCGCACACGTGGGTGAGTTGGCTAAGTGATAAGAGAGGTTGGCGTGTG
Organism: Artemisia tridentata subsp. tridentata; assembly: GCA_021014915.2. NCBI lineage: Eukaryota > Viridiplantae > Streptophyta > Magnoliopsida > Asterales > Asteraceae > Artemisia > Artemisia tridentata. Next base: position 229,992,913 of record CP139501.1, on the reverse strand, counting down.
TAAGAGGAAAGTATGGGGATAGGAGGGGGAAAGTTGTCGGTTGTCAGGACATGGAGAGCCAATGGTTTTGGCGGGTGGTTTTGGGAAGAAGATAAGGGTTTTCTGGTTTTGACTAATGGGTTGACCGAAGGTTTTTAGCTAAGGGTTAAAAATGGGTGGGGCTAATGATTGGGCTTAGGGTGATTTATGTGGGCTTGGGTTTGTGACCGGGTTTAGTTAGGATTAGGATTTAGTGGGTTTAGTTTAGGGTATATTTGGTATTTGGTTTATAGGTCCGGTTGGTGTAGCTTTAATCACAAGAACCATTTTTGCCATTTAGCCAAAATCAAGGGACTAAAATTGTAATTTTTCAAAATTTATCAAAGGGACCAATTTTTGACAAGTTATATTTACCAAAGGACCAAAAATATTAATTTTCCAATTTAAAATGTCCAGGGGTAAATTCTGTCACTCTTTGAAATTTCAGGGACTAGTTTTGACATTTTATGAAAGTTGAGGGACTGAAACTGCCAATTTTATAAACTTTGCTCGTTTTTCAACTGTTTTCACTTATTTTGCATCTGAATCATATAAAACATAATTTTTGGGTATTTTCTGTATTTTGATGCATTTTTGAGCGTTTTTGGATGTTTTGGCAGTTCAAATATGATAAAAATGATGAGTATTTGAGCACTCATCAAGTACGAATTCAGTTTTGAGTGTTGACCCACGAATTCCATTAATTCCCTTTATTAAATTCAGACCTTCCTAAACAAGAACCAATTCAGTTTTGAAGGGCATTATGGGGATTGACCCAAAATTCAGTTTTCCACTTTTCACTTGACCATTTATCCATTATGTCATATTTTATCTTAAAAACATAGTATTTATTCCGTTTCAAAATTATTGTCTACCTTTCTTCTTTAAGATGTCCCAAATAAATTATCCATTTTCAATTTCAACTAATCAAAAGAGAGTTTAGTGAGTGGGGTTGATATTTAATTGATTAAAAAGTATAATGGTCTCACTTTTCTTAAACTGTGTATTTTTTATGTGAAGATTATAATTTTAAAACAGAAAAAGTACTAATTAACTTTGAATATTGAATGATTTGTTGAGGGGGAAATAGTGAAACAATCAATTGTTAATTGTAGTCTATCAGCTTTAGAAACCGAACAGTTTTTTCAAATTAAGCTAAAATAATAACCCAAAGTCCCAAACACCTAAAATAGGATAAAAAGACTCAAAAGAGTATTATCTATTTAAATTCCAAATATTTGGTTAACTTTTCTTATTTTCTCACTTATCCATAACATAATACTCGTAACAAGATACTTATTATAATCCGATTACTTAAGCCCATTTTATATATTCTTCTTTGGCTTTCCATATACAAAACCAAACACATATAAAACCCAAAACCATACCAATACACGTCTTGTCATGCATGGTCATTCACTCACCACCACCATAAACCACCCTAAAAATCAAACCCTCCGATAAACCCCATCACCAATCACTCGAAACCCTTACCAATGGAAAAAGAATGCATGAAAACATGCATGAAAAAACTAGCAATATGGTACACACCTAATTTCAAGCCCATAATAACTCATGATGAGCTTGAACATTATTTGTCTTTACATGGGTTTATTTCCCAAGCGCCATTTTCCACGTCAGCAACAGCCGCAGATAATAATAACAATACTGCGGCTGTGCTGATGTGGAAAAAATATAAATATATTGGCGAGGGACCTTTTCTTTTGAAATCAAAACCTCTTCCTTGTCCTAGGCTTCCGTATCCTAGGATTGATGGGTTACATGAGAGCATGTATCGTACGTTTTTGGAATCTGTTAATTTTTATCTTAGGAAGAGTAACATTGCTGATCTTTTTCATATTAGGTATTTTTTTCTTTTTGACCTACTTTTTTTATTTTTAATTGATAATGTGTGTGATTATGATTTGTGATTAGTGATGAAATAGTTAAATTTGGTGTTTTGGTGGTTTAATGTTGGTTGTTTATGCTAGTTTTGTAGGTTTTGTTTATTTGTTTGCTTGATTGGGGGAATTTGGTGGTTTAATGTTGGTTGTTTATGTTAGTTTTGTAGGTTTTGTTTATTGGAAAAGAATTTGTAGTATAAATTTTTAAAAATATTTGGCTATTTTTGTAATTTGCCCCTAACGAAGCAATTTGTAGTTTAGTCTCTAAAAATTATCAAAGTTTGACCCCTCACCATAACTTTCTAGCTCCGCTCCATTCTTGAATAAGATATAGGCGGACCGATAGTGGGTCCGAGGTTATACTCATGGATTTTTGCAGCGTAATGCCAATTTTTGTAAAAAGTCTTGATTTTTCTTAAATGGATCCGGTCAAAAAGGAAAAAGAATTGTGTGGTATAGTTTTTCTTAATGCACCTGGTTAGGTATTTGTTTTGTTGTTTATAATTTGATGAAATTGGATAAATTAATTTGATTTTGACTTTGACTTTTATTGGTCAAATGTGTTGTGGCTTGACTTTAGAATTGATATTGGTTTAAACTGTTTGGGGATAGTTTCTATTTCAGATAAAGTTTAGTACAGTTATTAGATTTTGGGATCAAGTTTAGTACAGTTATTACTGATATGTGGTATTAAATTTGACCTGAATAAGGGGTTACCAGTTTTAGATTTTGGGTTTAAAAGATACTAGGGTTGACTCAAAGTGTAGCTGATAAAGTTTACTTACTCCTTTGCTAACTTGAGTAGTTTGTAGTCAGATGTATTTATGTATGCTCTTTCGACTAAATATAACGGATTCTTGAAATTATGGATCTCAAACAGACCCATTATTCCCCAAGTCAAGATTTTTGTATCTTTTCTTAATGGTTTAAAACAGGCTATCGGGGCGTTTGGATATTGTATTAGACTGCCTCTCATTTGATAAATCGACTGTCATTCCATATAGTCATCATGCAGAAATTATTTATAAAACTGATTGTAAACACTTTATAGATGATATCTAAAGCGAAAAGGTGTAACCACTTTCTAAATCATCACTGTTTGCCTTTTAGACTATTCCAATCCTTTATCAAGATGGTTTTGCTTCTTACAAGGAACTGATCATCATTGTTATGTGTGTATAAACATAACACTCATGATCAATTCTTTGTAAATCTTGTTGTATGCTTTAGTTGCTAAGCGACACATTAAGGCTCAAGCGTGCACATTATTGAACTTGTTTCAGGGGAATACCGCTGTACCATGCTCATGACAGGAGTCAGAAGTGGTTGAGAATGGTTGGAGACGACTTAGTGTATGTGTACAGAGATGGAACTATGGAATTATCAGATAAAAGCGACAACGACAAAGATCAGAATCAAGTTATGAAAGTTGTCCCATGCAAAAACATCTCAGACAAGATGTTATAGTAGTGTAAGTAGACGATTCGCCTTGTTTAGATCCAAAATATGCCCATATAATCTTGTTCAATTAATGTAAATATTTGTATGGGCTTGCATTAGATCAAGACTTTTGACAGCAGATCAGCTTGGTTTTTAACAGTAGATCAGTTTGGTTTTTGACAGTACATGAAAAGGCTGAATCTTTTTGCTTTTAATTTTAACTTTTTCACCTGATGATTGTTGTTTCTATCGTTTACTATCTTGATCAATGTAAGTTGTCTGTCGCGCAAAGCATACAGCATAGCTAGTGTTTCTATCAAACCAATCTATGTTTATTAAATTGAAATTGATGACAAGAAGGGTGGGTTATGATCAAAGAATAGATGGAAAGAAAGTTTTTCTGTATTTATTCCATTTGCTATTGATATGTTTGGTGGTTTACGAATCTTGTCACTGTTATCAACTTCTAAAGAGTCACATCCGTTAGGTTGGAAGACCTGTGATCTGTTCATACCATTTGAGGTGATATATAGACTGTAGACATAAGTAGCTGAATCACAAATGTCAAATATCACAGTTAAAAACTATTAAAACTGACAGGGAAGTCACACATCACTAGTTTATGGAGTCCACCGCTCTTGTAGGTCTGTTAATGAATTGTATTGGATAATTCAGTAATTTGATCTGATATGTAACAGATACCAACACAAATCTTGATTCTGTCATTCTCTGTCGAAAAGGTTAAACTTGACTTCTTTTTTTTGGCATAGCAAGTCCAAGCTTATTGTAAATCATGATTCTGTTATTCCACCTATATGAGGATTTATACAAGACATGATATCAGTATGCAACATCAGATGCCATGGAGAAACTCAACATTGTCCATAGTTGGTTGACCCAAACGTAGAGATGAAATTGTGAACATATCTTTACATTTAAGGCCCATTGGAGGAAGCTTTTGATCTTCAATTTGAAACCAAAATGGTCCAACAAGTTGCTTTACTGAGACGAAATCATTTCGAGCTAACCCAAATAAGTCATATTGCACATGGTCCGATTTATTTACAAGGTTCACAAACTTCTGGCATCATTCCTTCATGAATCCACTCAATCTTGCATGAGGTGGACTGGAATTTAAAATATGCTCCACAGAAATATCACCAATTAGTAGCCTTGAACATTGACTCGATATGATTCAGGTTTTTAGTTTTTATCTAACCTTAACTTAAACTTACAGTTGACCGTCAGTTTATCCAACCTTAAGCTTTGCTATATGTTTGCATGACATAAAACACTTTTAGCTGATAAACGTCCAAAAGTTTTCACACTATGTATGTAACAACTAAAAAGGCAGAAATACCATAGGAACTAACGGATTTTAACAGTAACCAGTTTAAGTCTACGAGACTTTGAGCTAAAGCTGTGAAGAAAGTACAGGTTTTTCCGGTTCACTTTCATCGAAAATGGACTAATACAAAAAACTTAAAACGTTCTACTGCTCTGCATATAAAATACTAGTATTTGTTATGTTCTTTTCCAAAAAGTAAAAAAAATCATGAGCAGTCCAGTTGTTTACTTTTTTTTCCTGTATATCCACTCTGCAACAATGCACGACACCAGACGTTAATCAAAAGGCTGCACGCTGTATGCACGTCCTATTAAAGCACATTTTAACGAACCTGCATATCATTTGCAGATGTGACTCCAACAACCAAACTCTTGAACATGACATAATCCATGCTTGGATAAGTCTAGACAACTAAAGATTGTTCCAAAATTAAGTTTGTTGCCATTAGAAATCATTATATTCAAGTTAGCAACTTGTCTGTGGCTGAACATCTTGGTCTCTACTCTAACCAAGTTTCTGTATCACATTCAAGGCCACAGATACAACATAAGTAAGAAACTGTAGCTACAAAAGTTTCATTTCCTAAACCTCACTAAATATAGCACTGAGAACACGAACTGCACAAGAGTACAACTTCTACCACTAGATCCTTCTGGACAATATCTGCATCTGTTAAACGAGCAACACCACTCTACATGTCTGATTGCTCAAATGGCACTCTCACGAACAATTGACCGTGCAGGGTTACTACAGCTGAAGTTTGATGAGGATCAATCCTAGACGGCAAGCTCACGATCTGGATCACAAATTCACAATACTGTATCTTAGTAGCGTACAATTCATATACATATCACTGTTATCCAGCAATGCAACAAAACATAATTTGTATGGAAAAGAAGAGCAAACAAGAAGTTCCATTGGCTTGGATAATCATTAACCATCCAAACTATTTAGTTTTTCAGACTATATGATTCTAGAAATACCTTTTTGAAAGGAGAAACACCCCACGGATTGTCAAGCTGCTCTGGTTGACCGGATATGACCAAGCGACCAGCTGCATCAGATTGTACTCGCACCTAAATCCATCCAGAGAGAAATGTTTTAAGATGATATAAAGTGTAACTTGTACCCATGTTTAAACAAGGGGCTCTCTTTAATTGACAAAAGAGACTCAAACTAGAAAAACATTCAATTTTCTTGAAAAACAAGACTCCGGTGGTATTGTGAATATACTTGACCAGTATAACTAAGCTATATAACCCAGCAGCTAGATAAAAAAGTAAGAATATCACTAATAAAGGCAAAACAAAAAACAGTCACAGAAAAGAGGGTAAGACACGAAGCTATTACAGAACACGTACGCAAGAGTCAGCAACAAGAACTGAAGAAACGCATGTCTGTTATTATATGAAAAAGATGGTGTGCAAAGAGTAGCTTAAAGTTTTTAGTACCTCTTCACGCAAAAGCCCAGGAACCAAAGCATACACCTCAAAGCAATCCTTCTGTAAGGTCAATTTTCAATACCAGTTAAAAGCATCAAAAGAAAAAAAATGAAACCCCTTTCAACGTCAAATAGAGTTGATCAATTAAAGAAATTTTCACACATAAAAAATCATACAGACAAACTTACAGTTCTCTGAACATTGATCGTCACCCAATCAGCAGGAGGACCAACATCGACAACTCCATTGTCTGATCTGAAAGATCCATTACAAACAACTTAGTAACAATTCTTTACACTTATGTTTCAAGTTTTTTTTGACATAATAAATAGTCCGAACAGATATACTTTACCACTTCAAATAGTTATCTTAGTTAACTATCAGAGGTTTGTGAGTAGATGTTATTTGTTACTGTAATATGTTAAGGAGCCATTTAGACCATCATCTACTAACTTTACCACATTAAGTTGTCTTCATCAAATTTTTTGAGTGTAATTAATATGATTCACAACATGATCATCTCTCTTTAGCAATAACACAATATTTCAACGAGAAAACGCCAATGTAACATCATGTTGGTTGTTGCATATTCTAATGTATAAAACTGAAATTTAAGGTGTTACGCACCACTGCACCCAGATACTCCGTAATCATGATAAAGCCAAGATAGGAACAAGATATCTTACTGTGGTCTTGAAGCTCTCATGTGGGCAACTTTGGCAGCATGCTCAACTGAAGATGGATGTTTACGCTTCAGCAAACCTGAATAGTCAATAGAATAGTCAATGGGAAAGGACAAAAAGAATATAGGCACTTAATGATCGTATCATATAACTTCATACAAACTGTACCAATGCCTTGCTTTGCTCGCTTCATTGGTGGACCGTAAGTCTTATCCTGAATAACAAAATGAACGATATCAGTCCGAATATTGCAAATGCCACACACAAACTTCTAGATCTATTCTGAAGAGCATAGACAATGAGCATTCCAAAGTTTGAGAGTAAAAAAGGAGAAACAAAAAGTTAAGGTTTTTACTTAAATGAGATGAACCAAGTATAGAAGAATATACCTTGCTGATTGGATCCCCAACCTCACCATTACCAAGAAGACGAGAATGCCAACCCTGCATAGCTCGAGCTGCTGCATCTCGCCTGGCCCTTCCTGGTCCAGGAGTTTGATTTAAACTAGTCTGACAGAAAGAAGATTATGCAGTTAAAGACCACACAAAAAGTTCAAAAAAGCACTAAGGGAACGAAAAGTAGCTTCCTATTAAGGCTAACAGAATAAACTCAGACTAATAATAATGCACACGTACACCAAGCAAACATAGCTTAGTAGATAGAAGTCCTTTATGTCAAGAAATTAGTCTCTCTGATGAAAATCATTACCTATTTAATATAGCATTTGTATGGCTACATTTATAAAGGAATGACTAGATAAATGGCTACATCTTACACATACAGGTTTTCTCAATAATAAAAACAACGAACAATTAAAATATGAGGTACAGGTACCTGTTTTCCACTAGAAACGGGTCCTGCAGAATATGAATCATTGAATGGCAGCTCCCCGAGGCTCATCATGTATTTCTCGTACTCAAGCAATGACTGTTAAAATTTAATGTCAGCAATTTAAAATGAAGGAACTAGAAGCAGTCTGATAGAACAAGTACTAATCAGCAAATAGATTTAGACAAGCAAAGGGCTAAGAGGCACATTTGTACATGACCGCCAGACCCCAAATTGCATAAAAAACCAGAAAATGAGAAACACTGTTTTAAATACCAGATATAAAGTGTGAAATATTTACCAATATACCATCTATTAAAAGGGAGCCGACAAAAGAATAACCATGGTTCAAACTTCAATGGTTCATCTCTAAACTACAGTTCACCTCCAAGGTTCCGTTTTGAAAGGCCTCTATGGTTCTATGCTCAACTGGAGCTTTTAATAGGTTATATATAGCTTTCAATGGTTTAGTTAATGTTATTGGTAGTCTAGGCTCAATGGTTTTGTCATTGGTGGTCAAGTTCAACAGCTTTTTTGTTGTTATCATGGTCGGAAAGGCACCTTGGCTCCCCCAAAGTAAGTGCATAGATTTGATTATAATTCAAATCTCCAATGACCAGAGTTTCATAGAATTGAAAATTGTGGTCTCCCCAATATACCTAATCTGGTCAGAAAGCGAATAAAAATCCTATCCGCATATAAAAGTAGTGATGCAAGACCGTATCAATTAGAACATCCAAGGATCCATACCTAAGATGTAAGCATATATCTACCTAAAGACAAAAATATATAGAGTACATAGTTAAACGTAATCTCAAAAGCAAATAAACAGGCTTTAAGCCCAAAATACAATAATAAAAACTCATGTTCCCAATGCAAGACAAAATGAATAAACCTACAACAACGAAACTAGTAAAAATTCAAACATCAAAAGCAACAGCATTTTCTATTCAGATCAAGTATCCATATGGAGTAGGCATTTCTGATCCTAAGACTTGTGAAGAGATTAATACTCAACTTCTTAGTGAAGCAATTTAAACACACCCAAAACTAAGAGAGAATCTAAGTAACAAACACAAACACAACTCCGCTTGTTTCTAGAATAACGAACCTAAACTACAACTTAAGCATAAAACTGCTATGTGAAACCAAATAAAAACAGATTGCTTTCACCAATACAGTGCAATTGTGAGAAAACTAAAGCAATTTAATAAAGCACCTTCTCGTAGAAGCACCGAAATGTCCATGAGACAGTAGTACATGTCCTGTTCAAAATAAATAACAGGTGTCAGACAGCCTGATCTTTAAGCAGAAACTTATGGAAGTAAACAGACACTACAAGTAAACATAACGAGAGCGAAAAAAAAACAGTTTACAGTTCACATTGTTCTTCGTGCTACAGGTTTTTAATTTTTACTAAGTGACATCAACTGAAAGCAAAGAAGATGAAATGCAAATTGAATGGTATTATGGTAGTAAGGGCGCATTAAAATAATGGTCCTGAGGAGCATGATAAAACAATATTTTGGTGATGACACTTGGTGTCAAAGACCAAGATACAAGTTTGGCACATACTTGCTTCTCGAAATTAGAACAGCTACATTATGACCGAGTGATGCAAAACATTGGTTTATGATAAAACTATCTGAAGTGATACAAGATTAATAAACAAAAACAATCAAAACCATTTAATGCTTACTTTGGTGGTCTAAATGCTTCTCCCACTGTTCGCCATGTTTTGCATGATGTAACCTACATACACGAATGAAAAAAGATGTGAGAGGAATCTTCATTTAATGCTAAACTAATAACACAAGAGATAGCTGTTTATTCTAAGCAGAAATGCAATAGCATCAAAAAGAAGACATTTGATGTCATAGCAACCCTGCTCCGGCGGGTTTGGGTTTGTTGTTATTGTTGTTGTTGTTGTTGATGTCATAGCAACCATATATAAATACAACCTTCGATTATGGAGCATATGATGTGATTATAAGATGCAAGAAGAGCATATAGCAGAATAAGCATGGCAGTGACTCGTTAAGGTTTGATACATTATACAATTTATGTATAACTATTCCGTTCATCAAATCAGTAGTAACAAAACCATAGAAAAGCACAGCTACAACAGTCTGCAATAGCATTGTTGAGAGATTTCACACAAAATGGAAGTCGGTCTCTATCTAACCATGCCTGATGATCTCAGCAAGAACAATGTCAACAACAGATATGCCACTAAAAGATGCCACCACCATATGGCCGTAGCAGTGTTTTAGGTAATATATAACTCACTTGTATAGCTGATTTTATCATTGACTAGGAGGGTGTATAGGATCGCATTTTGAAGGAGATTATCTAATTTGCGTTTGCAGAGCACAAATAATCATAGAACAGTGTTTGGCAAACCATGAAAAAAGTGATTATCTGTGTTTCATTATAGACAAAACGCAGTTTTGCAACTTTTCAGTAACGCAATCCCAAATGCCCCCTATATCCAATATACTTCGTACTAAGCAACTGCTTATTGCAAAAGTTTATATACTTGTTTAACCATGTCACTTTACCATAATCATCCCCAAAAACATCCTTTAATTTAAAAGTAAATGTTCAAGTAAACAAAATACTTCCTTCACCATTATCACAAATATACATTATGCAGCAAGTTAAAGATAAAAATATTAACAAAGACGATTTCCTCATATATCCAGTTAGCCACATTTCAGAAGCTCTCAACATTACCCAAAAACTAACTTAAACCATTTTCTAGCAAAAATTCACGCAAAACAACTTTAGAGCATTCCCTAAGTACTAACATTATATACAGATTAGTAGATTACAACACACATAAAAAGACATTCACATACATGTTCGTAGCCACCGAGCCTGACAACCGACCTAAACAACCTGAACACATAAAAACCAAAAAAATAAGCTGAAACTCAAAAACCAAAAAGCCAATGGGGGTGTTTGTTTAAGCTTATATGTGGGTTTACGAGCTTATTTGATTTCGGATTATATTACATAAACCTCGATTTTTCGGCTAATTTTGAAACTTAATGTCTTATATAAGCTTGTTATATAATATGTAGCCAGAAAACTGGGGTTTATGAAACATAAGCCGAAAACATATAAGCTAATAAGCCCATAAATAAGCTTAAGGGGGTGTTTGGGTTAGCTTATTTATCTGGCTTATGGGCTTATTTGAATATAGAAAAGCCGATAAGCTCACTCTTTGGAGCTTATGACGTTATCATCTTCAGCTTATTGGCTATGGCCAATAAGCTCAAGTTAATAAGCTCTACAGAGTGGGCTTATGAGCTTTTTCCATGTTCAAATAAGCCCATAAGCCAGATAAATAAGCTAACCCAAACACCCCCCAAAACAAAAAATGTAGTAACAACATACTTTAACAAGTTCAACATCTCTCCATAAAACTTAGGAGGCCTAAAATCCAAACCCCTCTCCCTATGAAAAACCTCAAGCTCTTTCATAAACATCATTTGTTCCTCTTCAGTTCCACTTTCGTACCCGATATCCGAATAGTTCAAAAAAGAATACTTTTGACCCGGATCTTCTTCTTCTTCCTCCATCTTTGCAACTGTCATTATCCCACCACCTTCGTACCTGTCACTCTCTGTTGACGGTGACGGCGACGGATGGTACTCTTCTCCGTTACCGTTAGGGTTTTCTTGCTCTTCTGATGCCATTTTTTTTTTAAAGGGTGTTTTGTTGTTATTGGTGGAGCTCAGTTGTTGTGTGACATAAGGTTTGTTTGAGGAACAGTAAGATGCATATGTTGTCGTTGAGGATGGATCGGTGTTTTTAACATTGTTGTTGGATGCTCCATTACGTTTTGGTTTTTATATTTTCTTTTTCTTTTTCTTTTTTTTTTCACTTTTAATTATTTTAAGATTTCTTTTTTTTTTTTGGAAAAGTTTTTTTTTTTTTTTTTTTTTTTTTTTTTTTTTTTTTTTTTTTTTTTTTTTTTTTATAAGATTAAATTACACCGTTGGTCACTTGGTCCCATGGTTAAGGCGTGTTGCGCCTTTAATTCGCAGATATAGGGTTACGCGTCCCGAACCCCCAATATCACGTTTTTCACTCCCTCACGGTCTAAAATCCTAACGCTAGTTAAAAATCTTGTTAGCTGCAAGGGCATTTTAGTCTTTTCAATAGTTTGTCCAAACATCTTATGATTAAACAAACACACACACTTTTACACATTAACTCAAACACACCTTCTTCAACCTCTTCACCACAAATGCTACCATCATTCTTCTTCAATCTTTCCACCACAAATCAATCCATCAAAATAGACTCATTTGTTTCAACAAATTCAATCCATTCATTTGTTGCGGATCTTGTATCTTACGTAACCAAAAAACTAGATGCAAAGACCCAGGATGTTAAAATCTTGCATCCGACAATAGCAACACAAAGTGCTTTTTAGTTATAATTGTCATGGAAGATTGATTGAAAAGTATTAGCATGTCATACAAGTAAGAACGATTACTTTTACGAGTTTACATCTTTACATAGATACATGTGCAAATGAGTTATGGTTATGTTGAAACGCAAGAACATACATATTTTCTTCTAACAATAATCTTCCTAACAATGGATAATATACAATTCCAACATTTGTTCCCTTTTATTATCGGACAATAAAATAAAAGAGGTCTAATGAACATAGACTTCGACGGCTTAACCTAGTGTTTTGAAAGGCTCGAGGCGCATTAAGGCGCAAAGGGGGTCAAAGAGCCTCAAGGCGAGGCGCACTCCAAGGCGCGGGATTCATGAATACGAGGCGCACTAAATAAATTAAGTTTTTTATAACATATCTTAAATAATACAAAATAACATTAAAATACTTAATACATGACACATATTGTCGTTATAAAGATTAAAATGGACCAGTTGTCACCTCTCAAATGGATCAACTCTTTGGCTCGATGACCTATATAGAGATTAAAATTCATATCAGACTAAATATGCTTGTTTCCTACACTTGCAGACTTACATTTAACAAAGCTCACAATTTAACTCAAAATATCAAGCAAGCAACGTATTTATACTTAAGTCATAATGCCACATTTTCATGATAATATGTAATAAAGAAAAATACTTAATGAAACAAAGTAATTTCTTAAAGAAAATTTCAATCAATAAAATAAACATAAAATCAATTCAAATTTACAAATCATACAAATACTCACCCTATGACTTAAAAGGACCATGTATATAACTTATAAGGCCCATGTATCTTATCTTAATATTTAGAAAAAAAGCCCAAAAACCTATTACATCTCCGAGGCGCAAAAAGCGCACCAAGGCGCAAAGGCGCAAAAGTCCCAAGGCGCGCGCTTTTTTTGGGATTCATGCATGTCGTGAGCCTCGATCCAAAAAAAGCCCCAAGGCTAGAGCCTCGTGCGCCTTAGCGCCTAGGCGCGCCTTAGGCGCGATTTTCACAACTTTGCGGCTTAAGCTGGTCGAAGGTTGCCTCGGGAATAGTTTGTTAGTCTGGAAGTTCAACTTTTCGACATTCACTCAACTTCTCTAACACAAAACAAACCTTAACAAAACATAGTAACATTGCACAAAAATATCCAGGTACCCACCACCAAAATCAACAAATTTATCATTTTTGTTTCCCAAACTATAACAAGAAATAGGGTTAAGTAGGAAAAATCAACTGTGTTGTCTAGGCAACAGACTCCTTAGCAATCTTCTCGGCCTTGGCAGTGACTGTAACACTCCCAATTTCGTGAACGCAGTGGAATTCAAACTGGGTGTTACTTCACGGCATAACAGTTATAACAATAGAAAACGAACTCTAATCGAGTCGTTTTTAAAGATTTATCATTCGAATTATATAAATATCAGAGTTTACAAAATGAGGTCCCGGTAGTTTCAATGTTTACAAATTACGTTAAATGAGTTTTCGAATGATAATAAGAGTTTCATATCCTACTAAATTTCCATGCTCCTCCGTGCCGTCTTCGTACCTTATGGACCTGAGATACATGCTTAAAATAGTCAACACAAAGGTTGAGTGGAATTCGTAGGTTTAGTTAAATCGTTGAACACAATAATCGTAACGTGAGGTAATTAATCTCACATTCATAGTTAGAAAACAAAAAAGTTATTATTTCACTAAGCTCATGCAACCAAAGCGTTAACGTAAACATAATAGTAACATAGAAGCCTACCAAGGTAATTTTCAATTTACCTCTAGACCTCAAATATATTGCGTTTGATTGCCTAACAGGTCAATACAAACGGGATTCGTCAATCCCAATAGGCCTATTCACAATATTCGCGCTCACTAAGCTAGTGACTAATGGTTCATGATATAGGGACTTTGAACATGGCAATTGTTACTTAGTGACAATAAAACATAGTCGGGTAAGCATACAGCAGAAAGCATTGTGTTCGAGCAAAAAAATAATAGCATGTATCCCCCCCCCACGGGTTTGTAAAATAGTTAAACAATAGAGAGTGGGGCTACGAACTCACCGTGAGTTATGATGTTTGGTGAGTAGTGAAAATGGTAGTCGAGTCGCGAAAGTCTCTACGAGCAACCTATAATATGGTATTGTGTCTTAGTTTATGGAAAACATACGAGTCTATATATGTCATTTATATTGATCATGATGCTTTATATGGTAGTTTGTGTATGTCGTCTTATAGAAATGGTTCATGAAACATTTATAGTCAATATATCTCGTACTACTGTTCGGGCCATCATAATTCAGAGGTCATGTAGTAAATGTTCGAGGAGCTAGGACACTTTAAATCGTCAATCCAACAACTCGTCGATCCGTTTACCCAAATGAAACCCCTCACATGAAGCTCCCTAGTGTTGTAGCACTCAATATGGAAAATATATATTTTTGGTTTGTTTATATGTTTTCGTCAATTACAAAAATAGTCATTCCATAGTATGAGTATATGATGTTATTTGATGAACTCAATATTTGTAAGTATGTGATGATATTTGTGAAGTTTCATGGGTTATCGAGGTCGAGAGTAGGTCCTTTAATGAAATCGTCTTGTGTTGTTTTGCTAAGGCTAAGGCCTTGGCTAATGGTCTCGGCTTAGAAAGCCTTGAGGCCTTAGGCGTGGCTTTGGTCTCGGCTACCATGGCCTTGAGACCTCAGCCTTGGCCTTAGCCGCGGCTGTGGTCTCGGCCTAAGGCCTTTAGGCCGTTTGGTTTGCCTTAGCCGTGTGACAAAGTGTATAGCCGTGCGGCTATATAGGGCTGTTAAGATTTTGAAAAAGAAATAGCCTTCGTTATGCGTTTTCTGGACCCGTGCTCCTGAGTTTTTGAAGAAAACGTCGTTCTGTAAAACTTTCGTGTTTTAACTTTTCGATGAATCGGATCAGAAGTTCCTCGTAAATCGTGTTCTTTTATTCTGTCACAGAAAGTTTTTCCAGCTTTCAGTTTTGGTTTTGGTAACTTCATTTGGCCATATCTTTTGACTCGTGTACTCGTTTTGGGTGATTCAAATTGCTACGTTTTCATTTTAACCTTGTCTACAACAATATATAAATTACCAAGTCTATATATATGGTTGGTTTTGCAAAAAAATGGTACATAAGTTCATCATGTTTACACTAATTGACATAACACATAAGTTTTATAAGTTTTAGACTTGTTTTTATAAACTCGTACATCATGATCCAATATAGAGATCATATATAGTATAGCATAAACATGTAGACAAGTAATTGATGATGTCAAGGAAGCATAAACTAGGGATTACAAGGTTTGGTTTTTGGAAAGGAACTAGAACAAGGACAATACTTAGGGCAAACTTCCACTCTTGAGATCTTCTACTTCACTTGGAATTGTGCTATTCTTTAATTACTCAAAGTGGATTTAAACTTGAGATGATCACTAAAGAATGAAAGAAATTGTTGTAGCTTTGGAAGGATGTCAATACTTGAGTATTTCTTGAAGTAAATTAGCAAGGATGGAGTGTTTGTTTGTGTTATATGGGACGACAACAACAAGGGGTCAAGAGGCTTTTATAGCCTCTTGAGGAGGTGCAACAATTGACTAGTCATCATCTTTATGCATAGTTGTAATGATCTTAGGATAGGTTTAAGGAGATTTAGCCAACAAGTGTAGTGAGTCATGGAGTGACTCACTATTGTGATTCATTAGTGGTGAGTTGTATAGGTGACTCAATGTGTAGTTCATTTTAGAATTGAGTTGTGATTCATCATGTGGTGACTAAGGGTGTGTTTAGGTGTTTAGTGTAACACCCCCGTTTTCGATAATCGCAGCGAAATTATAAGTTGGGGTATTACTTCAAGTATCACAGTCATGAAAATAGAAAACGATTCGAAAAGAGACGTTTTAAATAAAATTGTTATCATTCATTTATTTAAATCAGAGTACATAATATAGGTCCCAGAGGGAAGTTTCGAATTATAAAAGATACATTATTTATTGAATGATAACAAAATGAACACTCTTTTTATAAGAAAAAGTCCACAACCACTCCGTGCCAAATCCAGCTTCAAATTACCTGAGATAAAACATGCTAAAAAGTCAACACAAAGATTGAGTGAATCCATAGTGTTTGAAGTATAATATTAGTTGAACACAAGCTAAATAGAAAGTAAACCAGTAATGTTGTAGTTCAATATATTGCCTTAAGTCTCATGACACGCAAAACGTTAACTGTTTACTATCATAGTCATAAACTATGATGCATATATTATTCCATAATTAAATGTAAATAATTTTGCCTCCGAGTAGGAGATTGCCGGTCTCTTTATTTATCTCAAATAAAATGCATTTGGTCATGTTACGGTAACACAAAGGGGCTGTCAAACCCAATAGATCTATCCATAATATTCGCGCTCACCCGCAGGTGATTAATGGTCCATGATGGGAGGTCTTTTAGGCAATAGGTAACTTAGACAATATTAATCAGGAAAGCATACAGAAAAATACTTGTGTTCGGTTTTGTAGCATGTATCTCCCCACAAGTTTGGAAAAATGTATAAAAAGTGGGACTATGAACTCACCTTTGCAGTCTGGATGGAAAACAAAATTAACTAGAGTTGATAAACGTCTCCGGCACGCAACCTGGGTTGGTATGTCAAGTTTCAGTAACCATATTCCAGTATATAAGTTTTATTATTCGTTTCGTAACGTTTTTGGTTGTTGAATAAATGTTTAATTGAGACAACATGAAGTCTCTTCAAAAGTTGGATAAGATTTTATCTTATTGTTCATTTTTTATGTTTCCGTTCGTTCGTTATCGAAATATACGCATTTTATTTATTAGTTTTTATTATAAATATAATTAGAATATGTTAATAATAATAATTATATAAAGTTACACTTTTTACCCTATAGTTTCATATATTGACAGTTTATACCCCTGAACTTTCATAAAATGACAATTTTTACCCTTGAACTTTCATAAAATGACAATTTTTACCCCTCGACTTTGGTGAAATGACAGTTTTTACCCCTGTAGTTTCGAAAATGACACTTTATACCCTCATCTTTAGATCGTTGGCAATATTGGTCCTTGATTTAATAACTTTGAAAATTTTACATTTTTAGCCCAATAAAACTCCATCTTTCAAACTTGACACTTTTTACCCTTTAACTGCATGTCGATTTCATTTTAAGTCCAAGTTATAAAACTAAGTAGAGTTTTGGCAGAAACTACCCTCCAAGCAATTTACTCTTTTCACTCGACATCCTTATTTTACTTTTATGCGTTTTACGTTTAAGAAAAAGGCACAAACTTTTACGACTCTTTTATACAAGTTTTATTAAGCTACTAAACAGCTTATTCATGGCTTATGGGCTTGTCATTCGAGCTTATAAAGCTCGAATGAATTAATTAAGTGTGCGTCAAACAGTGGACAAAAGGGCAGAATGAGACGTGAATAACTTTGTGAAAAATCCACCTTTTTACGACGTTCTTTTTCCTAAAATTAGTCAGCTGGGTGGTCTTTATTGTGGCCAAAATTCAGAATTTTTAGTGGTCATTTAAGGGTCGAAAACTTAGTCTAAAGTTGGGTGATCTGGGCGAGTTGCGACAGAAAGAAAAAGAAGAAAAAGGGTTCGGTTTTGGGTTTTTAGAGGTTCTAGCTAGTTTTTGATGTAGTTTAATATGATGACAAACATATTTAATCTATTCCTAAAGTGTTTTTAAGGTTCCTTGATTTCTAAATAAATTTAGGGTTGCGTTTGGTTGCTCGATAAGGAAGAAAAAGAAAATAAATTTTGGTTTTTAATTCTTAAGTTCATGCCATCATTTCTAGTACATGTTAACATTATTATTAGCATGCCTAATCTATTCTTTTAACATGTTTTAATGTTTTCTTGATTTGTAAAGAAAAATAATGAATTAGGGTGTGCTAGGTTTAGTTCGACAAAGAGGAAAAGGAAAAGAAATATGTAGTTCTTGGCCTAGATTTTTATTAGAAGTTATTTAGTAGTGTTAATAGAGTATATAAAGTATGTAAAAAGGAATGGAAAAGGATTGGAAATACTTACTTAGATTTTGGTCGAATATGATATATATGTGGCGATTTAGTTTGAAAATGAGAGACTAGTGTTTTTCCTCCTCCTTAGACTCCTTATGATCTTTATTTAACTTGTTTGTGGGCTGTAGGATTAGTGATTGAAGGTGTGTGAGCTGTGGTGAGTGTGTTCGAATGGTTTGAGAGGAAATGGGATCATATGTGTCGATATTTATAGGAAATGAGTATTAGGGTTTCTATGGTGTATCTAGGGTTTCATGTGAGGTAAGAAGGGAGACAAGGTGATGTGGCTATCTTGTGTTGGAGGACACTTGGAAGGAGGGAGAAGATAGAGTGATGTGGAACATTCCCTATCCATGTATGCTACTTACCTTGTTGGATATTTTAGGACATGGTGATGTGGAACTTAGGAAGGTGTATGTGGTGTAGTTTAGGTTTAGGAGTTAGTGAGAATTTTTCTAGTTAGGGTTTGTTTATGATCGAACTAGGATTTTTGGACTATGATCGAATGGGCTTTGTAGGGTGGTATTAGGATTGTAACTAGTTAGTTTTAGGGTTTAGAGTATGTATTTATTAAGTAGAAAAATAATTAGGGTTTTATATATATATATATATATATATATATATATATATATATATATATACATGTCGAATTTTTAGTAATAGAAAAAGAAATTGATTTGTGCTTTAAGGAGTTGTACCATGAGCTTAATAAAGTTGTACTAAGATTTAAGAAATAGGGAAAATATATTTTTAGTGCTTAGTTATGTTATATTAATTATGTATTGATTTTAGTAGATTTAAACCTATATAAATGTAATTTTTAGTTTTTATGCATTAGGCACTTGTACATTAGGTTTGGAGACTTGTACTTATAATTAGTGAGTTTAGGAAAATTTATTTTTAAGGCTTGTGTACAATAGACTTGTAAAATGTGCTTTAAAATGTATATATTTAGGGTTTTAATAGGATTTTTATTAATATATAGTTTTTATGCATAAATGACTTGTACATTGTCTTGGAAGACTTGTACATTTATATTTTGTAAAAACCTCATATAAATAAATTAGGGTTTGTGATTTTATTACATAAAATCATGAATAAATGAAATTAGGGTTTGTATCGGGAGTTAAAGTGGATTTAGGGTTTCTGTGCTTTAGTAACTTGTACTTTGGTTCAAATGAGTTGTACTTTAGTGTTTTAGGGTTTAGTTATTCATAATTGTTGTTATAATAATTTAGGGTTTCGTTAGAAACTCTAATAGATAAGAAATATTTAGTTTGTACGTTCGTTAACGAATTATCGTAAAATGGCAAATGGTATGTTGTAGGATTTTATATGGAAATATTTATGTAAAATAAATATTAAGTAAGTTAAGGTTGGTCTGCGTGAGAGCACGTTTATCGAGGATGTGAGTTACGTCACATGAGATAGTAGTTATGATCAGATAAATAAAATAGAAAAAAAAATTATACCTAGAAAATGGATAAGTATTCTTTACTAGAATATATAATAGTTTATTACCAGGTGAAATTTTTGCAGTGGTTACATTTATTAGTTTTAATGAAGTGGTGATTCGTCACCAAGACTTGATAAGTCTTGATGACCCTTTCTTTTACACGTCCAAACAAGAGAGGAGGGGAAAATGAGGTGGAAGCAAGAAAACTAAATGTTTTCTTGTCTAGTATTAGTTTTTTATTCCGGGAGTTATTGTCGTTAGGTAATTAAATTATGAAATTGAAAACCGGTCGAGGTAAAAATGTAGAATTCGTGAAAATGTAGAAACTCGTTAATATACTATAATTTAGTATATTAAATGATAGACACGTTTATTTGAACTCGTAGATGTTGTTAAAACCTAAAATTGGAGGTTCGTGGTTACGTGGAATAATAATCGTATAATGTTTCCATAAAATGGAAAAAGAAAAATGTAACTCGTAAAATATTTAAATGACGTAATAATTCGAATTGTGATGTCATAATTTGAGAAAGGTTACATTGACCTCTTCAATTCCACGAACAATGTAAAACGATTGTTCATCATATTCCATATCATATTCCATCCAATACTCTCTGTATATTCAAGAAGGAACAAAATTAGATAGCCGTAAAAAAATTTAGCAATGAAAAAGTAAACTACAAGAAAAAAGAAATGCAATGTGGTGATGACTTTTAATTGATTTATATGAACTGTAGAATTTGAGTCCCGGATGGCAACATTAAAAATGGATTTATTTGAACTGTAGAATCGGATCTTGCTTATAAGCCCATAATACAACAATTACAATCTTATGTACACTAAGATGTTTGTATATTATATACAAAAGTGATAGAATACGAGTCGAGATCAAGAAAAAAAAATATTGAGATTTTGAAGACGAAGAAAACATTATGGGTGATGGAGGTTCTGGTAATCGGAGTAGAACTATAAAATTGTGTAGATGTGTGTTATGGATCTATAATTTTTGTTTTTATCAATTTAAATAAAACATAATTTTGGGAAAAAAAAGATGTGTGAATCTTCTTTAAAAATACAGATTATGTCAAAAAAATGTAATAAGCTTATGCTATGTTCTTCATGTTTCTTGATAGTGGTGGTGGTTGTGGTGGTGGCAATGGTGAAGAGGTTGAAGAAGGTATGTTTGAGTTAATGTGTGAAAGAATTATAAGGTGTTTGGACCCAAAAAACTACTAAAAATGCCTTTGCATCTAACAAGATTTTTAACAAGTGTTACGGTTTTGGACCATGAGAGAGTGAAAAACGTGACGTTGGGGACTCGGGGCGCATAACCCTAGATCTAAGGACCAAATGCACAGCCCGCCCTAATCATGGGGACCAACAGTGTAATTTACCTTTTTTTATATATAGAAAGTGATACCAAGGTTTAGGGTTCATCACAAAAACAAAGTAACTGAACCCGTATCGACTAAGAACCGAACTGAATATTGAAACCGCATTCCAGTTTTTGGTACCTAGAAATCCAAAATTTCAGTTTTCAAGACGGTTATGATCAAAACTGAATTAAGCCAATTATTCAAGCATGTTTGTCGTGGGAAAGCCGTGAAACATTACGGTATGTAAGCCCAACCCGTTTTACACATAAACTCGCTAGAATATTGATTTAATTAAAAACAAGTTTCGATATAAGTATATGTCCGTTTTATTATTTCAAAAATCTATTGCAAATATAATCAATTCACAAAGCCGTGAAACATTACGGTATGTAAGCCCAACCCGTTTTACACATAAACTCGCTAGAATATTGATTTAATTAAAAACAAGTTTCGATATAAGTATATGTCCGTTTTATTATTTCAAAAATCTATTGCAAATATAATCAATTCACAAGGAAAACATATAAGCACATAAAATAGACAGAAGAGGGGTAGAAGCAGAAGACAGACTCTTATATTGCGATAAAATTAAATAAAACAATAGCACATAAAATCCAAGAACTCAGTCATTATAATAAGGAAAGAGTCTTCCCCATTCGAGAATCAAAAGACTCGCACTAGGTTTTCGAGCTAGGTACTAAGTAGACCACATACATCATAAAATATGACAGCGTAAGACTTAAGACCAGATAATAATAATAATAAGAAATCCGTATTCAATTAACAATTTAATAGATCTAGCAATTTTTATACTTTATTAACCATTATATAAATCAAAATCATGTTTTTAATTAACTATACATGACAAGAATGCATGTTATTTTCATGTTATTCTAATAAACAATTAATTAAAAGTATATGTTGGGAATTAAATATTCTGAATATTAGTATCGGGAATTAAAGGATTACAAAATCAGTTCTACTCAAAGAAATACTCTAAGTATCATTCTACTGCTAGTGCATTTGATTCTACTGCTAGCGTTAAACATTCTACTGCTGAATGATGCTGCTGCTAGTGAAGAAGATTCTACTGCTGAGTGGATAACTATTGAAGTATTCTACTGCTGGTTGGATAAGAATACAAAGATATTATGTGTATAATAGTCAACAATACACGGTAGATAATATCTTTAGACACAGTGTTCAGTAACAAGTTGTAAACACAGATACATGTTGTATCTTAACGACTGACACTCTCAAGCATGTGTTCGATTAGACTTGACAATATTGTAAAGATCTCTCTTGGACTATAAAAGAGAAATCTTAGACTAGATATTATGTGTGCTTAATTTATGTTGAATATCTGTTAAGAGAATAGAACAAACACAACAATATCATAAGTGATAGAAACATAAGATTTAAGGTTTTGTAACCCGAGTGATAGTGAAGATCACTCGTATTATTGTGAATAATATTGAATCGTTTGGTGATAAATTTTCTTTTTTTATTGTTCTATAACAAACAAAATTGTTCCATTTCCATATCCAAATAACCTTCTAAGTGTGGTTAAGTAGATTCCGCATACTTAATCATATTAACTCAATATATCATATACACAAAGCAACAAAGGACTAACACCCTTATAGTGTATCGAATCCAACTCCTCAATTGGTATCAGAGCAAGCCTGATATAGTTGATTTAGAAGAAGAAGAAGAAGAAATGGACGTTGAATCTATTCAGACAAATGTTGCTGCAAAATTACCCATGCTCAAACATAATGAGTTTGAGATGTGGAGGTTGAGGATAGAGCAATATTTCCAAGTACAAGACTATGCACTTTGAGAAATCATTGAAGATGGAAACTCTTACCAGCCTACAACCACTACATCAACAGTGGATGGCAAAGTGGTGACAACTCTGCAACAACACCCAACATCTGCAGAAGACAGAATAAAGAAGAAAAATGACTTAAAGGCAAGAAGCATGCTGATGATGACCATTCCCAATGATCAACTTTTAAATTTCAGCAAGTTCAAAGATGCCAAGTCATTATTTGAAGCTATTGTTGCCAGATATGGTGGAAATGAAGCCACCAAGAAAACCCACAAGACACTGCTCAAGCAGCAGTTTGAAAACTTCTTCTCTACCAACAATGAATCTTTTGACCATATGTTTAATAGGCTTCAGAATATTGTGAGCCAACTTGCTATTCTTGGGGTTGAAATACCTCAAGAAGATTTAAACTCAAAATTTCTGAGAAGCTTACCAGAAGAGTGGGCTATACATGTTGTTGTCTGGAAGAATAAGCCAGACCTTGATACAATGGAACTGATAGATTTGTATAGCAACTTTAAGATTGTGGAGCAAGATTTGAAGAAAAATGGAGGTACTAGTTCTAATACTGGGAACATGGCATTTATGTCAACTCCTAGTTCCTCAAAATCAAGTGAAGAGGTGAAAGTTGTTGATGGTGTTGGTGCTGCTAGTTCATCAAGCAGTACCATGGGTATTTTGGATGAGAAGACTTGTTGTACATTTCTCACAAGTCAAAATGATGGGTCCATGCTCACTTATGAAGACCTCCAAGAGATCAATGATGATGATCTAGAGGAAATGGACCTAAAATGGCAAATTTCTCTTCTTAGCATGAGAGCCAAGAAGTTCTATCAAAGGACGGGGAAGAAGCTCTTAATTAGCAACACTGATGCTGCTAGTTTTGACAAGTCAAAGATAGAGTGCTATAACCGCCACATGATGGGGCACTTCTCAAGAGAATGTAGAAGGCCAAGGCAGCAGGATAGCAAGAACAAAGGTTTTGGAAGCACATCCAAAACAAGAGAGGTTTCTGAGCCAAACTCAAAAGCTATGGTAGCTATTGATGGGCTAGGTTTTGATTAGAGTTTCATGACTGATGAAGAAGAAGATTCTTCACAGATGGCACTCATGACTTTCTCTACTGAGGTACAAAATCATAAAGTTTGTTCTATTACTTGCACAGCTCTTTCAGAACTACAAACTTTAATCAAACATTATGATGACCAAAAGAAAGTCCTAAGCAGAACTCAACAAGACTTAGTAGACTATAAATGTGGTTTAGAATCCCTAGAGAAGCAGATCATTCATTACAAACAAAATGAATTTGCTTTCTCTGATGACAAAGCTCTTCTTAGACAAGACATATTCTTTAGAGATGCTGAAATTAAGCTTTTGAGCGAGGATTTTGATAGGGTCAAAAAGGAAAATGGAAATATTCACTTGACTACACAAACACTAGAACATGCTTCTAGAGGTGTAACCATGTAACCACTGTGAAAATCCCACTTTATGATAAACTATCTCTCAGAATACTTATCCTTTTCTACGTGTACATTTTTTTTTATTATCTGATTATAATTATTATCTTATGTGACGTAGATCACATCCTCAATAAACGTGCTCGCATGCAACCTAACCTCAACGTACTTAATGTTTATTCTATATAAATATTATCATATGAAACCTTAAGATATCTCATTTGCCATTTTACGTTAATTCATTAACGTACGTATAAACTAAACGTTCATTATCAAATAGAGTTCTATAAAATCCTAAACTGTCATAACAGCATATGTAAGTAACAAAATTCTAAAATACTAAAGTACAACTCATCCAACTAAGGTACAAGCATCTAAAGCATAGAAACCCTAATTCCATTTTCAACTCCCGATAAAACCCTAATTCTATAAAACTATGATTTTATGTACCAAAACTCACAAACCCAAATTTATTTATATGAGATTTTTATAAAATATAAATGTACAAGTCGTTTAAGCCAAGGTACAAGTCTTTTATGCATAAAAACCAAATATTTATAAAAACCTTATTAAAACTCTAAATAAATTTACTTTAAGGCCTCTTTCATACACAAACCTTAAAAATTAATTTTCCTAAACTCATTAAATATAAGTACAAGTCTCTAAACCTAATGTACAAGTGCCTAATGCACAAAATCCAAAAATCCCATTTATATACTTTATAACTTGATAAAAACTAACTTATCCTTTATAAGAATTTACCAAACATTAAAAATATAATTTCTATATTTTTAAACCTTTAGTACAACCTCATTAAGCTCATGGTACAATTCCCTTAAGCAAAAAATCCATTTCTTTCTCCTTTAATTAAAGTAGACATATACAAAAATATATATAAGCCCTAACTATTTTTCTAGCTAACAAAAACATAAACTAAACCCTAACTTAACTTGGTTACTCCCCTTAAACCTTAATTACAACTCAATATAGCCTTAAGTATCATCATCTAATGCCTAATTCGACCCATAGATCCTTTCTCTAGTTCGATTCCTACTAAACCACAACCAAATTGGTTTCCTAAATAAGCCTACACCAAATATCCCCTCCTTAGCTTTCCCCCTCCTCCACATCATCATGACCTCACAAGTAGGATACTTGTATGGAAAAGAAAACTCCACATCACCCTCCCCCAAAGGCCACGTCCAACTTCCCCCCTCCTCACACTTGTCCTCACAAACATTAAGACACATCTCCATAACACAACAAGATGACATAATCTCTTTAGAAAACCCTAGTCCCCATCCTTCTATAAATACCAACACATATTCTCCCCTTTTTCCTCACAACCCATTCGACTCACTAGAAATATCCCCAAACCGAATACTCTACTAACCACACAGCCCATAGAAATTAGGAAGGGTCTTGATAAAACCTAAGGTGTAGGAGGAATTTTGGTATCTCGCATAGAAGTTAATTCGCCATACATAAACCCTACAATCGATTAAATACTCAAGTAAGTGTTCCAAGCTCTTTTCTATTCTTTTATATACTTTAAATAACTATAAAAACCATCTTAAATAACCTCTAAAAGAAAGAAATAATCAGAGACTAGTTTATATTTTTCTTTTCTTTCTTTTCTGTTCGATCAGAAACCAAACGTGCCTATATATTTAAAATTTTGTAAAAACAAATCAAGGAATAATAAAACATGTTAGAAATACGATCAATATACCTAATATCATCATTTTATTCGTTAAAAGTTAGTTAGAAATCATAAAAATCGAAAAACTCAATCAGTTCTTCTTTCTGGTCATTATCGAGAAAACAGCCTCATCGCCTAACTTTGGACCCTGGTTTCACCCCTCAATCGACCATCAAAAATTCTGAATTTTGGCCTAGATATAAATCACCTAGCTATCTAAATTTAGGAAAAAGAATCTCGTAAAATGATCAAGTCATCATAAAGTTATTGTGTCTTGAATATTGCTCTATCGCTGGACTGAAACCCAAAATATATATATATATCTTTTTCTTCTCTGTCGATACAGCCCCAACTCGCCCACTTTAACCCTATTTTTCGCCTATTAAAAGACTTCTAAAAATTCTAAGTTTTGGTAAACATTGAGATCACCTAGCCAACTATTTTTAGAAAGAAGAATATCGTAAAAAGATGAAGTGATCATAAAGTTATTTAGTTCCAAAATCTGTCTATCGCTAAGAACTAAAACTATTTTTCCAGTTTTATTAAATCTTTGTTTCACTCGACCAACTTTGGTAATTTATTTCAACCATCAAACGATTTCTAAAAATCATGAAACTTGGTCGATCATAGGATTACCTAGCTAACTTCATATAGAAAAAGGAACGTCGTAAAAAGATTTATTTTTCATGAAGATATTCACGTCCAAAACTCGTCCTTTGCTACAAATTTTGTACGCATCATTTTATTTTTCGAGACTAATAAGTTGGAGTTTTTATGGGCCAAAATTTTCAATTTCCCAAAGTTATTTAAATCAAGGACCATTTTTGTCAACAATTAATAAAAAGAGTAGAAAGTGTCATTTTTGAAACTATAGGGTAGAAACTGTCATTTGACCAAAGTTTAGGGGTAAAAGTTGTAATTATATAAAAGTTCAAGGGTACAAATTGTCACTTTATGAAAATTCAAGGGTACAAATTTTCAAATATGTGAATCTATAGGGTGAAAAACAAAGCTTTATTATTATAAATATATTCTAAATATATTTATAAATTTAATAGAAACTAATACGTTTACTTAACGAACGAGAGATATATTTAACGAACAAATGAACGAACGGAACGAGAACATAAAAATGAAGAAATAAGATAAAATCTTATCCAACTTTTGAAGAGACTTCATGTTGTCTCAAATAAACATTTAACCAAGAACGGAACGAAACGAATATTAAAACATATATATTGGAATGTGATTACAGAAAACTTGACATAACAAACCAGGTTGCGTGCCAGAGACGTTTATCAACTCTGTTTAACGTTGTTTTCCATCCAGACTGTCAAGGTGAGTTCGTAGTCTGATGAACTCAAATAAGTACATTTTATTACTATCATTTATCCTATTAATTTGACTTGTTTTATTATATTATGTATGAGGATTGATACTTAATCATTTACTTTTGTAATTCTAAGGTAAAAACAAGCATTTGGTGAAACTTAGCGATTTTGGACTAATTATGGAGCAAAACATGCAAGAAGTTAAGAGTCTACTGAAATGAAGAAGATCAAGACTAATCTGCTCCAGATGCGCCGCATCTCACTCATTACATACGGCGCATCTCTATTAAGATATCACCAGATACGATCCAAGATACAAGAGGACATGCGCCGCATCTAATCATGGAGTTACGCCGCATCTTCTGGCGGTGTACGAATATTCCTGAATATTATAATCTTGGACCCCACGCGAAGTTAAGTCAATGCGCCGCATCTACTTACTAGATGCGCCGCATCTTCCCTCAGACAGAAACTATAAATACCCCAAGACCAGACGAATTTCGAGAGGAATATATTAGATTCGAAGACCGAAGCAGCAGAACCCTAGGACGAATTCAGTCAAGGAGGCAGCACAAGACACACCAAACGAAGATACAAGAGCTGTAAGAAGGTGCTGCATGTGTTTAATTCATTAAGTAGTTTTGTTTTATTGTGTTAGCAAACTTTAATTCATCAGGATTGGTGGCTTGTGTAATGTGACAACGAAAGATTGCACTCCCTTTAATACTTGCTTTCCCATCAATTAAAGTTTATATGTTGATGTCTTTGGTTACTACTTATTAGTGCATTGATAACCTCTGTGTTTATTAGTGGCTTGCGGGCATTTGACTGCGGAAAATAATGTGGCTCCCACGGTTATTACTAAATTGATCACTTAGGAATAACTTTTAGACATAAGTAATCATTAAGGGTTTACTCGCCGATAAGAATAGGACCAACGAGAAAGGGTTAACTACATACACTTCATATAAAGCTATCAATAAAACAAGTGACAATCTACTTAATCATAAGGACAGCCCTCTTATTGTCTCGAGTATTTATCTGTGTACGTGTGTGCTACTTGCTGATTCGTGCCTATTGGTTTATTTTATTATTTAATTGCAAACAAATCGTGCCAGTCTCTCAGGCTGAAACCTCCTTGCGTTAGGATATTAAAATACTGATTAGAATAACGAGATAATACGTTCCACTCTTAGTGATCGACACTCTACTTACCATTATATTCATACTGACCGGGTACACTGCTCGTTAAGTGTGTGTGTTATTGATAAGTCGGCTAAATATAAATTTAAAACTTGAGTAGGCATTAAAACTGCTAAACCGCAACGACACATCACGCCCATCAAGTTTTTGGCGCCGCTGCCGGGGAGTGAATTGTTATTATCTGTTAATTTGATTAGTATTTTAATTAGGTTTTTCTTTTTATTAGATTAATTGCATCATTGTATTATTTTGCATATTTGTTGTTTTGTGTGCTTTTATTTTTGTTTTTGTGTTTATTTTTGTTTGTGTGTTTTAATTTTTGTTTTTATTTTTTCGTATTTTTTCTGTTCTGCTATCGTTGTACTGTGCTAAATCAAACGATACGGCGCATCTGATCTCTCAGATACGGCGTATTGCGTTTAATTTTTTTTAAATACAACGCGTTTAATTAATTCGATACGACGCATCTTTTCCCCAAGATACGGCGTATCTGTTTTTAATAAGAAATTTTTTTTTTAAGCGATAAAGTAATACGACGCATCTGCTTTAGCAGATACGGCGTATCTGTTTTTGATAAAAAAAATTCTAAACGTTAACGCCATACGACGCATCTGCTTTAGCAGATACGGCGTATCTTTTATTTTAATTAAAAACAGTTTTCGAATTATTAAACAGATACGGCGCATCGATATCTGTCGATACGGCGCATCTTCTGAATCAAAAATCTCGTATTTTTAAACGTAACGAAAGTACGGCGCATTAACTTTCGTTAATACGACGTATTTAATTTTAAATAAATATCGATTTTTGATTAATTAATTCGATACGGCGCATTCATAAATTCTAAGCGGCGTATCTATTTTCTGGATAAAGTATGATTAAATTTTAACGATTATAAGATACGGCGTATCCAACTTTTTGGATACGGCGCATCGTCTGCAGATATCAGCTATTTGTATTCATATACCCGTTTCTAAATTCATTAATTTTTCTTCTTAGCGAACAGATCCTACTGATGCTTTTGTGATTATTTCAGAAGGAAAATGGAAGGATTCGGAGAACTAATTGACTTCGACTTCGAAGCCAATTTTATGAACGATGTATTAGTGCATGAAAAATCACCCGAACGTTACAATGGGGACTACATTGAACTTAATGACCTTAATGGACCATTAGAATCCAATGACCTATTCATGGATGATGCGGAATCTGAGTTAGAAGAAGGAGAAATTCTTGATAGTCCAAAAATTAACGTTATTA
Source organism: Artemisia tridentata subsp. tridentata (assembly GCA_021014915.2). Classification (NCBI taxonomy): domain Eukaryota; kingdom Viridiplantae; phylum Streptophyta; class Magnoliopsida; order Asterales; family Asteraceae; genus Artemisia; species Artemisia tridentata. The sequence goes on along the minus strand of CP139501.1, from coordinate 229,963,107 downwards.
ATACTAGGAATTACGATGAATTTGAGGGGTATGATGGTTCTTGGGACTATGGTAGAAGGATCCACGCCGATTGTGCTTACAATTTGCAATTCACATGCATGATTGGGTACAAGTGTATTGACGCCAATTTATTTCCTATTTTACCAATCAATGTCATGTCAAGAAGGTTTTACAATTCCATTATGAGAAATAAAGTGGAGTATAAGGGAAAGAATGTAGTTGGTGCCTTCATTAATGTCCCGATATTCGTGGGACGCTTTACTATTGTAACTGAGTTCGCCGTTGTTGAAGACATGAATGCCTATTGTGACAGCAATATGGGTGACGTAATTGTTGGAAAACCATTTTGTAAGGAGATCACTATTAATGCAAAACGATTTGAAGGAAATATCACCTTTCAATGTGGAAGCGACGTTATCACTTATATGATGCCCCGAACTCATCCTGGATTTAAACATGCCACTAGTAGGATCTGCTACAAATTTTCTCCATTCCTTTTTATTAGTGATGATGACATGAAGAGAGGGATTGAGTACCCATATCAAATAATGGATGGATTCTACAATGGAGTTTTGAATTTGGGACCTGAATATATACGTGACGATTTAGTTGCTAAATGGATCCTACGTAGCCATGCAGGAATCAATGATCGATAGTAAAGAGCTGAACGTGAGTCTAACTTGAAGACTCTGGAATAAAGACAAGTGCTTACCGGGAGACAACCCAGAGAATTTTTCTTATTCTGTTTTCTGTGTCGAGTCAGTCAGGCCTGCATGAGGATACGGCGCATCTCAATTCTGAGATGCGACGCATCTCCTGCAATGGTCATATCTTATTTTAATTTTTCTGCATTTTTATTTTCGACTTTAAAACTATTTATCAGTTTATTTTAATGCGGCGCATCCCTGGTTAAGGATGCGGCGCATCTTTATTCTGATCCGTATTTATTCCAGGCTCGATACGGCGTATCTTCTTCCATAAGATACGGCGCATCGACTGACCTGATGATTTTCAGTTTTAATTTTTAAGTTTTATTTTTCCTAACTACTAATGTATTATGCAAGTTTGAACCTTTCTTATCTTAGGTGTGTTTTAAAGTGTTGGTGGTATTATAGTTTCCTGGATTTCCTGTGGATACATCAAGTATGAAGCTTAAACGTTCTAATCCACAAGAAAGATGATTTTTGCTCTTATCAAATGGAGGATCATACCGAGCAAATCTCAGGGGAGTTTTCCTGTTCTAATTCTTTTATTTTCCAGTTTTTAACCTTTTATACAAACAACGAGGACGTTGTTTAACTTAAGTGGGGGGATTGGAGAATTAGAACACTTAACAATTACTTGTCCTAAATTTTTTCAAAAATTATGCTTAAAATGTGCTTAATATATCAAACTTAAAAATTTTTAGCATGTTTTTGTTTAAGATCTAAGTTGCATAACTGCACACAAGACGTTATTTTCAAAAATTGTGATTTTCAAAATTCACAAATCTATGAGTGTGCCGGTGACTTGTAAACTTTAGAACTTGGCTTGTATACTATTCGAGACCACCATAATAAGTATTATATTTATATAATTGGAATGACTTGTCTAAATTGATAAAATTCTAGGATTACACCCAAATAGCCTATTATATGTTATGTGTTATTAACTAACTACACTGGTTAGTTAACCCCCGTATAAACCCTTTTATTACTCTCATTTTTAGAGTAAGATACCCCTAGAAAAACACTCAGAGCCATTCCTTTCGTTTCTTACACCTATGTTTAAAATGTTTTGTTACACCCTTACACCTTAGCCTACCCTGTAGATTAGAATCCGTGGTTGGTTAATTGCTATAGGCAATGTGTGTTTCCTTACATTACCTGTGTTCGCGTGCGTAATTCATTATCTATGGTTAGGTCGGGAAATTGCACAATGCAATTGGAGTGAAAGTAAATATTGTATATCTTTGAGTTTATTTTTCGTGTGTTTACTACTTTCACTATTACCGTTATTTCTGAAGTATGAAAAGTATGGAAAAATTATCCAGAATTATCATTATAGTGATGTGGTGAAATTTTACACATCTATGTTTATGTTTGAAAAAAAAAAAAAAAAAAAAAAAAAATCGAAAAAATAAGAAAAGAAAAAGAAAGAAAGAAAAGTTGGAAGTTTGTTTTAACCAACTTTTGTAAAGTTATGTAAGTGGTCGATATCACCACTATTTGTTATATATTATATCTATGGATTGAATGGGAATTGGCAGTTATGGGAATGCCAATTAAGGTTTATTCTTTGATTAAGATCTTGTTGAGTATAATTCGTGTCTACCTAAAGCGTGTGTTTCAAGTGTTAAAGCGTGAGTTATTCGATGATATGAGTCTTATTCATGGGATGGTTGGGATAGTGATTAACCACACTTAGGATTTTAATTTATTTGTTTTGTTTATTTTTCATTTTACGCCAATTTATATCCCAAATGTTATCCATGCCCTTTATTATTCTTTATCCAACCAAACCTTTGATTTATTGAGATTAGGGATTTGAGCAATCTTAAGTATCGTAGTCGTGGATTCGGCTATGTATTTATGATTTTGTCGCCCTTTTTGATATATTATTATTGGTGAAGTTTGGACCTATCTTTAGCCTATTCGAGTTAAGGATTTGAGCAATTGCAAGTATCGTGTTCGTGGATTCGATCATGTATTTGTGATTTTCTCGCCTTTTCTGGAATTTGAGATCGATAGTGAAAGAGAATAATTAACCCTTAAGCCTACAAACCCTTTTTACCGCTTTAGACTTGTTATTCCTTAGCTTTAGTGGAGGAGATGTGTATACTTGCCAAGCTTATGATAGAATATTCGTCACGACTGGACAGTTAAACGATTAGATTTGCTTTTATCAACTTATTTTACTTTACTTCTAATTCGTTAAGTGTTTAGTTGTGTGATTATGAAATAAACGAATACATGCTTAAATATAAAAATAAATCCTAACATCTTTTAGGATACATTTTCATAAGAGAAATTCTAAGGTTTACTTGGGGACAAGTAAAGTTCAAGTGGGGGGATATTTGATGAACTCAAATAAGTACATTTTATTACTATCATTTATCCTATTAATTTGACTTGTTTTATTATATTATGTATGAGGATTGATACTTAATCATTTACTTTTGTAATTCTCAGGTAAAAACAAGCATTTGGTGAAACTTAGCGATTTTGGACTAATTATGGAGCAAAACATGCAAGAAGTTAAGAGTCTACTGAAATGAAGAAGATCAAGACTAATCTGCTCCAGATGCGCCGCATCTCACTCATTACATACGGCGCATCTCTATTAAGATATCACCAGATACGATCCAAGATACAAGAGGACATGCGCCGCATCTAATCATGGAGTTATGCCGCATCTTCTGGCGGTGTACGAATATTCCTGAATATTATAATCTTGGACCCCACGCGAAGTTAAGTCAATGCGCCGCATCTACTTACTAGATGCGCCGCATCTTCCCTCAGACAGAAACTATAAATACCCCAAGACCAGACGAATTTCGAGAGGAATATATTAGATTCGAAGACCGAAGCAGCAGAACCCTAGGACGAATTCAGTCAAGGAGGCAGCACAAGACACACCAAACGAAGATACAAGAGCTGTAAGAAGGTGCTGCATGTGTTTAATTCATTAAGTAGTTTTGTTTTATTGTGTTAGCAAACTTTAATTCATCAGGATTGGTGGCTTGTGTAATGTGACAACGAAAGATTGCACTCCCTTTAATACTTGCTTTCCCATCAATTAAAGTTTATATGTTGATGTCTTTGGTTACTACTTATTAGTGCATTGATAACCTCTGTGTTTATTAGTGGCTTGCGGGCATTTGACTGCGGAAAATAATGTGGCTCCCACGGTTATTACTAAATTGATCACTTAGGAATAACTTTTAGACATAAGTAATCATTAAGGGTTTACTCGCCGATAAGATTAGGACCAACGAGAAAGGGTTAACTACATACACTTCATATAAAGCTATCAATAAAACAAGTGACAATCTACTTAATCATAAGGACAGCCCTCTTATTGTCTCAAGTATCTATCTGTGTACGTGTGTGCTACTTGCTGATTCGTGCCTATTGGTTTATTTTATTATTTAATTGCAAACAAATCGTGCCAGTCTCTCAGGCTGAAACCCCCTTGCGTTAGGATATTAAAATACTGATTAGAATAACGAGATAATACGTTCCACTCTTAGTGATCGACACTCTACTTACCATTATATTCATACTGACCGGGTACACTGCTCGTTAAGTGTGTGTGTTATTGATAAGTCGGCTAAATATAAATTTAAAACTTGAGTAGGCATTAAAACTGCTAAACCGCAACGACACATCATGCGCATCATAGTCCCACTTTTTATCACGTTTTCTAAACTTGTGGGGAGATACATGCTACTAAATCGAACACAAGTATTTTCGTGATTTATTATTGCACTAAGTTAACGTTTGCCTATTTGAATTTATATTCATATTTATTTTAAAAAGTCCCTCGTATCATGCACCATTAGTTCCCTGCTGGGGGAGCGCGAATATAATGAATAGATCTATTGGCCTGACGACCCATTTGTACTAGTCGGATGGATATCTTTGTGGTAGCCGGCTAGGCAGATGTATTATATTTGAAATCTATGAGGAGTTTTGGCAAGCTCTCACTTGGGGGCAAACCACTATCATTTTTAATATGTTAGTGAGACTGGAAACTGTCAACGATTTGCGTGTCATGAGGTTTAGTGCAATATCCCGAACTGTGATATAACTGATTTCTCTCTACTTAGCTTGTGTTCAAACTAATTATAACTTTAAACGCTATGGATTCACTCAACCTTTGTGTTGACGTTTTTCGCATGTTTATCTCAGGTAATTAAAAGGGCTGAACTTGGCACGGAGTGGCAGTGGACTTTCTTCTTATAAAAAGAGTGTCCATTTTGTTATCATTCAACTGAATAATGTAACTTTTATAACTTATTTCCAAACTTCCCGCCGGGACCTCTATATGTAAACTCTGATTTAAATAATGAATGATAACAATTTTATTTAAAACGTCTCTTTTCGAGTCGTTTTCTATTCTCATGATTGTGAATCTTGAAGTAGCACCCCAAACTTATATTCCGCTGCGTATATCGAAAACGGGGGTGTTACAGAGTGGTATCAGAGCTCATGGTTATAGAGAACCAAATGTTTTCAAACATTGGACTATAACCGTTTTCCACAAAAACTTAACCAAAGTCCTCCGTGCCACGCCGTCACTGAAACGTTATTTGTATATAATTTATTGTTAATCGTTTAAGCTGCATAAGGAAATATTTATAACTATAAAGTGGTTACAGAATCCTGATTTCCCCTATCCAATCTATCTCTCTCATGTCCAGGCTCGGACATCTAGATGGTACCGTATTTAATATCGTACCTATTTAGGATCATTTTATATTAAACTTCGCGAACCTTTAGTTTCATTTCCCTAATGTTATTAATTTCTTATAATAATTTCTTATAATTATTATTTGCAAATTATGACAGTACCATGTCTCCCGAAACTCCTAATGTTAACGAAACTACCCCAAACCCACTCTCACCTACCCACTCATCCCCACGTCAGAAACTTAAGGAAACAACTGAATCTCATGAAAAGTTGATTGGTTGTCCAACAGCATTTGAGGTTGGACAGGAAATACGCCAAGAAACAATTCAGAAAGATGAATGTCCAAACTCTCCCTTACCTAACAATCCAGAATCCCCGATACCAGACAACCCAGATGATATATCTTCATCTAATTCCCCCGACTTTAGTTTAAACCCTAGTGAGTCAATGTGGACCCTTCTTTATCAACAAGCCAATACTCTCGACGCTCATACTAAACAGTTGGAAGGATTACAACCATTGCGTTTTGAATGGTACGACCGTAATATCGACACTCTGTTTAGAAGGGCCGATGCCGAGAGACGAGCAGTGTTTGATCTGGGAGTAAAGGTCGACAAGATGAAGAATACTTGCAACCATAAATTTAGAAGCTTAGATTCCAGGATCCGCTGTTCGAGGAGAGAGCATGGTCAATTGAATGGTAGAGTAGAGGATATTGCAAGAACCCTGTGGATGGCCAGAGAAACGGCAAGAAACCATGATCAGAGGATTTTCGCCTTAGAAGCCATATTGGACAATCAAATAAGGATGTACCAAGAACTTCAGGAGCGCTTCTTAGAAATGGAAATTGCACAACTGAAACTCGAGGCTGAAGTTAAGCATTTACGTCAAGAACGTAACTGATCTTAAATTCACATGTATCGATGTTGTGTCTACTAAACTAAATAGTATTTGGTTAGTATTTCATGTACTTTCTAAATAAGCCTGAAGCTTTCAGAGTTGTAATCAACTTATAAATCTATAACAATCTACTTTTGTTATATATTTTCGGTTGTAAACAAACTCATTCTATTATGTCTTACTATGATGCTATGCATACATGTAATGACTACTCATGACCTATTACCAAAAATCTCACCATAGTAGACAAATGACTTCCCGCAACCCAAACCATACTCTAGACAACAATTCCCTTCCTAACCTCCAAAACATAGATAACCAACCAACTGGTAACAAAATAAGTGACAGAAACTAGGACCACTATTGGCAACCAGAAACCCAAATATCGATACTAGAGACCTAGAGTCCTTAACCTACCACATGAAATGTTAATAAAAGACCTTGTATTAATTGTTTTGTATAAAAACAATCAATCAAGTTATTAATATCATGTAATTTTCCCTGTGATTTAACCTAGACCTACCATGACTTTACCTAGGATTATTAGGATTCCATAGACCTACCATGACTAGGCTGTAACCATAGAACCCTCTAAGAAAAATTTTGGAAGAAAACTTGATGAATGAAGAGAAAGTTGCTGGACTTTAAATGAATTAGTTTGACCTTAAGCAGTTTCATACCAAGAGTTAATTAATTATAAGTTCTGAATCCGTAATTCTTATGTTAATGATAGAGGATAGCTAGCATGAACCATACCAATACCCCACCAATGACTCCTGAAGCTGTTCAAAGGTTGATAATTAACTTCATGACAGCAGTGCTTGAAGTGACTGCAGTAGCTCATCGGAATAGTAGCAATAAGGCCACAGGAGAAAAAAAAACGGTTGTGTCTTATAAGCATACCCCTGAAAGTTTCACGGGGTGTAGACAAGTTCACCATAAAGGCCCAAACCAAACAACTAAACCTAGTATCAAGCGTGCCCTATGAATTAAGCAAAATAACCAAAAGCGAAAATTCAATGAAAGAATAACCTTCACCCCCACCTGCTACCATCACCCACTAGGATTCAAACCAGAGACTAGTAAAGGTTGCATCACCACACTTGCTAACAATAATGGTTATCTTGGAAAGTTACCTCCATGTCAAGAATGCAAGTTGCATCACCATGGATATTGTTTTGTTAAGTGTGGAAAATGCCAGGAAATAGGACATCAGACCAAAGACTGTAAGACAATAGGAGTCAACCTACAGCCAGTAACCGTGACTTGTTATGGATGTAATGGAAAAGGACACTATAGGAATCAATGCCCAAACTTCAATCCCAATTGGAAAACCAAGACTAGTGGAAAAGAAAACTAGAACTCGTTAAGAAATCCCAACCATGTCCTAGGATGACTTTAGTATTTAAGCAGAAGATAAATCCCTGTAATAAATGAATAAATTGAGGTTTAGAACTCCTTAGGTTATATTTCCTTTCAAATCTTTACCTTAGTTACGATGGATGTAATCTAAGTGTAATAAACTATCTTTCTACCGTATGAAACCTTTATCTTGTAATATTTCCGTAATAATCACAATCTGCGTTTAGCTTCATTATCTACTCTATTCCCCCTTACCTTGTTCATAGATTGTACCTAGCAAAACTCTAGTATACCATTAGAAAATTTGGTTGATATTATTTTGGCGGAACAATAGACTAACCCTAGCCTGTAGGAACCCTAGACGAACCCTAAGATTTATTTTGAGGATATCTCTTTAGTACCCTAGGAAATCCCTAACCCATCACTGTAGTGTGGACTAAAATTTTTCTAATTTTTTGAAAAATAATTATGATGTTATTTTCCAAAAATAACGCGTTATACACCATCTAAAACTTTTTGAAAAGCATAAATACCACAGTAACTGAGCCAAACATCACATCATTTGGTCCTCAATTATACATAGCCTGATCAACTATGTATAATTTAGGAAGAATCATGTAATAAATTGGACAGTTATCTTTTCAGATTTTCTAATAACAATTTTCATTCAAAAGCAAAACATTGAAACAAAATTTGTTATTAACATTACTTTTGAATTAATTCAACAAATGTCTACATCTACTACCCATTACCTCTAAGATAGGAATTCGACAAAATTATGGATAGAAAAACCCTAAGATTTATGGCAAACCCAAATAGTACAAATTTTATTAGAAACCTCGGAAGTTCATACATAGGGAAATAATTAGGAACGAAAGTACTAAGGTTACAATGATTACAAGATAAGGAATAGACTCTTCAACAGGTTGTCCCGCCATGAAAATGAGGATTGCCACCAACAACACAATAGCTAGAGCCACGACGGGATGAATGACTTTAACTATCCTGCGCAATAGAGACCACGAGACTAGATATTAGGCATAACAATAAATAAGTTTTATTGAGGATTACATAGAAAAACAACCCTTACCCCCATATCTTGTCTACCCCGATAGCAAAGACCACAATAGGCATAAGGACCGCTAGGACGCAAACTAGGAATGCATAATCTTCGTTGGGTACGTAAGCCAAATAGGAAACCGAAAGAACCACATAAACGATTGCTAGGAGTGTTATAAGGTGCGGCATTTTGAGGTTTTTAGGAGAGAATTTAGTAGTGAAAGAATGAGGATTAAAAATGAGGTATTTATAGGAGAAAAACTAGCCGTTATACGACCGTTACAATTCACTGTTCATGACCGTTAGGAATCTGACCATTGGATAGTACTGTTCACAGCCTTTAGATTTATTAGGTGGCAAAACATTCTAATTTATTTCATCTAGTAGGAATAAAACTGACCAAACTGCGTTCCCTTAGGTATCGAGTGAAAATTTCTAGGCAACCCTTTTAGGTTAAAAATATAATCGAGGATTAGCAGTAAGGCGATATTATTGGATTCATAAGACATAAGAATAAGATAATATTATTTATAATATTATTTTTAAACTTTAGGCATTTTAAGCATATCAAACTCCTATCGTAAATCAAAATCATTGTACGATTTCCCATTCTCATATTCCCTATCTGGATAGGTTAGAAACTAGGCCTGACTATCTCTATACTTCACTTTTCCCAATCTATCAACCAACGTAGACTGAATCTCGGGACGAGATTCCCTCAACGGGGGGAGATTGTAACCACTGTGAAAATCCCACTTTATGATAAACTATCTCTCAGAATACTTATCCTTTTCTACATGTAATTTTTTTTTATTATCTGATTATAATTATTATCTTATGTGACGTAGATCACATCCTTGATAAACGTGCTCGCATGCAACCTAACCTCAACGTACTTAATGTTTATTCTATATAAATATTATCATATGAAACCTTAAGATATCTTATTTTCCATTTTACGTTAATTCATTAACGTACGTATAAACTAAACGTTCATTATCAAATAGAGTTCTATAAAATCCTAAACTGTCATAACAGCATATGTAAGTAACAAAATTCTAAAATACTAAAGTACAACTCATCCAACTAAGGTACAAACATCTAAAGCATAGAAACCCTAATTCCATTTTCAACTCCCGATAAAACCCTAATTCTATAAAACTATGATTTTATGTACCAAAACTCACAAACCCAAATTTATTTATATGAGATTTTTATAAAATATAAATGTACAAGTCGTTTAAGCCAAGGTACAAGTCTTTTATGCATAAAAACCGAATATTTATAAAAACCTTATTAAAACTCTAAATAAATTTACTTTAAGGCCTCTTTCATACTCAAACCTTAAAAATTAATTTTCCAAAACTCATTAAATATAAGTACAAGTCTCTAAACCTAATGTACAAGTGCCTAATGGACAAAATCCAAAAATCCCATTTATATACTTTATAACTTGATAAAAACTAACTTATCCTTTATAAGAATTTACCAAACATTAAAAATATAATTTCTATATTTTTAAACCTTTAGTAAAACCTCATTAAGCTCATGGTACAATTCCCTTAAGCACAAAATCCATTTCTTTCTCCTTTAATTAAAGTCGACAAATACAAAAATATATATAAGCCCTAACTATTTTTCTAGCTAACAAAAACATAAACTAAACCCTAACTTAACTTGGTTACTCCCCTTAAACCTTAATTACAACTCAATATAGCCCTAAGTATCATCATCTAATGCCTAATTCGACCCATAGATCCTTTCTCTAGTTCGATTCCTACTAAACCACAACCAAATTGGTTTCCTAAATAAGCCTACACCAAATATCCCCTCCTTAGCTTTCCCCCTCCTCCACATCATCATGACCTCACAAGTAGGATACTTGTATGGAAAAGAAAACTCCACATCACCCTCCCCCAAAGGCCACGTTCAACTTCTCCCCTCCTCACACTTGTCCTCACAAACATTAAGATTGATTAACGTCAAAGTAATCATAAGTCAACCTCTCACGAAGAAAAGTCAACTCGCGACGGTTCAACGCGACAATCGATTTAATAACCGGATAAGCGTGTACCCGGGTCGTTCTCCCTGCGAGGCGTGAAACTGAGGATATCGTTTGAGGTTTGGAATTAAAATGCTTGAAATAACGAGGGTTGATTGGTTACTAGAATCTACTAAAACGAAAATTAAAATAACGCGAACGTTAAACTACGAACGAGTAAAAACGTCAAAATATTTAAAAATTAATCCTACGAGTACCAAAATAATTTTCCTAAGTCCTAAATATAAAAAGAAAATTTTGAAAAAAAAAAAGAAAAATATTTTTTTGACTTTTTAATAATTTTTTATAAATTAAAAACTATTTAAAAGAAAATAATTGATTAAAAATACTAAACGTAAAAATAAAAATCTGAAAATTTTTCTAAAGATACTTTAAGTTAATAAAAAGCTAGGAAAAATAAAATTTTTGAAAAAGCTTAAGCCAATAAGCTGTGATAAGCCAAAACAGCTTATATAAGCAAAATGGTTTAACAAGTATAAAAATTAAATGCAGGAAATAAAACAATAGGCAGAACTGGAGCAGATGGTAAGGTGTTGGAGTTGTGAACTGGGTGACCTGGGTTCGAGTCCCAGGGCTGTCACTTTTTTGCTATTGTTTTATCTTTTTGATTTTTCTTCAAAAACTAATTAAGCACTACACAACAAGCAATTTTTAACAAAGACAAACAATCTGAAAATCAAAATTAAGCTAAAAAAAAAAAAAAAAAAAAAAAAAAAAAAAATCATGAACTACATATGCATGAAGAATCAGAAATAAAAGCTACTACTACTACATATGGACTACATAAGCATAGGAAAAATAAAAGCTACTACTACTGAATTTTTAACAAAGACAAACAATCTGGAAATTACGTACTACTACATATGGACTACATAAGCATATGGACTACATAAGCAAACAATCTGGAAATAAAAGCTACTACTACTGAATTTTTAACATATGGACTACTACTACTACTACTACATATGGACTACATAAGCATATGGACTACATAAGCAAACAATCTGGAAATAAAAGCTACTACTACTTAAGCACTATCTAAGGGTTTTTCAAAATAAACAGGACTGACATTAAATTACATAAAATTAAGAGTAAATTACAATTGGAAATTAAAAAGTTACAAGATACCTTAAAAAAAAGCTAAAATAAAACCTAGAACACAACTCGACTGCTACTCGACTATATTTATACTACTAAAAAAAAATACAAAAACCCTAGAAATGAGTGTGTTTTTCGTGTGAGTGTGTTCCCTTCTTGCGTTTATGCTTCTTTTCTAACCCTTGGATCATTTCGTGCTCACCACATCTTCGAATCTCATCCGTTGGATGGTTTGGTTGTCTCGGATCGCTGAGGTGGAGTGGGGGGGACCAAGACAAGGTCATGTGGGTGTCTTTGGCTGGTAGTGGTGGTGAAAGGGATGGTTGGAGGGTTAGCAGATGGTTAGGCGGGCAATGGGAGGTTAGTGGTGATTGAATAGTTATTAGGGATTTGTTTGACCGGATTTGGGGATTTTGACTATCGGTTTTAATTTTTAAGGGTTATAGAAGTGGGAGTGGGCCGGGTTTAGGGCTTTTAAGATAAAGGGTGGATGGGCTAAGGTAGTTTTGGTGGATGTGGGTATAATTGGGTTTGGGTATAGTTTAGCTTGATCCGGTTGTAGTATTTTAGGATAAAAACCAAGGACCAAATGTGTAATTGTAGTAAACTTCAAGGGCCAAATCTGCCAACATACCAATGTTCTTCAAGGGTCCTTTTTTGCCAAATAAAAATAATCCAAGGCCCATTTTGGAATTTTTGAGCTCAAATAAAAATCCATATGAAAATCGTCTTTCCCGGCTTCAGTTTTCGGCTCTTTTCCAAATCACGCTCGGTTTTGTCCATATTTGCCCCGTTTTCAATCCTTTTGTACCTGAAACACATAAAACACAATCCAATGATATTTGTAACATTATATGGTCCATTTGGGTGTTTTTGGTCATTTTTGTGGGGTTTTTCGGGTATAAAATGATGAGTAAATGGCCACTCATCAATCCCCCACACTAAGCAATTGCTAGTCCCTAGCAATCCGATCATATGAAGTAATGAAAGGATCAAAAATATCAAGGTTACCAAAAATATACCACCCCGTTTTGACTTTATAAAATGCAAGTAACTAAAATGAGAACAAACGTAAATATCATGCTTGATTTTCAAAAGTGGCATCATGGAACGGGAATCACACAAAATGGGTGACTCCGGGGAATTGTAATCGTCATCCTCTTTTTATACTTCCCAACTAAGTCTAAAAGCCCTTGTGCAAACGTTTTTGTAAAATGCTAACACTACTTATATTAGCAAACTATGTAAGCCGAGGCTTAACTTTTCACTCCCACAATTATTCATAAGTTAGGTGTGTGTGCTTGTTTTCAAAGTCTTGATCGTAAAAATCGACATTTATTAGGGTTAAAAACCGACAATGATTTAGAAATTAGAGATTCAAAGGTGAGATCACTCCATGTAGCGACTTTCTTCTCAGCTTATCCTTAGTAAACTTAGGAGGCTAGGTTTTTACACCCTCGAGAATAGTATCGGAGCTCACGGGATCTTTGAAGTCAACAATTTCTAAATCACCGTCCAACTTTTAGACAATATTGACGAATACTAGTTCAACTTTCGATTTAAATTTAAGAAGAAGCAAGTTTCTCACATTTATTCATAAACAAACATAAACATTTTTTTTCTTCATTTTTCATCACTTTTTTTTTAACTAACTTTTTACTTGTGTACCCTAAACGACGGAGCTTCACGGTGAAATTCCAAGACCTTACACCTTTCGGAATAAAGGATCCAAGGGCCGTTACAACGGAGTGTTCCAAGACTCTAGACATTCCTGAAATGAGGATCCAAGGTGGTTAGACCAAGACCTTACACATTCCTGAACTAGAGGTCCAAGGGCCGGTGCAAGAGGGTAGCCAAGACCTAAACGCCTTCCGGAAATAAGGATCCAAGGCCCGATCTCGAATCCGTAGCTTAGAGCACTTATTTATTCATACTTAAAACTTTAACTTTTGCAACTTTCAAGCAATGACTCACTTTCATTTTGCATTCTTATTGGGTTTGTAAGAAAGTATGCTTGTTCCAAAATTTAAATAAAACTTTGAACTAGTATTCTAAATCAAGATTGCATAAAAATTTATTTGCTTAACAAAAACGGTTTTTTTGCGTTCAAAAGTTTGAAAATAGCACTAATTTTAGTCAGATTAGGATCTTCTGGGAGGAAAAGCCATAGATTACTTATATAAGCTCTAAAGAGAACCAACTACTCCACGCTTAGCATTTTCATTTGCACAATTCGTAAAAACTTAGCCTAAACGTTAAGGGTAGCAGCTAGATCAACACTCTAGCAGAGTCGGGATTCCCCTTGTTCTAGCCTAATCAAGTCTAAACTTCCACTAATACCGAAGCATTAATGTATAGCAAATTATTTTTTTATTGTGCAAAGCACTTCTTTTAGACGAAAAATACGATAAAAATTTTAAAATTTTTGGTCAAAACGGGGGTGCTAGGGGACTAGTAGGTACAATATGTGAAAAAAATTTTAAAATTTGGTCAAAATTCGCAAGAATTCCCCCCCCCCCCCCCACACTTAGAATTGAATATTGCCCTCAATATTCAAAGTACCGGCCTGAGCCGACACTATAGAACGTAAAAGGGTAAGACTACTACCTAAGTGTGGAAACAAAATCTTGTTTTCACAAAAAGGATTTTAAGATATCCCTGGATAAACATAAACACAAAGATAGGATATTGGGCGGCTGGATTGAAAACAGGCGCATCAATCATCACAATCTACGGGAATCCTGAAAACAAAGGCAAACATACAACAAAGCACAAGTAGAGGAACTCCCCCACACTTAGTGTTAGAAACAAGAAAGAAGATAGAATGATAAGCATGGGTTGCCACCCACGAAGCGCTTGTTTTTGATCGAGTCGTATAGCTTAGACTCGCCCCGAATTCATTTGTTCTTGGGGGAGCATGTGGAAGAGAAGATCTCTATCGGACTTTCATTCAAAATGTTTGAAGAAACATTGAAGTGCTTGAAAGTTCCACTCCGACGAGATACACCCGGCTTAAAAGAATGAGAGATGCCGGGGTCAAAAATTTTGTCCTCACTCCCGAATGAGTGACTGAAAGGACAATCTACCTTATAGGAGAAGAAAGGTAGAAAAACTCGAACGACATATGTGAAGTCAAAATAAGGGCGATCCTCAATAGGCACTGTCACATATGTCGGAGAAAGAATATTCTTTTGATTCTCGGGATTAACAATTGAGGTCATATTATCAAAAACATTAGAGTCTTTGACCTCATCGTTCTCTAACACTTCAATAAACAGAGGATTAACGTTGCTAGAAAAGCAATCGTCATCAAATTCACAAAGAGTGTTAGAGAAAATCCCGGAAGTAACCTCAGAGATGTCAAGAGATTCTCCAAAAATTGGAGAATCACATTCTCTGTCAAATATCTCCTCAGACTCACTTGGGGTTGGGACAAGGTTCTCAGCACTAGACTTTATGAATTCGTCCGATTCCTTTTCAGGAATAGTGCTAAGATGCTCATCCCCCATAATGAGAGAGTCCTCGGGTCTAGACTGAGAGGGTTGAGAAATGTTATCATTTAAAGGAATAGCACTCTCTTCTTCGTCGTCATCTTCGTCATCGAGCATGCAAGCCTTATTAAACAAGAAACGGTTATGTGCTGCACGTTCAATGGTGAGTAAATCTTCCATAGATTCACCATGACGATCCTTTTGGGTCTGTTTAGCAGCCCAAGCATTAAATGCGTTCCTCACATCATGAAATTTTTGAAATACATCTTCGAAAGCAGAATCCAGAAGATTATTCCTAATATCATGAATTTCTTGGAATGATTCATGAGGAAATGGCTGAGGCTGAGTTTGAATCGTTTCATACTGTGGAGGTTGGTCATGATAAGAATAGTCAAAATTGTTACAAGGATCGTGCTCATAGACAAGCGGGCTCCTCGTTTGACAATCAGAGCTATAGTGAGGACCTCCACAGTACTCACAACAATAATATTGTTGTGATTGATTCAGTGACGTATATGGATATTGGTCATAACCAAAATTTTGATCGTTACACGCAACTTGCTCATAGACAAGCATGTTACTTGCTTGGCAATCAAAACTTTGGTGAGGACCTCCACAATACTCACAAAGATCATTTGGCATATTTTGAAATGGTGTATCATTGAAGTTTTGATAACATGGTTCTTGCCAAAATGAATCTTGAGGAGGGTTGAAATCGTTTTGCAAATCTGGATTTGTATTTTCGATTTCAGAATTGCAACACACGCAAAGTCCATGGGTAAACCCACATCCCTTGCAGAAGCATCGTTCACAGTGTGAATCATCCCCCAACGGATCTCCACATACAAAGCACTTATGCTGAGTGAGTGAGGATGGCTGGGGTTGTGGAGGGTGTTCGGAAAAACTTTGAGAATTATCGATGGAATTAAGCTCTTCGAGGGCTACTTCACACCAATAACAAGATCCTCTTGGGTTGTGATTTCCAGACCGCTCACACACACACTTTGAACAACGAAGACTGTCAATCAACGGGCTTTTACAATCAAAGCAAGTATAGCCCAGTGACGACAAGAGAATTAAACATTAATGAGGGTTAAGAAGATAGAATTAAACAAATAGAGGGTGAGAGATAAAGAATTAAACGGATAAGAAGAATAAGAAGGATATTTTTGGGTTTTTAAAATTTTGAAACATTTAAAAGAAAAAGGAAAATAATTTTTGAAAATAAAATCTTTTTGGGTTTTTCAAGGTTTTTTAATTTTTTTGGATTTTTGGATAAAAAATATTCACAAAATATATATGAAACTTCACGAGGAAGGATCTTCAAGTCACTAATCGTCAAACCGTGACGATATTGTCGCAACACACCTCCCCGGCAGCGGCGTGATTGCGTGGTTTTGCGACCTTACAACAGGTTTTACCTCTCGAGGGATCTCAAGAGGCTTACAACCCCACCAGGCAGTGTACCTGACCGATGTAGTATAGTGTAGTGGTAAGTACGGGGATTGATCGTTCTCCACAGGGAATAGTGTTCGTTAGGTGTGAAAGGCTACTCTAATTAGGTCTAAGGGTTGAGGAAGATTCTTTTTTATGTTTTTATATTTTTATGAAAGCAAGTAAAATCTCGGTTTTGAAAGAGTGGGCGGAATTAGTTGCTAGTCAACTAACCCAAATTACTACGAATGCAATAAAATAAAATAACTGAAAATAAAATGTTGGTGAGAAACTTATGTGTAGAGAAATGTGTTTACTTAGATTTCCTTACTCCCTAACTATCTTTTACCGGTTAATTAGTGTGTATTAGTTGCGTGGATGACGGGTGTATTCCTTAATACCATTCGTGGGGTGGCGTACTTACTTCCCCAACTCTACAAGCTCCTACTTCACTCCTATGTCGAGCCGGCTAGGAAGCTCCTAACATGGGATCACTAGAATTCGCTTGTGCATTAAATACAACCATAAAAACCTTTAGTACGCATTTGGTTCATGTTTCTTAAGACGTTCAAGCAAGTTACCGAATAGGAAGTTAGCCAGTTTTCTTAAGCCTAACATAGATAAACAATCATCCAATACAACTAATAACACACTAACAACCAATAATCAATAGCTAGGTTTCATTAGATCTAAGCAAACACAAGATAAAATTAGCCTAACATGTTAAACAAAAGACAAGAATAAGATAGAATCAAACAACACATAGACATATTGAATGATTAATTGATAACTTATCTTTCAATGAAACATGGAAGATCTCAAGGCAAAAAGCCCTGAAAAAGATGCTAAAATCGTCTTAGGGTTTTCTCCCAAAATTCCACACACTAAGCTCTCCCTAATGACAAAAAATTAGAAAACTATATATAGATTTTGGATCTGACGGCGTCACCTTATGGAGTGTGACGCCGTCACCTCGCCGCTTTTAGGGTTCCCGGATGACCTTCTTGACGCCGTCCCTCTTTAGCTCTTCAAAAATCCATTCTGGCTTATCAAGGCTTGACGCCGTCGAACCTTGAACGTGACGCCGTCCCCTTATGATTTAAGCCGTGACGCCCTTGATCAAGTTAAAGCGTGACGCCGTCAGAATTCACATGCTATTTTCACTGGCCCGTCATGAGTAAATTTCACGTCCAACTTTTCTTGCCAAGGCATGACGCCGTCTGGGGTTAAATGTGACGCCGTCAAAGGTGACTTTCAGCCGATTCTTGAGACTTTGCCGTTTTCTTCACTTCTATGCTCCAAAAACGTCCAAAATGCCTCCTTTTCCAGATTTCTCCTCAAAAGTACCTAAAATGACAAAAGGAACGATTTAGGGCAATATTTGATCAAATAAATACGATTTAAGGCTTAAATGACCCCTTAAAAGCGGTACACTTTTCGCTTCATCAAATACCCTTACACTTGAGATTTGCTTGTCCTCAAGCAAATGCGCTTTTATTCTAATCAAAATACAAGTTAGGGGTCATTTAATGCTAACATAAAAGTAATTACAACAAATAATCGTTCCACTTTAATCATAATAAGCACGGAGATTACAAACTAGCACCTCACAAGTAGTGTTTAGATACTCACATCTCTCAAGTGTCATCAAAATAAATCTCATAAATGAAAACGGATAATATCTCTCACTACCTGTCATAGCAAATAGATTACCATAGGCTTGGGAAAGGATCGAAAACCTCCTCCACTAGGCGTAAGCACCTAAGATAAACTATCAAAGAGGGCTTTTACATGGGTTATAACGTTAGGTGTAGGGAAAAGGAAAACACGGTTTTGTTGGATAAAGGATGTTTTACTGGTGGCGAGTTAAAAATCTTGATCAATTACATGTACTATACAATGTTGCTAAGCCAAGACTAGACTCGATCTTAAGCTAAAAACAAAATAACAAAAACATAAAACAAACATAAAATAAACATAAAATGAAACGGGATGGTAGTCCGTATGTTTTTTCTATTTTTCATTTTCTCATTTTTTTTGTGTTTTTCTTGATTTTTTTTTTTTTTTTTTTTTTTTTTTTTTTTTTTTTTTTTGCATACACTTTTGCCCTACCATCCAAAGTAATACATCATAGGGGCATTGCATCCCCTTACACTTAAACTTTTACATAACTTTACAAATACTAATCTAATGACTCGAATTAAGATAATTGAAAAACTTGGAGTACTTTTAAAATATTTAGCACATATGGGGGTAATAAATGATGTTCTTCCCCATTACTCCATTACACTAGTACTTTACCCATGAGTCCCAATCGTCCCAAAACAATATGTACAAGGATATGACTCGACTTAGCAACCATGTAATCAACTAGATAATTAACTTGGGTTTAAACAAATGTTGTAACAATAATGCACTAAAAATGAGTGCATACAAGGTAGGCTAAGGCGATTTGGGTGTACATTTTAGTGGGGTGTAAACAAATTCTTCCTTTAAGTAAAATGCTTAAAGGTCGAAACGAAAAGATAGGCTCTGAGGGGTGTACTAGGGGTATCGTGTACTAAAAATGAGTACAACGCAAAGGGTGTGGGAGAATTACTTGACCAATGTAGCCAATGTAATTATAACAAAAACACAGGTGTAAAACAATGGGTTAATCCTAATGCCTCTTATCATGTAGTAAATCTAACTACACGAATGTAGTCTCACTTGTGGCCTTGGAATGGTCCTAACGCAAGTTCTAGAATCTAAGTGCTACCGGTACACACATCATAGCATAAATGCTTTTCCTACCAATTCTAGGGGCGAACCTCACATATTTGGGGTGGAAAATTTTTTAGTGGTACGGTTTTTTGTGCTAGTCATATAACTCCTATCCGTGAGACGCTCATTAAGATCAAAGTTTCACTCCTATATGTTGTAAAAAAATTTAAATTTGGCACTAAAATTACCTTAATCAAGTATTTCTCTCAGTTTTATTACACATCTATTATTAAACAAACAAAAATCAAGCGTAATTGCATTCTCTAATCGTACTTTTACCCTCCCCTTACACTTAAGATGAACATTGTCCCCAATGTTCAAATAATAAGATGTAAAAGCAAAAAGTAAAAGAATGAAATCAAATACTCCCCTGATTCGCTCGGTGGATAATGAAATTACACGGTTAAATCTTCCTCCAAAGAGAATGTTGAAACTCCATGACTAATGCATCGCCATAAGCTTGATTCCATAAACATCTCCTTGTCCAAAATAACCTGTTAAACCTGAGAAAACAAACACGAAAACCTGCATAACATCGGCGGGAAAAATCTATATATAAGGATATAATGCTTGTGGAATGATAATTTTGCAGATTCCTGGAGATTATAAGTTGGAGATTTAATAAAAACTTTTTTAAAAACAAAACTTTCAAAAATTTCTGGAAATTAAATCTGACGCCGTCAGGTTATAACCCCTGACGCCGTCAGAAATGACCTGACAAAAATTTTCATTTTTAGTTTCCGGAAAATTTCTGGAAAAACCTTTACCTTACTTCCTGGAAATCCTGCAAAACATCATTATGACTCGATACAAGCATTTGACTCAAACAAATACTAATATGTATGCTAATTTATTATTATTACGATTCATGTTCATTTGTGTTCTAATAAACCGATTTAGATTTCCCTTACACTTATCTTTTGCAAAATACCTTTATATGTAGTTAAGACGAAGTTAAAAACAACATAAAGCATTTTCACAAATTAGTTTTTAACATGAATCAATAATGATAAAAATTACACACACATACGGAAACAAATAAAATCAAACAAACAAACAAATAAATAAACACACAAAGCAAATAAAACAAATAAAGCTTGGGTTGCCTCCCAAGAAGCGCTTTTCTTTATTAACGAGTCTTGTAGCTAGACTCAAAGTCACGCTACCCTATGTAAGTAAGCTCGTCATCGAGGACGTCTTTAGGGTTAAGCTTGGATTGAAGTTTCCTATTGGTCCGCTTAGTACGATATGTCTTTTCAAACTTCTCTCCATCCGGGTCATACAATGTCATCTTAATATGCCATGACCCATCTCCATCTTTGGGTGGTTTATCCCAATTCCACTTATGATCATCTTCCTCACCAATCCACTTATTCATTCCTAGGTTAATTGGCAAAACTCCTAGGAAATCAATCATCCTTCTAAAAACTAGAGGGTCTTCAAATGGATCCAATTCGGTGTCCCTAGCCAAGAGTTGCTCCACCGAATGCGTTCGGTTAACAAAGTCCTCTTCTAGGTAAAATGGGCGTTGGGGTCCTATGAAGTCTCTATCAATCCAAGGTCCATATCTAGATGGTCTCCTATTTGATTCTAGCCAATGTGGTGTTGGTTCCTCACTAGTATCATAGGCATGTTTCTTAACATCATAGACTGACCAAGTATCTCCTTCTCCTACCGCTATCTTGGATTCCTTACAATCAATCATAGCACTAGCGGTCGCAAAAAATCCTCTACCTATCAACAAGGGGCATGTAGGGTCGCTAACCATATCAAGGACGTGGAAATCGGCTAAAATGGTTAGTTTTCCAATGTGCACTAACACGTCCTTAATTACTCCAACCGGGTAAGCAACACTTCCATCCGCTAAGCCTATTATCACCTCGGTTTCTTCAAGTTTTCCAAGTTTTAGAGAGGTGTAGAGAGGTAACGGAAGTAGGTTAAGGCTTGATCCAAGATCGGCTAATGTGTCATAAGCCTCCGAATTACCGATCTTGCAAGGTAGAACAAATAAGCCTGGATCATCTAACTTCTTAGGTAGCTTGTTTTGAACAAAGGCGGTCCCTTTTTCGCCTAACTTGAGCTTCTTCTCATCCAACTCATCAACAACCGGACTTTCAAGGTGGAGCTCCTTGAATTCTTCGTCAAGGTTTTGAGTGGAAGGTGTTTCAACTATGTTGTTGACCAATTTGGATGTCATAACTTCTTGGTCATTTGGAACGACTTGGGTTTGTTTGAAACACGTGCTCATGGAATTGACCGAATAATATTGTGGACAAGAACTAGGGGATGAAACCGATGAAATAGCGTTGACGTTTAGTTTCGGGTTCTTGACCGTGTTGCTAGGGAGTGCTCCCATTTCTCGGTCATTGAGGGCTTTCAACAAGGTGTCAATCTTATCGGTCATCTCGCTTTGTTTTTGTTTGAAATCGGCTTCAAACTTGACTAAACGAGCTTCTTGAGATGCCATAAATCGAGACATCAATCCTTCAAAGTTATCGGTACTACCATTGCCGGAAGGATTGTTGTTGAAAGTACGGTTCGAGTTGGAACCGCTTGATTGGAAACGATTAGGTGGGTTGGAAGAATTGGTTTGTTGTGAGTTTTGGTTTTGTTTCCACCTAAGGTTCGGGTGATTTTTCCATGAGGGGTTGTATGAATCACCGTAATGGTTTGGCTCGGGTTTGAAAGTGTACCACTTGTCTCCCGCTCCGTCGGTACGCGAGGATGCGTAGTCCACAAAAGCTTGTTCGGGGAGTTCCATGCAATCACGAGTGTCGTGGGGACCACTACATAATTCACATGAAGAAGTGATTTTGTTCACTTGGCTTGAAGGTTTAGGAGCCTCGTAGGATTTCATGAGAAACTTGACTTGGTCTTCAAGTTCTATGATCCTACGGTCGGAAGTGCTTGAATTATTCGAAGGCAAAGATATTGCCTTGACCGTTTTATTCAAATCACGGGGATCACTCCAACTTTCGTTGTCATAAAGAGCAAGATCCTCTAGGAGAGCCCATGATTGTTCCGCACTTAGATCACGTAGCTTGCCACCGGCCGATTGGTCAATGGTTTGCCTCGTGGAGAGATTGATATGGTCATAGAAGATTTGGACTTGGAGCCAAAGTTCTATGCCGTGGTGGGGGACTTTTTGGAGTAAGTCCTTGAATCGAGTCCATGCCTCGTAGAGAGTTTCGCCTTGACGTTGTTGGAACATCAAGATATCATTCCTTAGCTTGGTAGTTCTCCCCGGTGGGAAAAACTGAGCAAGGAAACGAGTGGTGAGATCATCCCAAGAGGTGATGGATCCTGCGGGTTGACGTTCTAGCCACTGACTAGCTTGGTCCCGCAAAGAGAATTGGAAGAGACGCAATCGGGTCGTCTCTCGAGTGGCAACATCAAGGTCTATAGAATCAACGATTTTAAGAAAGTCCTTGAGATGTTGATTAGGATCTTCAGAACGAAGTCCATGGAATGCACATCCGCTTTGCACCAACTGGATGGTGTCGGATCGCAAGGGTGTGATATTGGCTCCTTGAGTGAGCTCAATGGTGTTTCGATAGCCATGGTGGCTAGGACGGGAATACTCTCCTAAAGTACGGGCTCTAGGAGGTGGTTGTGGTTGTTGTGGTGGTGGGTTGTGTGGGTTAAGGATATTACCATCTTCCATGATGTCGGACGGTAATGGTTACGAACAAAGACACGAAGAAAATAGATAGACTAAAGAAAACCTAGAAAGATAAAATAAAAATCTCACTAGAAAGGAATCTAGTGAGTAGACCTAATAGAAATAAAAATTCAACCTAAACAATAACTATTCCCCGGCAACGGCGCCAAAAAACTTGATTGCGTGGTTTTGCGACCTTACAACAGGTTTTACCTCTCGAGGGATCTCAAGAGGCTTACAACCCCACCAGGCAGTGTACCTGACCGATGTAGTATAGTGTAGTGGTAAGTACGGGGGATTGATCGTTCTCCACAGGGAATAGTGTTCGTTAGGTGTGAAAGGCTACTCTAATTAGGTCTAAGGGTTGAGGAAGATTCTTTTTTATGTTTTTATATTTTTATGAAAGCAAGTAAAATCTCGGTTTTGAAAGAGTGGGCGGAATTAGTTGCTAGTCAACTAACCCAAATTACTACGAATGCAATAAAATAAAATAACTGAAAATAAAATGTTGGTGAGAAACTTATGTGTAGAGAAATGTGTTTACTTAGATTTCCTTACTCCCTAACTATCTTTTACCGGTTAATTAGTGTGTATTAGTTGCGTGGATGACGGGTGTATTCCTTAATACCATTCGTGGGGTGGCGTACTTACTTCCCCAACTCTACAAGCTCCTACTTCACTCCTATGTCGAGCCGGCTAGGAAGCTCCTAACATGGGATCACTAGAATTCGCTTGTGCATTAAATACAACCATAAAAACCTTTAGTACGCATTTGGTTCATGTTTCTTAAGACGTTCAAGCAAGTTACCGAATAGGAAGTTAGCCAGTTTTCTTAAGCCTAACATAGATAAACAATCATCCAATACAACTAATAACACACTAACAACCAATAATCAATAGCTAGGTTTCATTAGATCTAAGCAAACACAAGATAAAATTAGCCTAACATGTTAAACAAAAGACAAGAATAAGATAGAATCAAACAACACATAGACATATTGAATGATTAATTGATAACTTATCTTTCAATGAAACATGGAAGATCTCAAGGCAAAAAGCCCTGAAAAAGATGCTAAAATCGTCTTAGGGTTTTCTCCCAAAATTCCACACACTAAGCTCTCCCTAATGACAAAAAATTAGAAAACTATATATAGATTTTTGGATCTGACGGCGTCACCTTATGGAGTGTGACGCCGTCACCTCGCCGCTTTTAGGGTTCCCGGATGACCTTCTTGACGCCGTCCCTCTTTAGCTCTTCAAAAATCCATTCTGGCTTATCAAGGCTTGACGCCGTCGAACCTTGAACGTGACGTCGTCCCCTTATGATTTAAGCCGTGACGCCCTTGATCAAGTTAAAGCGTGACGCCGTCAGAATTCACATGCTATTTTCACTGGCCCGTCATGAGTAAATTTCACGTCCAACTTTTCTTGCCAAGGCATGACGCCGTCTGGGGTTAAATGTGACGCCGTCAAAGGTGACTTTCAGCCGATTCTTGAGACTTTGCCGTTTTCTTCACTTTTATGCTCCAAAAACGTCCAAAATGCCTCCTTTTCCATATTTCTCCTCAAAAGTACCTAAAATGACAAAAGGAACGATTTAGGGCAATATTTGATCAAATAAATACGATTTAAGGCTTAAATGACCCCTTAAAAGCGGTACACTTTTCGCTTCATCACGGCGCCATTTTGATTAACGTCAAAGTAATCATAAGTCAACCTCTCACGAAGAAAAGTCAACTCGCGACGGTTCAACGCGACAATCGATTTAATAACCGGATAAGCGTGTACCCGGGTCGTTCTCCCTACGAGGCGTGAAATTGAGGATATCGTTTGAGGTTTGGAATTAAAATGCTTGAAATAACGAGGGTTGATTGGTTACTAGAATCTACTAAAACGAAAATTAAAATAACGCGAACGTTAAACTACGAACGAGTAAAAACGTCAAAATATTTAAAAATTAATCCTACGAGTACCAAAATAATTTTCCTAAGTCCTAAATATAAAAAGAAAATTTTGAAAAAAAAAAAGAAAAATATTTTTTTGACTTTTTAATAATTTTTTATAAATTAAAAACTATTTAAAAGAAAATAATTGATTAAAAATACTAAACGTAAAAATAAAAATCTGAAAATTTTTCTAAAGATACTTTAAGTTAATAAAAAGCTAGGAAAAATAAAATTTTTGAAAAAGCTTAAGCCAATAAGCTGTGATAAGCCAAAACAGCTTATATAAGCAAAATGGTTTCACAAGTATAAAAATTAAATGCAGGAAATAAAACAATAGGCAGAACTTGAGCAGATGGTAAGGTGTTGGAGTTGTGAACTGGGTGACCTGGGTTCGAGTCCCAGGTCTGTCACTTTTTTGCTATTGTGTTTATCTTTTTGATTTTTCTTCAAAAACTAATTAAGCACTACACAACAAGCAATTTTTAACAAAGACAAACAATCTGAAAATCAAAATTAAGCTAAAAAAAAAAAAAAAAAAAAAAAAAAAAAAAAAACTCATGAACTACATATGCATGAAGAATCAGAAATAAAAGCTACTACTACTACATATGGACTACATAAGCATAGGAAAAATAAAAGCTACTACTACTGAATTTTTAACAAAGACAAACAATCTGGAAATTACCTACTACATATGGACTACATAAGCATATGGACTACATAAGCAAACAATCTGGAAATAAAAGCTACTACTACTGAAATTTTAACATATGGACTACTACTACTACTACTACATATGGACTACATAAGCAAACAATCTGGAAATAAAAGCTACTACTACTTAAGCACTATCTAAGGGTTTTTCAAAATAAACAGGACTGACATTAAATTACATAAAATTAAGAGTAAATTACAATTGGAAATTAAAAAGTTACAAGATACCTTAAAAAAAAGCTAAAATAAAACCTAGAACACAACTCGACTGCTACTCGACTATATTTATACTACTAAAAAAAATACAAAAACCCTAGAAATGAGTGTGTTTTTCGTGTGAGTGTGTTCCCTTCTTGCGTTTGTGCTTCTTTTCTAACCCTTGGATCATTTCGTGCTCACCACATCTTCGAATCTCATCCGTTGGATGGTTTGGTTGTCTCGGATCGCTGAGGTGGAGTGGGGGGGACCAAGACAAGGTCATGTGGGTGTCTTTGGCTGGTAGTGGTGGTGAAAGGGATGGTTGGAGGGTTAGCAGATGGTTAGGCGGGCAATGGGAGGTTAGTGGTGATTGAATAGTTATTAGGGATTTGTTTGACCGGATTTGGGGATTTTGACTATCGGTTTTAATTTTTAAGGGTTATAGAAGTGGGAGTGGGCCGGGTTTAGGGCTTTTAAGATAGAGGGTGGATGGGCTAAGGTAGTTTTGGTGGATGTGGGCTGTGGGTATAATTGGGTTTGGGTATAGTTTAGCTTGATCCGGTTGTAGTATTTTAGGATAAAAACCAAGGACCAAATGTGTAATTGTAGTAAACTTCAAGGGCCAAATCTGCCAACATACCAATGTTCTTTAAGGGTCCTTTTTTGCCAAATAAAAATAATCCAAGGCACATTTTGGAATTTTTGAGCTCGAATAAAAATCCATATGAAAATCGTCTTTCCCGGCTTCAGTTTTCGGCTCTTTTCCAAATCACGCTCGGTTTTGTCCATATTTGCCCCGTTTTCAATCCTTTTGTACCTGAAACACATAAAACACAATCCAAGGATATTTGTAACATTATATGGTCCATTTGGGTGTTTTTGGTCATTTTTGTGGGGTTTTTCGGGTATAAAATGATGAGTAAATGGCCACTCATCAAAGACACATCTCCATAACACAACAAGATGACATAATCTCTTTAGAAAACCCTAGTCCCCATCCTTCTATAAACACCAACACATATTCTCCCCTTTTTCCTCACAACCCATTCGACTCACTAGAAATATCCCCAAACCGAATACTCTACTAATCACACAGCCCATAGAAATTAGGAAGGGTCTTGATAAAACCTAAGGTGTAGGAGGAATTTTGGTATCTCGCATAGAAGTTAATTCGCCATACATAAACCCTACAATCGATTAAACACTCAAGTAAGTGTTCCAAGCTCTTTTCTATTCTTTTATATACTTTAAATAACTATAAAAACCATCTTAAATAACCTCTAAAAGAAAGAAATAATCAGAGACTAGTTTATATTTTTCTTTTCTTTCTTTTCTGTTCGATCAGAAACCAAACGTGCCTATATATTTAAAATTTTGTAAAAACAAATCAAGGAATAATAAAACATGTTAGAAATACGATCAATATACCTAATATCATCATTTTATTCGTTAAAAGTTAGTTAGAAATCATAAAAATCGAAAAACTCAATCAGTTCTTCTTTCTGGTCATTATCGAGAAAACAGCCACATCGCCCAACTTTGGACCCTGGTTTCACCCCTCAATCGACCATCAAAAATTCTGAATTTTGGCCTAGATATAAATCACCTAGCTATCTAAATTTAGGAAAAAGAATCTCGTAAAATGATCAAGTCATCATAAAGTTATTGTGTCTTGAATATTGCTCTATCGCTGGACTGAAACCCAAAATATATATATATATATATCTTTTTCTTCTCTGTCGCTACAGCCCCAACTCGCCCACTTTAAGCCTATTTTTCGCCTATCAAAAGACTTCTAAAAATTCTAAGTTTTGGTAAACATTGAGATCACCTAGCCAACTATTTTTAGAAAGAAGAATATCGTAAAAAGATGAAGTGATCATAAAGTTATTTAGTTCCAAAATCTGTCTATCGCTAAGAACTAAAACTATTTTTCCAGTTTTATTAAATCTTTGTTTCACTCGACCAACTTTGGTAATTTATTTCAACCATCAAACGATTTCTAAAAATCATGAAACTTGGTCGATCATAGGATTACCTAGCTAACTTCATATAGAAAAAGGAACGTCGTAAAAAGATTTATTTTTCATGAAGATATTCACATCCAAAACTCGTCCTTTGCTACAAATTTTGTACGCATCATTTTATTTTTCGAGACTAATAAGTTGGAGTTTTTATGGGCCAAAATTTTCAATTTCCCAAAGTTATTTAAATCAAGGACCATTTTTGTCAACAATTAATAAAAAGAGTAGAAAGTGTCATTTTTGAAACTATAGGGTAGAAACTGTCATTTGACCAAAGTTTAGGGGTAAAAGTTGTAATTATATAAAAGTTCAAGGGTACAAATTGTCACTTTATGAAAATTCAAGGGTACAAATTTTCAAATATGTGAATCTATAGGGTGAAAAACAAAGCTTTATTATTATAAATATATTCTAAATATATTTATAAATTTAATAGAAACTAATACGTTTACTTAACGAACGAGAGATATATTTAACGAACAAATGAACGAACGGAACGAGAATATAAAAATGAAGAAATAAGATAAAATCTTATCCAACTTTTGAAGAGACTTCATGTTGTCTCAAATAAACATTTAACCAAGAACGGAACGAAACGAATATTAAAACATATATATTGGAATGTGATTACTGAAAACTTGACATAACGAACCAGGTTGCGTGCCGGAGACGTTTATCAACTCTGTTTAACGTTGTTTTCCATCCAGACTGTCAAGGTGAGTTCGTAGTCCCACTTTTTATCACGTTTTCTAAACTTGTGGGGAGATACATGCTACTAAATCGAACACAAGTATTTTCTGATTTTTATTGCACTAAGTTAACGTTTTGCCTATTTGAATTTATATTCATATTTATTTTAAAAGTCCCTCGTATCATGCACCATTAGTCCCCTGCTGGGGGAGCGCGAATATAATGAATAGATCTATTGGCCTGACGACCCATTTGTACTAGTCGGATGGATATCTTTGTGGTAGCCGGCTAGGCAGATGTATTATATTTGAAATCTATGAGGAGTTTTGGCAAGCTCTCACTTGGGGGCAAACCACTATCATTTTTAATATGTTAGTGAGACTGGAAACTGTCAACGCTTTGCGTGTCATGAGATTTAGTGCAATATCCCGAACTGTGATATAACTGATTTCTCTCTACTTAGCTTTTATTCAAACCGATTATAACTTTAAACGCTATGGATTTACTCAACCTTTGTGTTGACGTTTTTAGCATGTTTATCTCTGGTAATTAAAAGGGTTGAACTTGGCACGGAGTGGCGGTGGAGGACTTTCTTCTTATAAAAAGAGTGTCCATTTTGTTATCATTCAACTGAATAATGTAACTTTTATAACGTATTTCCAAACTTCCCGCCGGGACCTCTATATTTAAACTCTGATTTAAATACTGAATGATAACAATTTTATTTAAAGCGTCTCTTTTCGAGTCGTTTTCTATTCTCATGACTGTGAACCTTGAAGTAGCACCCCAAACTTATATTCCGCTGCATATATCGAAAACGGTGGTGTTACAAACCAACATGATAGAATGTCAAGTGATTAATAGAGCCAAGTCAGGGTTAGGATATAATGCTTTCCCACCCCCTTACAGAGGAATCCCTAAACCCCCAGGGATTGACCTAGAAAATTCAGGTGTCCCTGAATTTCAACAACCTGAGCTTCAATATGGTGTACAGCCAAAATCAAAGCTAGTTGTTGATGAACGTAAGAAAGTAAGTTAAAGTTTAAGTAAAACTTCACTTCCTGAGGACAAGGTGTCCTCTGATAGAAGATCAGATAGAGTAGTCATTGAAGACTGGGTATCTGATGATGATGAAGATGAACAGGTTATGTCTAAACCTGAAGTGGTTAAGAAAGCAGGAACAAGTGTTCCTAAGATAGTCAAACAAAATGCTGTTAGGCCTAAAACCAACATTAAACATGTTAGGCAACCAGTGAGATATTGTGAACAATACAGAACCACAAACAAGCCTAGAGACAACCAAAGGAATTGGAATGGCCTTAAGTCTCACCAACTAGGTGATGACTTTGACTTTTATAACAAAGCTTGTTTTGTATGTGGAGAATTTGACCATCTTGCAGCTTTATGCAACCAAAGGGTATCTGGGTATACAAACAGTAGGGTGAATTACAAAAGGCAAACTCTTCAATTTCACTTTCACTCTAATTCTAAGAGAACAAAACCCAGAGCAGTTACAAAAGCAGTTTCTACTGCCTGACCATTCATGACTGTTAACCCAAGACCAACAGTTAAAAATACAAAATCAACTTACAAAAATGCATTAAAAACTGTTAAAAGGCCCATTAAAACAAGAGCAGTTGTCCAAAAACAAGTTTGGAAACCAAAGGGAACAACTACAAAGCTAGCAGTTTCTACTGCTAAGCATGTAGTTCATACTACTGCTAGGGAAAACAGGGCAAATGCTGTTAAGGCCTCAGCATGTTGGATTCTTAAATCCAATGTTGCATCAACTGTTCTCAAAAGATTACATTTCATTGATGCAAGAGGCAGGTCCAAGTCAGTAATGGCTTGGGTCCCCAAAGGAAACTAATACTCCTTATTACTGTGCAGGAACATTCAATTGATAAACAAGAGGATCAAGGATACTCAGATAGTGGATGTTCAAGGCACATGACAGGCAACAAGTCCTATCTTTCTGATTTTCAAACATTAGATGGTGGCTATGTTACTTTTGGAGGAGGTATTGGTGGCAAAATTTCTGGTAAAGGTACAATTAAAACTGGAAATTTAGATTTTGAAGATGTGTACTATGTACAAGAGCTTAAGTATAATCTTTTTAGTGTCTCACAAATGTGTGATAAAAAGAACAAAGTTCTTTTCTGTGACACTGAATGTCTTGTACTTTCTTCTGATTTTAAGATGCCTGATGAAAGTCAAGTACTTCTTAGAATTCCAAGAAAGGGCAACATGTACAGTGTTGATATGAAAAACATTGTTCCTAAAAAGGCTTTAACTTGTCTTGTAGCAAAGGCCACATTGGATGAATCAATGTTATGGCATAGGAGGCTTGGTCACATTAACTTCAAACCATAAATCAGATTGTTAAGAATGGTTTGGTAAGAGGTTTACCTCAAAAACGATTTGAAAATGACCAAACATGCATTGCTTGTCTTAAAGGCAAACAACACAAAGCCTCTTGTAAGCCCAAAATTTTTAACTCTATTGATCAATCATTGTTTATGCTTCATATGGATTTATTTGGTCCTACTTCTGTTAGTAGCATGATGCATAAAAGATATTGTCTAGTTATTACTGATGACTATAGTAGATTTACATGGGTTTTCTTTTTAGCCTCTAAGGATGAGACTTCTAGCATCCTTAAGACTTTCATTACAGAGATAGAAAACCTAGTAAGCAAAAGAGTAAAAGTCATTAGATGTGATAATGGGATAGAGTTTAAGAATAGAGTTATGGATGACTTCTGCAAGGAAAAAGGTATTAGGAGAGAGTTTAGTGTAGCTAGAACTTCTCAGCAAAATGGAGTTGCTGAAAGGAGAAATGGAACACTCATAGAAGCTGCTAGAACCATGTTAGCCGACTCTAAGTTGCCTATCACTTTTTGGGCTGAAGCAATCAACACTGCTTGCTATGTTCAAAACAGGGTTTTGGTTGTCAAATCTCACAATAAGACATCATATGAGCTTTTTAGAGGTAGAACTCCTGCAATAGGATTTCTTAGACCTTTTGGATGTCATGTGACAATTCTAAATACCTTAGACCATCTTGGAAAGTTTGATGGCAAAGCAGATGAAGGATTCTTAGTTGGATATTCTCTTAATAGCAAAGCTTTTAGAGTATACAACTTGAGAACTAGAAGAGTAGATGAGAACCTGCATGTGGAATTTTTAGAGAATAAATCCAATGTAGCAGGTCAAGGTCCTAATTGGCTATTTGATCTTGTGTCACTAACCCATTCTATGAATTATGTGCATGTTGTTGCAGAAACTAATGATTTTTCAGGTTCACAAACAACAAATGAGGCAGGGTTAGACAAGGAGACAAATCAAGATCATGTATGGATGCCAATAAGTACCAGTGTGGCTTCAACTTCAACAAATGATGAATCTTCTTCTGGTAAAGCTAAAGAAGATGTTGAAGATGAACACAAGGAAGATGGAACAAAGGAACAACAAAATGTTTCTGCTGATGATAGTACTGCTGAGACAGAGCATTCTACTGCTAGGCTTAATTTTTCTGCTGCTAGGCCAAATGATTTTACTGCTGGCCCTTCAGACTCAAATGAAGCAGATTTCTCAGATAAAGAGGTGGATTTGAGCAATATCACACCTAACTATCAAGTTCCTTCAACCGCACACACCAGGATTCACAAAGCCTACTCCCTAGAAAATGTGATTGGAGATTGTTAATACAAATAGCGTCCCAAAAACGTTATTTATATTCTTTGATCTTTCATTAGTTTTGTTAATGACAAATATAAGGAATATCTTTTAGCAAATAATAAATACTAGCTTAGTCTCTTAAGTACACACTTTACACTTCACATATTAACTAAGAATTACAAGTTTAGTAACTTGTTTCCTTAAAAGGAAACTTTAATTCATAAAACATTCCATGACATCATTGTATGCATCACATACAATATCTTAGTTAGATATGCAAGCAACATAGTTGACATTTGAAGATCTTGGATGATATGGTAAGATACAACTAAGATATGGTAAGAGACAACTATTACATAGCTGTCACATCCCACGGATCCAAGTCCTATAAAGGACGGATCCCTTTTGAGGGATCCGCCGGATCCGTGAGCTGAAGATCAGCTTGCCTATAAATAGGAAGCTGATCATTTGGCTCTCTCATCACTCATATAGCTTAAACACATATATTCATTCAGTACATATCTTACTAACATCATTCATAGTTGCTTTTCACTTTGATCATCCATTTTGTAGAAAGGAGATCAAGCATTCAAGGATCTACAGAACCGTAATCCTTTAGTTGCATTACTGTGTGATCTTGTAGTTTGTTTCACACATCATATCTATCATTTGTAATCAGTGAGTGTGGTTAGTACTTTAGTCCTTAAAGTACAAAGAGTGTAAGGAGTGGTTGTACCCTTGTAAAGAACTCGACATCTAGCTTAGTGTCGGTAAAGTAATTAGGCGATGTCAGGTTGGTTCTACCTTGTGAAAGAACCCGGTGTTTAGCTTAGTACCGGAAAAGGAAGTAAGCGACGTGTAAAGGTTTTCTCCGCCTAGGAAAGGAGTTTGTTTCTTAGTGAAAGATAAACTCTCGAGTAGGAAACTCGGGGAGTGGAGTAGGGCAAGGAATAGAGTTCTTGTAGCCGAACCACTATAAACAACTGTGTCGTGTGGTTTGATCTTTCCTCTCTTTATCTTTTGTTTACATTGTGTGATTATTTATTTGTGATTGTTTCCTTTGAATTAACATATAGTAACAAAGCAAATAAAACTTTAAAAACGGTAAAAACTATTCAACCCCCCTTCTAGTTTTCCACAATTGGCATCAGGAGCTACGTTACTTAAGATCTTTAAAATATATTGTATTTTAAAACTTAAAACGATCCATGGATTTTGAAAACTTTAAAGAAGGGAAATCTATGCAGAGACCACCTCTATTTGAACCAAATTGTTTTATTTATTGGAAAAATCGCTTTGAGACTTATGTAAAGTCAAAGGATATAGATCTATGGTATATTATAGTTGATGGTGATTACAAGCCTATTTGTAATAATATTTCGGGTGGTCGGGATGATGGAGCTTCTCTTACTCGTCACAGTGATGAGCAAAAGAAACTAATTGCCAAAAATAACGAAGCCAAAATGATGCTTTATAATGCCTTACCTAAGAAAGAATATGAAAGAGTTTTTATGTGTAAAACGGCTAAGGATATTTGGCAATCTCTTATTATCACACATCAAGGAAACTCACAAGTAAAAGATAACAAAATTGATCTTCTTGTCCAACAATACGAACAATTTGTTATCTCTGAAGATGAGACCATTGATAGTGCGTTTGCTAAGTTCAATACTATAATTACATCACTTAAAGCACTTGATGAATCTTTTTCTAGCAAGAATTTTGTCAGGAAAATTTCTAAGAGCACTCCATCCGAAATGGAGAGCAAAGGTGACAGCTATTGAAGAATCTAAGGATCTCTCAAGCATGACACTGGATGAGCTCATAGGAAACCTAAAAGTTCACGAAATGATTATGGAAAAAGACTCGGAAATTGTCAAAGGCAAAAAGGAGAAGATTAAGTCTATTGCCTTGAAAGCCAAAGTCGAGTCAAGTGATGATGAGTCTTGTTCAAACAGTGATGATGAAGAATATGCCATGGCCGTGAGGGATTTCAAGAAATTCTTTAGGAGACGAGGAAAGTTTGTAAAACCACCTCGTGATGAAAAGAAATCCTCTCGGAAAGATCGCGACGATAAGAAAGGTAAGGATGATAGGAAATGCTATAGGTGTGGTGACTCCAGTCACTTAATAGGAGAATGTCCAAAGCCTCCAAAGACCAAGTCTCAAAGAGCCTTCGTTAGTGGAGCTTGGAGCGATAGTGAAGGAGATGATGATGATGAGCCTAAGAACAACGAAATTGCACTTATGGCCGATGACACAGAAGAGGTACATTCTGATTCATACTCCTTTATAGATGATGAAACCTTAGAAGTAGAATATAACAAACTGTGTGATGTCACTTTAAAAATCATAAACAAAAACAAGTTTTTGAAAACAAAGACAACACTTTTAGAAAATGAAATATATTGGCTTAAAGAAAAAGCAATAAGAATTGAAAAAGGTAAAGTTAGTAAAGAAACATGTGTGTCTTGTCAAGAACTAAAACTTGAACTAGAAACCTTAAGAACCACACAGGAAGATTTAATCAAACAAAATTCAAAGTTTAAAAAGTTCGATAAAAACATAAGTTGTGCAGATGAAATAATGAAAATGCAAAAGCTACCTCATGATAAAACAGGACTAGGCTTTATGAAACTAGGAACCTTAAGTGATTATAAGGAACAGACTGTGAATAAAACTGATTCAACCAAGTTGGACACCCACGGATCCGACGGATCCAAAAATTTGGATCCGCCAGGTATATCCAAGGGATCCGCGGGTACAGAAGTTGAACAGAAGGTTCACAAAGTCGACCGTTCCGAGTTTGTTAAAGTTACTAAGAAACCTAACAGTAGCATAACCAATAATAAACACAAACCAGCTGTATCTTTAGGAAGAGGTCAAGCTAGAAATGAATATAGAGTTAAAACGGATCAACAAAGACCTCAGATGAGTTTTCCCAAACACCCCTTTCCAAAGAGTATAGTTAATTCACAACACACTTATCAAAATAATTGGAACCAAAACATGTCTAGAAACTTTCATGGTCCTAATTATATGCCGTGGAACAATTGTCCACCTTTTCAGTACATAAACCATGATAATGTCATGTTTAACCCAAACGGACCCATGAGATATTGGGGACCAAATGCTTGAGTCTTTTATGAACTTAGGTATGCTTGAAAGTTGATCTTGAACCTGATGAGTGGATCAAAGATAGTGGGTGCTCAAGACACATGACGGGAAACAAAAATCTTTTCTCAACCTACCAAGTGTATGACGGAGGTAATGTCACATTCGGTAGCAAGCTTAAAAGTAAAATCATCGGAAAAGGTACAATCTCTCATGACTCTCTATCTATTGATGATGTTGCTCATGTAGATAATTTAGGATTTAATCTACTTAGTATAAGTCAATTATGCCGCAAAAAGTATAACGTCCTTTTCAGTGAAAATGGAAGTAAAATACTTAAAGATGGCATAACCGTAGGAAAAGGTGTTTTAAAGAATAATGTCTATGTTATGAAATTAGATAAAACACCTAAAGATAAGTTATGTCTTACCTCCTTGGACGAAAACTCAACTCTATGGCATCGACGCTTAGGTCATGCAAATATGAGGCTTATTCAATCCTTGTCTTCCAAAGAACTCGTTAGGAACCTACCCAAGTTGAAATATGACCAACACTTTTGTGATGCTTGCAAAATTGGGAAACAAATACATAGTAGCCATAAGGCTAAAAACATGGTATCTACATCTAGATGCCTAGAGTTATTACATATGGATTTGTTTGGCCCGTCGGCTATACAAAGTTATGGAGGAAATTTTTACACTTTAGTCATAGTAGATGATTACTCTAGATATACATGGACAAAGTTTTTGAAAACTAAAAATGAGGCATTTGATAAATTTGAAATTCTAAGCAAGAAAATTCAAAATCAAATAGGAAGTAATATAGTATCTATTAGAACTGACCATAGTCGAGAATTTGACAATGAAATTCAATTTGGAAATTTTTGTGATAATAATGGAATAACTCATAATTTCTCGGCTCCTCGTACACCTCAATCTAATGGTGTAGTAGAACGTAAAAATAGAACAATTCAAGAAATGAGTAGGACTATGTTAAATGAACAAAACATACCACAAAAGTTTTGGTGTCACGCTGTAGATACTTCTACATATATCCTAAATAGAGTTTTAATTAGACAATTTTTAAATAAAACTCCTTATGAAATTTATCGAGGCAAAAAGCCTACATTAGGATATTTTAGAGTTTTTGGAAGCAAGTGCTTCATTCTAAACACAAAGGACTATCTCACTAAGTTCGACCCAAAGTCGTATGAAGGTGTATTTCTTGGGTATTCACAAAACAGTAAAGCATACATTGTATTAAACAAGGAAACATCAAGAGTCGAGGAATCGTTGAACGTAACATTCAACGAAAGTCCACCTCCCTCTAAGACATCACCTTTGGTATATGATGACTTAGTTGAAAGTCAAATGGTTAATGATATTGAAAACATTGAAAACGACAATGAACCCATAAAAGGAGAAATTATTAATATTAAAGAAACTAAAAGTCATCCATTAGAAAACGTCATAGGAAAACTTAATGAAAGAACATTAAGATCCAAAGCTCAAAATGAAAGCAATTATTTTTGTTTTATTTCAACGGTTGAACCCAAAAACATAGACGAGGCAATAAAAGATGAATCTTGGGTAATTGCTATGCAAGAAGAACTAAATCAATTTATTAGAAATGATGTTTGGACATTGGTTCCTCCACCTAAAAACCAAACCATAATCGGCACCAAATGGGTCTTTAGAAATAAAATGGATGAAAATGGTATTGTATCTAGAAATAAAGCTAGGCTAGTAGCTCAAGGCTACAATCAACAAGAAGGTATAGATTACGATGAAACTTTTGCACCCGTAGCTAGACTTGAGTCTATTAGGATATTACTTGCATATGCATGTGCACATGATTTTAAGTTATTTCAAATGGATGTCAAAAGTGCTTTCTTAAATGGGTTTATAAATGAAGAAGTATATGTTGCACAACCTCCCGGCTTTGCCGACTTTGAAAAACCAAATTATGTTTTCAAACTTAAGAAAGCTTTATATGGACTTAAGCAAGCACCAAAAGCTTGGTATGATCGACTTAAGACTTTCCTAGTTGACCATAAGTATACCATGGGCCTAGTAGATAATACTCTCTTCACCAAGAAAAAGGGATCACATATTATTATAGTCCAAATATATGTGGATGACATTATATTCGGTTCAACTTGTCAAGAGTTATGCGACGATTTCTCAAAAATCATGCATGACGAGTTTGAAATGAGTATGATGGGGGAACTAAACTTTTTCTTAGGTCTCCAAATTAAACAATTAGAAGATGGGATATTCTTCAACCAATCAAAGTATATCAAAGATATGCTTAAGAAGTTTGGTCTTGAAGACTCAAAACCCATGAGAACACCCATGTCCTCCGAAACCAAACTCACTAGGGATGAAGAAAATGAATCCGTAGATAGCACTAAATATAGAGGAATGATTGGTAGTTTACTCTATCTTACGGCTAGTAGGCCTGACATTATGTTTAGTGTTTGTCTATGTGCACGTTTTCAAGAAGATCCAAAAACGTCCCATCTTGAAGCCGTTAAAAGAATATTTAAGTACATCAAAGGTACTACACACTTAGGATTATGGTATCCCAAAGGAACGGGTGTAGAAACCATAGTGTATACCGACTCAGATCATGCAGGTGACTATGTTGATAGGAAAAGTACTAGTGGAATTTGTACTTTTGTAGGATATTGTCTCACATCATGGTTCGCTAAGAAACAAACTGCCCTCGCAATCTCAACAACAGAAGCAGAGTATGTGTCTGCAGGAAAGGCGTGTCAACAAGCACTGTGGATGAAACAAGCTCTTGTCGACTATGGAATTGAACTCAACAACATTCCCATTCTTTGCGACAACAAAGGTGCTATCGATTTAAGCAAAAATCCAGTCCAACACGCTAGAACCAAACATATTGAAATACGCCATCACTTTCTTCGCGACAATGTACAGAAGGGAATCATCTCAATTGAGAAAGTTTCCTCAGAGGACAACATTGCCGATATCCTCACTAAACCACTTAAACGTGAACCTTTCAACTATCTTAGACTTGGATTAGGATTAATGGAACCTAGTGATTAGGAGAAACATTAGTATAAACATTAGTTTAGCCACACACGACACTAAACCAAAACATGTGTTCTGAATCCGCGGATCCAATCGACAACAAAGACGGATCCTTTGTATGGGATCCGCCGGATCCGCCGCATGCTAAGTTCAGTTTATTATTTAATAAACAAGAACAAGCACTATTCACTCCTCACTCCAAAACATATCACCTTACTATAACTCGACACACACTTAATCTCCATCACATTTTGGACCATTTTCTTCCACTAATTTGTGCTTCTAACATCACTGTAAGTATTCTTATCACATTTATACTCCTGATCTGCGTCTAGGATTTCCATTTCATGCACAAAACCAAACTTGGGGTATATGCATAATTCTTGAAAAATCATGAAACATATTTTGCATTATACTTAAAAACATGTTTTTCTTAGTTAGGAATTGCATCTCATAGCACATTGTCTTAATTTAACAAAAGCCCCATGAAAATTTTTCACTAAAATCTTCTAACGACTAGGTAAAATGATTTTTTCTTACATTGTTCATACAAATGCAAAAACGTTATCTTTTAGACTTCACTTGCATAATGTCTCTTGAATGCTAAAGGGAATACATAACTAATATGTATTTTCGGGTACATTCAACCGTAGCTACATTGAAATAGGAGTGTTTGGGTTATCTCTCGTTTGTAAACAAAACTTGCATAAACTAATTTTTCTTGCATCAAAAGGAGTCGAGATAACCGCACCTCCACATTGTCCCCATGTAGGCACACACTAGGAATGTTACACTTCCTTCGATCATTTAAACTAAAACTATGTCACTTTTGTACTTAGGAAAATCATGCCTCCCGCAACCAACTACGATCACAAGAAAACCGTTGACTACTTACCCAAAGTCCACAAAACCAAAGGTTTAACCGATGCCCAAATCGAAATTTTCAAAGTCTTAGAGAAAAAGTATGTTCATGAGGGTAGAGCCGTAGATGCATCTTTTTATGAAGGCACTCAACTTAGGGAACAATTAGCCGCAATTCAATTTGATTCTCTTTTAGACATAGATGAACCAATCATTCCTAGGTTCATACTTGAGTTCTATGCTAGTGTAGGTCTTAGCTCGAGTGATGAAGGTTACTTAAGTCTTCACTTTACTCTAAATGGAAATCTTGTCAACATCCCTCTTGATCAATTTGGTGAGGTCTTAGGAATTCCAAGTCAAGGTACATGTATTTATTCGGACAAATGGTCCTTAACAATCTTAGACTCCAATTTCGATAGGACGGCACCATATGCCACTCCTCTCCAATCAAAAGAAGTGATTAGGGAACATCTCTTCATTCCTAAGAACAACCCCACAAGAATGTATCGTGGTCGTGAAGTTGCTAGAGATCCATTCGCAATGGAACTTAATGAACTAAGACCCGAATTCAAGAAGATGGAGGATGTGTTAAGGGCAAATGTAATGTGCACCATAGGAAACCGTGATCATATCAACGCTTGTTTATGCCACATGATGTACAATATCTCTACTCGTCAACCCTTCAATCTTGCTTATTATGTTGCCAAACGAATGTGTGACATTCCGGTTCAAAGCAAGATTGCAATGCCTTATGGTATGCTCTTAACCCGACTTTATAGAGCCTTTGCACCCGCTCGTCCAAACCATCTAGGCTTTGTTCCGGATTACAATGAAATTGAACACACCTTCGTTCCTTTGAGTGATTTTAGGGTTAGTGTTGATAAGGGCAAACGTCCTCGTGTTCCAACATCATCCTCATCATCTTCCATGAGTGAAGATGATGGTATGCCAAATTCTAGGATTCCTCCACCCGAATACTTGAGCCATCTTCCTCCAATTCCACATGAATCCGCTGAGTATCGAAACATCAAAGGAATGGTGAAGAATCTGGGGCGTTGGATGATGAAATTACACAAGGGGATGAAGAAGTTGAAGAAGAAGCTGAGTTAATGGAGTGTTTGGTTTTAAACAATGTTGGATATTGTGTTGTTAAATTTCTATGTGTCTTGAATTTATCTGATAATACTTATTGTGTATGTGTAATAACTAACACTTGCAGGTAGATAACCATCACGGTTATCAATTTTCGGGGTTATTGCCTATGTTTGGCATAACACCTAAAACGGTAAGTTTCTAAGTATGGATTTAACTATGTGCAATCATGTGTTAATATTATCATATTTAGTTGTTTTGCTATACATATTAAATGTTAAGTAAGGTCTAGATGAATTTTCAGGTTTTCGTCGAAAAATGCGAAATATGACATATGTTCTGTTTACTTTCTTAGTTTTAGGCCTGCGGATCCCGCGGATCCCAAAATAAGGATCCGCCAAGGCTTATCGTTGGATCCGTCAAATGCAATCCTGCGGATTTGGCGGATTGAACAATAAGGTTCCGCATTTGTAACCACTTGGATCCGCAGGATTCCCAGTAAAATTATAAAACTTTTTCGACTAATCCCGACTCTTAAATCTTAGTGTTTAGTATCATTTAGGATCTATTCACTGATCATAATTCATCTTAGAATCATTTAGGAACTCTTAGAAACTTAGGAACAAAATTTCCCACCAAAATTTAAATTTTTGAATTTTAGGTGTAAGTTACCATACTGACACAAAGAAGGAACCCTTTTTAGGGATCCGTCAAATCCGTGGAAATATCAAATCATCAGATTTTCCACTATCCTCTTGTATTAACTGCATATCCAACACATATTACTCAACCAAAGCTAAATGGATTGACTTCCTTGATATGACCTGCACAAATTTTTGTTCCAAATCATTAGTAACCAACATTCTCTATTGGATTTACATCAAATCCAAACACACAGACTCACAAACCTTCTGTCTATAAATTAGCACTTTAGGATCATCTCTTCACACAACAAACACTTCCTCTCCTGTACACTTTAGATATCAGTCTTCACCATGACCAAGTCACACAACTCTTCCACATCTAGAACTCCAAGAAGAACAGCCCGCATCAGTGTTAAACCTTGTTGTTTTATCAACTTAGCAAACTCTTCATCTGAGGAAAATTCTCCTCTCAATATATCATCACCCATTGCTAGTGAAAATTTCCTTACACTCTCCACCCCAACACCATCACATGTTGTTATACAAACACCACCACCAACCATTACTCCAATGGCCTCTACTCCACCACCGGCTCCATCACAGACTGTTAGATCACCATCACCACCAAAATCACCTAAACTACAACCCTTGGAATTATTTAGGACTCCTCCTACATCACCACATCTTGATGACTTAGAAGAACTTTCACCAAAACTACCCAATCTTCCACCCATGACTTTTGAAGGTCAACAACCCATGCTTTTTCACCCGGTTTACCCGGATATCCATGGCCCTTTATACCATGATGCACAATCATCCCAACCTCAACAAAAACCTCTATCACCCACATCCACTCTAGTTGCCATTGACGAGGCAATGTGGATGAATATGCCTCACACCCAAGAAGAGATTAGTGAAGAGCTCAATCGTCTTTACACTCTCTCGGGTATGGTTGACCATCGCCTTCATGAAGCAATGGACATCCAAAACATTCTCATGAACTCCCTCCAAACACCACAACAACCATCCAACAACAACAACACCCAACCACCATCACCACCACCACCACAAAACTTGGACCCTAGTCTTCCGCCCGGTTTCTCAACTCATGATTGCGCACATTGTGAGAGAACGGCTCATTTGGCCCAAAGGACCAACATCTTGGTCCATGAGCTTCAAAACGAGATGAGGTTCATCTTGAACCATGTTCTTGAACGTTTAAACGCAATCTCTCATCCCTCTCAATAGGAGCTCTTTAGATTAGTTGTTTGTTTAGGACCTTTTTTTTTTTTTTTTGGATGTCTTCTTATTTGTAACATCATTTCACTATTGTGACTTTTGTCACAAAATTTTCAATCTATATGAATGTGATGTTTTTATGCTTATGAGTGATCAACATATTGCATATTATCATTATCATTATGAACTAACATTCCTATATTGCATACATTATGTCTTGCATATGATTACTTTAGGTACAAATTAACATCAGACACTTAGTTTGACTTTTTAAAGTCAAACATATTGAAAAGCTTGTTTGGAAGAACACTTAACAAGCATTCTATTTCTTCATTGAAGTCATTTCATAACTAACACTTCATTTGCAGCATATCATACCCTTCAATAGTATACGTTGGTACTCGAGAAGTGAGGAGTATACATCGAGGGGGAGCATCTCATAAGCATCTCATATACTAACCGTTTGTTTTGTAGATTCATGCATCAATTACTTGATTACTCCATTTAGGGGGAGTATACAACAAGGGGGAGCTCTTAAAGTTCTCAAAATCGCATTCCGCTTCGCTACTCTTTTTGTTTCGACAAAAAGGGGGAGAAAGGACTAAGTTTGCATCAACTGTGAATCATCACAGTACATACATCTTTTTTTACAAAAACTTTTCTTTAATAAACAAACTTAATATATATTTTTAAGAACTCATGCTATATTTATTCTCTTGCTCAAAAATATATCTTATGTTTTGTCATCAACAAAAAGGGGGAGATTGTTAATACAAATAGCGTCCCAAAAACGTTATTTATATTCTTTGATCTTTCATTAGTTTTGTTAATGACAAATATAAGGAATATCTTTTAGCAAATAATAAATACTAGCTTAGTCTCTTAAGTACACACTTTACACTTCACATATTAACTAAGAATTACAAGTTTAGTAACTTGTTTCCTTAAAAGGAAACTTTAATTCATAAAACATTCCATGACATCATTGTATGCATCACATACAATATCTTAGTTAGATATGCAAGCAACATAGTTGACATTTGAAGATCTTGGATGATATGGTAAGATACAACTAAGATATGGTAAGAGACAACTATTACATAGCTGTCACATCCCACGGATCCAAGTCCTATAAAGGACGGATCCCTTTTGAGGGATCCGCCGGATCCGTGAGCTGAAGATCAGCTTGCCTATAAATAGGAAGCTGATCATTTGGCTCTCTCATCACTCATATAGCTTAAACACATATATTCATTCAGTACATATCTTACTAACATCATTCATAGTTGCTTTTCACTTTGATCATCCATTTTGTAGAAAGGAGATCAAGCATTCAAGGATCTACAGAACCGTAATCCTTTAGTTGCATTACTGTGTGATCTTGTAGTTTGTTTCACACATCATATCTATCATTTGTAATCAGTGAGTGTGGTTAGTACTTTAGTCCTTAAAGTACAAAGAGTGTAGGGAGTGGTTGTACCCTTGTAAAGAACTCGACATCTAGCTTAGTGTCGGTAAAGTAATTAGGCGACGTCAGGTTGGTTCTACCTTGTGAAAGAACCCGGTGTTTAGCTTAGTACCGGAAAAGGAAGTAAGCGACGTGTAAAGGTTTTCTCCGCCTAGGAAAGGAGTTTGTTTCTTAGTGAAAGATAAACTCTCGAGTAGGAAACTCGGGGAGTGGAGTAGGGCAAGGAATAGAGTTCTTGTAGCCGAACCACTATAAACAACTGTGTCGTGTGGTTTGATCTTTCCTCTCTTTATCTTTTGTTTACATTGTGTGATTATTTATTTGTGATTGTTTCCTTTGAATTAACATATAGTAACAAAGCAAATAAAACTTTAAAAACGGTA
This sequence comes from Artemisia tridentata subsp. tridentata, assembly GCA_021014915.2. Taxonomy (NCBI): domain Eukaryota; kingdom Viridiplantae; phylum Streptophyta; class Magnoliopsida; order Asterales; family Asteraceae; genus Artemisia; species Artemisia tridentata. The sequence goes on along the minus strand of CP139501.1, from coordinate 229,918,768 downwards.
AAAAACTATTCAACCCCCCTTCTAGTTTTCCACAGAGATGTACAATCAGGTGTGAAGACAAGACAACAACTGATGTCTTCAGACCAACAAGGGCTTCTTGATGCCCTTTATGCTTCAAAGCAGCATGAGTTTTCAAACACTTGCTTGTTTGCATGTTATCTCTCTCAGGCAGAACCAAAGAACATTCTTAAAGCCCTAGATGATTCAAGCTGGGTGGAAGCTATGCAAGAGGAGCTTCTACAGTTCAAGATTCAGAAGGTTTGGGTGCTAATTGATTTACCTAAGGATGAAAAGGTAATTGGCACTAGATGGGTTTTTAAGAATAAAAGGGATGAAAGGGGAATAGTGATTAGCAATAAGGCTAGATTAGTAGCCCAAGGGTACACATAAGAAGAAGGTACAGACTATGATGAGGTTTTTGCTCCAGTAGCAAGACTTGAGGCAATTAGGCTTTTCTTAGCTTATGCTTCATTTATAGGCTTCATAGTTTATCAAATGGATGTCAAGAGTGCATTTTTATATGGTACTATTGAAGAAGAGGTGTATGTCTCACAACCTCCAGGGTTCATTGATCCTGACCATCTAGAAAAAGTGTACAGAGTAGTTAAGGCTCTTTATGGCCTTCATCAGGCACCTAGAGCATGGTATGAAACATTGGCTTCCTACTTAATTGAAAATGGATTTCAAAGAGGCAAGATTGATCAGACATTATTCATCAAGAAGCACAAGAGTGATCTTTTGCTTGTACAGGTGTATGTGGATGATATCATCTTTGGATCTACAAGGAAGGAGATGTGTTTGGAGTTTGAGAAACTTATGTATGATAAGTTTCAGATGAGTTCTATGGGAGAACTTACATTCTTTTTGGGTTTGCAAGTTAAACAATCATGTGAAGGCATATTTATTAGTCAAGATAAATATGTTGCTGAGATACTAAGGAAGTTCAACTTTGCTGATTCAAAAATGGCAAGCACACCAATGGACTCTGAGAAGCCACTTCTTAAAGATTTAGATGGAGACAATGTAGATGTACACACTTACAGATCTATGATAGGTTCTTTGATGTATCTCACATCATCAATACCTGACATCATGTTCTCTGTTTGTGCTTGTGCAAGATTTCAAGTAACTCTAAAGGTTTCTCATTTAACAGCAGTCAAGAGGATTTTTAGATATCTCAAGGGTCAACCTAGGTTGGGTCTATGGTATTCAAGGGAGTCACCTTTTGACTTGGTAGCATTCTTAGATAGTGATTATGTTGGTGCTAGCTTGGACAGAAAGTCAACAACTGGAGGATGTCAATTCCTTGGGTGTAGACTTATCTCATGGCAGTGTAAGAAGCAAAAAATTGTGGCTACTTCAACAACTGAAGCTGAATATGTAGCTGCTGCAAGTTGCTGTGGTCAAGTCCTATGGCTTCAAAACCAACTTCTTGATTATGGGTACAATTTCATGAACATTGTCATTCATATTGATAATAGTAGTACAATTTGCATCATTAAAAACCCAGTGCAACATTCTAAAACAAAACACATTGAAATAAGACATCATTTTATTAGAGATTGCAATGAGAAAAAGTTGATTCAAGTTTTCAAAATTGATTCTGAACACAACTTTGCAGATCTTCTTACAAAAGCTTTTGATGTTGGAAGGTTTCAATACTTGGTAGCAAGTATTGGAATGCTTAATCCTTAAACTTTTTAATCTGTGTGGTTTTTGTATATAAATTTTTGATTGTGCTGCTGGATTTATAAGATACTACTGTTAGTAAAAAGTTTGTGCTGCTGGTACAAATTTTTGGTTTGTTAAGTTCATATTTGTTAGTCATATCTATGATACTGCTATAAGACAAATGCTTTGCATTTTGTTTCTTGGTTTTGGACTAACATTTTCAGATATGAACATTGAACAAAAAGGAAGTTTCAAGTGAAATGGAAGCAGCAGAATGATGATATCAGTTGCTGACATAATAGGTTTATGATAGACTGAGTTTGGGAATTTATTAACAAAGGTTTACTCCTAAGTTAATTGATCCCTTAGAACTTATTTCTTGAAATCTGATTATGATATTTCACATTGAATTGATGCTTCAGTTGGTTAGATAGTAACTGACTCAACTCACTTTCTATCATTTTATACTTTTAAAGTATAATGAGAAAGTCTAAGGACATCTGATAGAAAAAACAGCTAGTAAAAGTGAATCTAACACTTGTGTTAGAGGCAACAATTGCTATGAGCTGGAAACCCTGTCAAGAAAGCCTTTTGAATAGGTTTATCTTTACACAGGCAGTTATTTATAACTGAAAAACATTGGTTCTCACACAACCAGAGGTTGCTTTAAACCGCATTCTTGATTAAGTGTCTGTTATACACTTAATCCCTTCAAAATGGTTGAAAGCAGTATGATTTTTCAATAATAAAATCATGAACATACTGCTAAGTCAAAAGTTTCTTAAAAAGGATTTTCAAAGGGACTCAGTAAAACCATCCATTGATGGATAATGAGTCAATGCCCCATGAATCACCTCTCATAGGAGTTAACACACCTAGAAGTGATGAGGGTAACACATAAACTCTTAAGGAATTGATGGCTACATGTACAACATTGTCTGAAAACAAGTTCACATTGATAGATCAGATAATGATGGGATGATGGTGAGAGATCTTCCAAACAGGGGAGGATAAAATGTTATTTGCATCTCAAGGGAGGAAATATCTCAGGAGAGGAAATAAAGCCCAAGGAAGATTAACCAAATGTAAGGAAGGAAAAGACAAGAGCATACAAGATGATGACATGGAGGTTGAAAATGACAAGAACAGAGCTGATTCTAGAGTATTATATATATTCAGAAGGGATGAAGCATTCCAAAGGAGAAAGTTCTATCTAGGTCAATTGTAGTTCACTACGTTTGTTCATCACTTGCAAAGGCATGCTGATAGATGATTTCACTTGTTGAAACAAGCATCCAAGATACACAACATCATTGCCTCTTATAATTCCTCCATCCAAGGAAATTGCACCATCTTTTAGGCTTTGTTTAAAGCTTGAAGATAGGTTCTAATATTGTCGAAGTCAAAAGAAAAATGGCAGATGAGTTACTGAGAAAGATATTTAATCTTGAAGAACAGAAGATAGCTCAGATCAAGAATCTGACTACAGAAATGTTTGAAAGATTCTCACAATCATAATTTAATTCAGAAAACATGTTGAAAAGGATTCACATGTTTAGGGGAGGATTGTTGGGAATTAAATATTCTGAAGATTAGTATCGGGAATTAAAGGATTACAAAATCAGTTCTACTCAAAGAAATACTCTAAGTATCATTCTACTGCTAGTGCATTTGATTCTACTGCTAGCGTTAAACATTCTACTGCTGAATGATGCTGCTGCTAGTGAAGAAGATTCTACTGCTGAGTGGATAACTATTGAAGTATTCTACTGCTGGTTGGATAAGAATACAAAGATATTATGTGTATAATAGTCAACAATACACGGTAGATAATATCTTTAGACAAAGTGTTCAGTAACAAGTTGTAAAAACAGATACATGTTGTATCTTAATGACTGACACTCTCAAGCATGTGTTCGATTAGACTTGACAATATTGTAAAGATCTCTCTTGGACTATAAAAGAGAAATCTTAGACTAGATATTATGTGTGCTTAATTTATGTTGAATATCTGTTAAGAGAATAGAACAAACATAACAATATCATAAGTGATAGAAACATAAGATTCAAGGTTTTGTAACCCTAGTAATAGTGAAGATCACTCGTATTATTGTGAATAATATTGAATTGTTTGGTGATAAACTTTCTTTGTTCATTGTTCTATAACAAACAAAATGGTTCCATTTCCATATCCAAATAACCTTCTAAGTGTGGTTAAGTAGATTCCGCATACTTAATCATATTAACTCAATATATCATATAAGCAAAGCAACAAAGGACTAACACCCTTATAGTGTATCGAATCCAGCTCCTCAGTATATGTAGCAGATATAGCGTTTTTTATAGTTTTAACACATAACACCAAACAAGTTAAATTGTGATGCCACTATTGGGATTTGATAATACTAGTAAACCATTTACTACGAGTACGCAGTGGATGGATCTAGTTTAGTCTTATAGATTAACAAATAAATAAACACATATTATTTACTAACCTTTGTCAAATAAATAAATAAATAAATAATTGACGCGTCCTTGATCTTGATTCTTGAAACCGAAGTGATTAAGATATCACCTCTAACGAGTACACACACTACACGTCAAACGAGACACGTTAGGATGCTAGTTCTTGCTTTAGGTATACAAGCTAACACCTCGTGTTGTTGTATAAAACACCACACGATCCAAATCCCTAAGAGGGATACGTTTGGATCAAGCCTTGTAGGAGAAGTAAACCAAAACTAGAAACCCTAGTTAGGGTTTAGTACTAGACGAGCAAGGAAGAAGAGAAACCGAGCAAGTATGGTGATCGGTTAGGGTTTTGGTTTGGTTTCCCCGAGAGAGAGAGAGAGAGAGATTTGGTTTGGTTGCCCCGAGAGAGAGAGAGAGAGAGAGCCGAGACCTTAAGGGTTCGGTTTAGGGTTTATATGGTGTGTCGTGTGAAGGAGCCAAGAATGAGACCAAGGGGGTGTTTAAATACCGAATAAACTTGTTCTCCAAGCGTTGTCTTCCATCTCCTCTAGTTAGCCAAAGTCGACACCCTCCTAGATCCTTTTATGGCCAGCCACAAGGGAAGGATGACGAGGGTTTGGTGTTTCCGACACTTAAGTCCATCTCTTTCATTTAACGAGAATATAGTTGGTTTTAAAACGTCTAACGGAAACTAACAGTCGTTAAATTCATTTCGTGAAACATATAATACATTTAATAAATATATAAAACACACACACACACACACACACACACACACACACACATATATATATATATATAGATATTATATAATAAACGTGTTCTTCGGGTATACGTGTGTGCCCCAATAGGTCACGTATTTCTTAGCCGTATAAATGATTACGTTGACAAGCACAAACCAACAGTTTTGGGATTTTATTTCTTGGAGTGTTTTGAGACATTCTATCAAAAAACCGTACGGACCCTACTTTTGACCGTTTGAGGCCTTTCTGCTTGGAATCTGTTCGGTGGTGTCAACCACCAAAAATGAAAAAACAAACCACTATCGCGTGGTGGAGTGGTACTTCACCACAATAGTGACAAGTGTAACAATCGTCATCGCAAGTATTAATGCCACATCAGATGACCATGCGTGAGGCTTACTCTTGTTACATTCGGTCTAATAAGAAAACAAAAATTAAAGTGTCTATTCACACCAATACGCGTTTCTATCCATCTACACATTCCTCAACAGAAACCAACCATTGAATTCAATATAAACATCACATTTTCTCATCTCTCAACACAAATTTCGTTTCATATTAACTAGTTTTCGCAATGCAAATAAACAAACCATCGTGTTCATCTTCACCATCCAATCTTCTTAACCAACAAGAACACAATAACCTTATTGACCAATCTTTAGCTAGCATTACCTTCAAATTCAACCAATCCCTTCACCTTGATCACAATAATAACATTAACTCGTTGCTAAAGACTGATGACGAGGACGAGAAAGCATATTTAGATTGTGAAGACAACGAAGAGTACTTCAGCCACGAAAACGACGAAGAATTTACATTTATGTATCTAGGTGAAAATAATACACCTATTCCAGCAGACAAAGCATCGAAAAACAAAGATATCCATCCAATATTTCCATTATTCGATCAAAATTTATTATCTCATGAAGAACAAAAACAACTTCCTTCTAATCCTCAAGTAAATAAAGTTTTCATTGAATCACATCGAGTAGCATTGTCTTCCACGTCAGATTACGACAACATAGAAAGCATTGCTATGGGACCATACTGCACGTGGAAAAAACAGCCTCCTAAGCTAAGTAAAAAAAGCAACTCGACAGGTTTTTCTAAGCTATGGAGGCTCAAAGATAAAGTTGGTCGCAGTAATAGTGATGGTCGAGATGCGTTTGTTTTCTTAAAGAAGTCTGTTAGGAAGGCTGTAGGAGGATCGTCTTTGAAAGGCAATGGTGGAAAAAGGAAAGGATTAAAGGCCGAAAATGGAAAGTTTTCGGGGCATGAAGTGTATCTAAGGAAGAGAGCACAGGGTGAGGAAGATCGACGACGGTCTTATTTACCTTATCGGCCGGAAATTATGGGGTTTTACACTAATGTTAATGGTGGTTTAAGTAAAAATGTACATCCATACTAAGTGTTAAGTATGAAATAATAGTACTATTAACTAGAACTAGTACAAACAGTGCCTTCGCCGGCGCCATTTTTTGCTTAACGCCGACGTCATGACGTCGGCATAATGAGGTACCGACGTCATGACGTCGGCACAAACTTGTCGAGAATGCTACGTCGGGACTTAAGTTCCCGACAAACAATACCGACGACAATGTGGGACCCACATGATTTTCCGGTCAAACATTCTTGTGGTTCGACAATAGTTTACCGACGCCAAGTCGTCGGTATAATACTAAATAATTAACGATTTAATTAACAAAGCTAATTAAAGTCAACGAAAAGTCAACATTTTGTACATAATACCGACGACATGACGTCGGTATTATTTACAATAGTCAACGAAAAGTCAACATTTTGTAAATAATACCGACGTCAAGACGTCGGTATTATTTGTATTGGTCTATAAGTTATATATTTTACCGACGACATGGCGTCGGCGGCATATTAACATTGTATATTATACCGACGACATGTCGCCGGTATTTAAGTTGTATTGCAGCTGCACAGCAGCCTGAGCAGCTGCAATTCCCAGATTTTTGCCGCAAAAATCTACACATTCCCACCTTTCTAACCTGCACATTCCATTCCAATCCAATACATCCAACGGCTAAAACGGCTATAAACTTTATAATGGCTAAAACGGTTATATATAACCACTAAACACTTAATAAACTTTACAAAACGGCCATAAACTTTATAACACCCTCAAAATACATTATAAAGTTTACATAACGGGTGTTATAATCGCTAAACGGGTGTTATAATCGCTAAACCTAGCTACTATATGTACAAATGTTGCAATATCCGCAATGTTCAAAGATAATAAGATTCGGGTCATCAAAATATAGTTTCAAAGATAAAAACAACACAAAATAACACATAATATATACCTCTACGGCCCCTCGTCGTCATCCTCATCATCATCATCACTCTCGCTGCGAGAGCCACTCTCGCTGCCAGAGCCACTCCTGCTCCCGCCTGAGCCACTCGCACTCCCGCCTGCGCCGCTCCCTCCCGCGCCACTCCCACTGCCGCCTCCTGCGTCACCTCGAGAACCAACCTGGCTAATAAACGCCTCCCATTGCGGGTTGGTCGAGACAAAACGCGTGATGCATGGTTTTGCGACCTTACAACAGGTTTTACCTCTCGAGGGATCTTAAGAGGCTTGCAATCCCCACCAGGCAGTGTACCTGACCGATGTAGTATAGTGAAGTGGCAAGTACCGGGGGATTGATCGTTCTCTAGGGGAATAGTGTCGTTAGGATTGAAAAACTACTCTAATAGGTCTAAGGGTGAGGGAAGATTCTTTTTGTATTTTTTTTTTTTTTTATGAAAGCAAGTAAAATCTCGGGTTTGAAGGAGTGGGCGGAATTAGTTGCTAGTCAACTAACCCAAATAACTACAGTTGCAAATAAAATAAAATAACTGAAAATGAAAAGGTCGTGGAACTTTGGTATGTGCTTAATCACATACCTTTTCTTGACCAAAACCGGACCCAAATAGACCAAAAACCCGACTAAAATGCCAAATATATTGTGTTTTTGTGTTTTTACATATGCAGGCACGGATATCGAAGAAAAGGAAAAAAACAAGCAAAGACCGGGAAAACGAGCACGAGATTGGAAGAGTGTTCGAAAGCCGAGGCCGGGGAAGTCAAACAGTCAAAGTACGCTCAAATGGTCAAGAATAGCCCTCCAATTATCTAAGATTGTCAAAAGTATCCCTTGGGAAATATTATTGGAAGATGGCAGAATTAGTCCTCATGGTTTCAGAAAATACAAATTTGGTCCTTGTGATTGTTATCTAAATCCTAAACCCTATATTAACTATCCGGATTTTTCCTAACCCAATAACCCATCTAGCCCACTTAAATTCCACAAGCCCATCTCCCAATTAATCACAACCAGCCCACCACAAAAACCATTACCCGACCCAACCTAAAATACCCGGGGTCAAAAGCTATATCTAACCGGTCAACTAAATAAAAAATAAACCCACACACTTAAACGCGCCCAAATATTCACCCTCTACCCAGATTTCACTGTGGCAAGAACCCTAGACTTACCGTACACTTCAATTACCTCAATCCATCAAATTAACCCTTACTTAAATTGCTTCTAGAAGACTGACGCACGTGTCAGAGAGTGTCAGACGCTAGGGATTGCCAGCATGGACTAACGAAGCAATTTGATTGGGTATGACACCTCATTGCTTTCATCCAAGGGCTAATAATAGAAGATTGATGATCAAGATGAAAGGAAGGGTTGAGATGATTCTGAAGACCCTGAGCTCAGGCTATAAAAGCCCTCACTCACTCACGATTTGATGGTTAGCTAGTTAGTAGTTAGTTTTCTTAGGAGTAGGAGTAGATTAAATTTAGTTATAAGCTTTAGATAATTGTATTTCTGGTTTAAAAACTTTGTATTGAATTCCAGTTGTAATAATATTTTAGTTTGATTTTTAAAATTTCTTTCCATTTAAATTTCACTGCAATTTAATTTCTCAAATCTGTTTCTAAGTTTGAATTTACTACTCTCTAGATCTCATTCAAGCTAAATAATAGCTTGTTGTGAGATTTGTTGCCTTATTTCTGTTTTAAATAGTTAAAAGGACTCTGGTCAATGAAAGTCAACTCGGGTAAAGAGATGATGTTCATGGTGGTTTATGGTGATTCTGAGGTCGTATTTGAGCCTATCTAAAAGATAGGTTTTGGTTGGAGTGCTTCCTATGTTAGTAAGGGTTTGAAAATTCCTTTTCCATTTTAAATTTCATATTCATTTTAGTGGCATATTAGTTTAGTTCTGCTGAGAAGTGCTTTGATTACTGTTCTTTTGATCTTGTTTGATTATGAGTTGCTAGTTTTAGTTGTTTCAATCTGAGCTTGCTGATATTCTGTTGCATTGATTATTTGTTTCTATCTGATTTTGCTAGAATGTTCTGTCTCAATTAGAATGTTTGGATCTGTTTGTTTAATGCTGCTGTAGTTGTTGTTTTGTGGTAATAATTGCATAATTCAGTCACTTAGAGTAATATTAGAGTAAATCAGCATGAAAGTTAGGAGCTACTTCATTAAATATTCAAAGTAGATTTTCATAATTAGTTAACTGTTAGAGTAGTATAAAACAGTTAGTATAATTATAGATATAGTTGCATAATAGTATAAGTTAGCTTAATCTAGTGTGAAATTAGCTTAATACAGCATGTAGGATAAGATTAGATTGTTAGAATTTGGATTTGGTCAAAGTAGTGTAAGCATAAACAAGTCAACTGGTTCATCATCAGGTGTCTCTTAGACACCTGATCTCAGGCAAAATTAGTGCATCAATTGAAGGTTTGTGATAGGATTTTAAATGTTTTTATAATCTCAGTAGTGCTATAGAGATTTTGCCCCCATTAGGTTTCAAATATTAGCTTGTTAGGTGCTTATTAAGTAGCTAGAAAGTAGGGTGTTAGGGCTTCAATTTCTGTTTAATATCTGCTGCTGCTAATGTGCTTATCTGCTTTAATTGTTGCTTAATCTGACTTATTCTAATTTCATTGTGCTTATTGGAGTTTTTTTCTTTCATGTTTGAGCTTTGTAAACTGATTTGAGCTTATGTGGCTTATTTTGGCTTATTTGCTTATTCTGAATAAGCTCAATGTATTTTTTTCTGGCTTATTGGCTCATTGTTTTTATTTTTCCTAGAAAGTAGATTTAATTTTCTAAAATCCCTGAAAATACCAGATTTATTTGAGCTTGTTTGATATTTCATTTGATTTTTCTTAGATTAAATCTATTTTTAATAATATAAAAAGAAAAGAAAATAAAATAAAGTCTGTGTTGTCATTTTTGGTCCCTAGAGTTTCTGTTTAAGTTTAATTCGTGCCTAGTTAGTGTTTAATATTAAATCAGTTTGTTTATTGTCACATTTAGTCCCTGTCTTTTATAAAAACGTTTTCAGTTTTAATAAAGTTCCAGAAATTACAGTTTTAGTCCTTGTCTTTTGTTTCATAACATTTTTAGTTTTAAACAAGTTTCCAAAAGTACATTTTCAGTCCCTTTAGTTTTTATAAACTTTTTCTTTATTTTCTTTTATAAAATTAGTTTTATTAAGTTACATTTTCAGTCCCTTAGGTTTTTATTTTTTTTCATTTTAGCATTAATTCACTATTAATTTTTTAAATCTCGGGATTAGCCCGGGATTTGCGTTATTTGATTTCTTTTACATTTTATTCATCATTCGTGCTCTTATTTGTTAACGTAAATTGTTTTTTACTATATTTTAGTGTAAACAAAAAAAAAAAAAAAAAAAAAATATTCACTTTCAATTATTCACTTCACATTTTCACGACTCCGAATCGACTTAAACGCCGTCAAACCTTCGTTGGGAGAACGACCCGGGGAAATTGTATTCGTTACAATTTCTTTGAAAAACAAAAATAAACAAAAACAAATACAACATCAATAAAATGGCGCCGCTGCCGGGGAAGGCTTGAAACGTTGTCGTTGATTCGTATCGTATTTTGTGTATTGAAGAACCTTCCCCGTGGAAGTTATCGTCTTGTTTTGTAAATAAATTGTTTTTGAAAAATATAAAAAAATAATAAATAAAAAACCATTTGAATACTTGTCACCAAGTATTCACAATACCAAAAAAAAAAAAAAAAAAAAAAAAAAAAAAAATCGAAAAATCAAAAATAATTAAAAAAAAAAAAAAAAAAAAAAAAAAAAAAAAAAAAAAAAAAAAAAAACCATTAATAAACATCCTCGGTCTTCCGTTGAAGGAGGGCGGTTGTAAACCATTCCGAATAAACAACAAAACAAATCGTGAAATTAAACGTTATCGGACTACTTTATTACTACAACCTAATTACGGGGTTTAAGGAAGCTTGACATTAAATTGTCGAGCTGAAGAAGGCGGGTTTTTAAGCATCTTCGGAGCTACCTTTGCCTTCCCGCCACGCTGCGCGTAGTTTTAAAGGAAACGGTTACGGTTAACGTAACGGTTACCAAAAAGAAATATAATATAATTTTTCTTATAAAAATATAAAAACCCAAAAATATTTTCTTTTTCAATTTGATTTTTGTTTTTTATGTTTGAAAAACCAAAAAGAATCTCCGTTATCCTCTTCATGTTTGATTCTTTTCTTTTACCCTCTATACCGTTTGATTCTTGATCTTCTTACCCTCTAAAGTTTGATTCTTCTTCTCACACCCTCTTATGTTTAATTCTCATGGATCCTAATTGTTTTAAGTGCGGAGAACCCTTCTTCGGAGGATTGTGGTTTGGTGTACGTGCGAGCAATGTGGTAGTGATATTCATGATGGCGTTTGTTTGAATTGTAATTCTCCCGAATATGTTCACAATTCGTTTAACAATTTTTCAAACGTTCCCGATTATTATCCGACCACCACCACCACCACCACCTTCGTTCACTTGTTTTAGTTGTGGAAACCCATCCAATGAAGGAGTACCTTGTGGACAGTGTTTTTGTAATCAATGTGGATACACGAATTGTATATGCTACGTCCCGAGTGCTGAAACGTCTTATGCTTGTGATACGAGCTTTGATAATTATCCTCAAAACGATTTCAATCTTCCTTTTCAAAACTCGTATGAGCAAGTACCGTATTATAATGGTGATTCATTTCATAGTTCGTCAAATTTTGAACATTGTGGGGGATCGTTTGAAAATTCTTATTATGAGCCAAATTCATGTTTCGATTCTCATGGTTTTAATCAACCCTCACAAAATCCCGGCAATTGTTCGAATCAAGATAAAATGCGCGAAATTGAAAGACTTTGGGAAGACTTCCAAGAAGTTAAGAGATTGGTGATTAAACACTATACTTCTACTCCCGATCCTCATGAGAAGTCTATAGAAGAACTACTTGCCGAGGAAAAAGAGGCTAATTTTCGGAAGGCCTTACAGCAATGTGCTGACGAGGAGATACTTGTGTCATTCAACGTTTTCCCTCAAATTTCACCTATCTTTCCTCCCGTAGAACCCAAGGACTCTTTAATAATGGGGGACGAGCATCTAAACACTATTCCGGCAACGGAATCGGACGAATTCCAAAAGTCTAGTGTTGAGAACCTCGTCCCAATCCAAAGTGAGTCCGGGGAAAATTCTAACGGTGATTGTGATTTTGTTGAAAATGATCGTTTTGATAATCTCGTTGATACGAATGATGAGCCGTATGATGATATTCATGTTGAGAAGAACGATGATGAGATGTACTCCGATTCCGACAATGACGATTCGTTATCTTGTGGAGACATCGAGTATGTTGATGAGGTACCTTCTGAGCTCGTCAGCTTAGAAGAAGAGAATGAAGAAGATAATGATACTGAAATCCAAGATGATGTTCTTCGTGAGAAATTATCTACAATTTATCTTCTCATTTCTAAGATCGAGGCATTACATGATCCTCCGACTTCTTCATTTCCTATCCCCGATATGGATAGTGATTTCTTACCCGAGCTTGAAATTTTTCGATTTGAAGAGACGAGTAGTGGCAATCCCATTATTCATGATATCTCTCTTCCGGATTATGAGCGTTTTGATTTTAAAATCGACTCTGAACTTAATAATCTCTCCGATAATCCGTCTCGTGACCCTCTTTTAAAGGATGTCGATCGATTTCTTGCTTCGGATGACTCGATACCACCGGGTATTGAGAATGACGAGAATGGTCTTATTGAAGAAATTAATGATGATGATTTACTTTCTGAGGCTGATTCATTTATATTTGATTTACCATCTTCTCGTCCACCCGCGAAACCACCGGATGTAGATTTTGAATCCAATGCAGAAGAGGATATTTTTGGAGTGGTGGACGAGAATTCTGAACATGATGTTCCGATGCTTGATATTTTTCCCACCCAACCCACCCGTGATTCCAATGATGTTTATGCTTTCACCATCCGAGTGTTTCACCCATTCTTCACTTATCCCCTCATTTCTCCATCTTTCCACTCCTCCGGGAGTGAGGATACCGTCTTCGACCCCGGCATCTCCGTTCTTCGTGCCGGGTGTCCGTTCCTCTTGCTTCCCCATGGACAAATAAATTCGGGGTCGAGTCAAGCTCATGTGACTCGGTTACCAAAAACAAGCGCTTCGTGGGAGGCACCCCATGCTTATCCTTCTATCTTCTTTCTATTTTCTTTCTAATAAGTGAGTGAGGAGGGTTTCCTCTTCCGTATCTTGTGTTTCGTGTTTTCTGTGCTGTGTCCAGGAATGCCCGATGATGAAGACTCTCGTGCTCGTAGTTTCCTTCACGCTACTCGAGTTTCATCATCCGTTGCTCATCCGATATCCTAAATCTTATCGTTTTGCATCTATCTTTTGGCATAATTAATAAACGGCCTTAGATTTTTGTAGGGATACCCTTACCTTTAAGACATTGAGGACAATGTCTCGTTCTAGTCTGGGGGGGTAATCTGTCGATTTGATTTTTGCCTTGCATTTTTGCCGTTTTCTCATGCAACCCCGTTTTTCCTCCAAAATTGAAAAAAATCCAAAAAATGAGAAAATTTTAAAAAATTTTTGCAAAAATATAATAACTTTTGACATTTTTGTTGATTTTCCGCTGGAGAGAGTAGGAATAAAATTCTGACTTGATCGGGCGTGTTGAGCCCTAGCTTGTTCCCTTAACCATTTATAATCTATAAGCTTGTGCTAGTCTTTTACACAAGGAGCTAGAAAACGCGAATTCTTTTTAAGAGTTTGCAAGTTCCCGTATCGACTTTATATATGCATGGCTTGATTATAAGGCTAAGCATTCGCGGATCTTATTACTTAAGATTTTAAATTTGCGAAGAACGAGAAATGATAGAGTTGTTTATAAGTTAGATTGCTAAACGTGGAGTAGTTGGATCTCTTTAGAGCTCATCAAAGTTACTTGTGGCTTTTTGTTCCCATCAGCTTGTTTCACTCAAAAATAGATAAATAGGAATAATTAAAGCTATTTTGGTTTTGGCGAAATTTAGTTTTTATTTCTTCCGTAGAGAATCCTTGCTTATGGAAGTTGGGTACACATCAAGGTACTGTCAGTGTTACGGTGTAATAGACTATTCCATCTTGCCGGCTCACAACCGATGTTGGGATTGTTATAAAAGCCGTAGGACTCGGGATTTGGCAAAATATATAATGAATAATATATAATAATAATCCAAAGCCATAAAAAGTTTTCTGCATCTTGCCGGTTCGCAGCCGATGTTGTAGACTTCTAATAAAGGCAGAGGAAAAATTCCAAGGTCATAATAGACTATCACATCTTGCCGGTTCGCAGCCGATGTTGTGATTGTTATAAAGGGCCAAGGATCAATAATAATATGTGCTTAATAATGTTAAAAATGTCAAATTTCGACTCCGGGGGTGTCCTAATAAAGGCTTCCGTCTCTGGACTCGTAGATGAGTTGTTTCGGTCGCAAATAAAAGGGATATCCTCAAAATCGTGTTAAATCAGAGACCTTGATGTGGACCTCATTTTTGTATGCAACGGTTTTCGAGGGAAGATTTGGAAACTACTTAGCGTCTAAACTAAGGTATCTTTATCGGATTAAAAATTTTCGAAACGAGAACTTGAAGAAATTCATTCTCACCAAAAATAAAATAAATAGAGGAAAATAGGAGATTGGGAACAAAGAGTCCACAATTAGCTTTCTGGGTAGTGTTGGCAATCTAACTTGTAAATGGCAATGATCTCGTTTTTAAGCTTAGTTTGGGGATTTGTGAAAAATCGGGGACGACGAATTTTATCCGTATGGTCACTTCTCTATGAGTTGTGTTTCTACTCTATGACCCTAAAAATTATCATTAGATAATGATTGTCAACAAAGCCGTCACATGAATAATAAGAAAATACAAAAATAGAATAAAAGGAAAATCGGGGAGTTTTTAGAACTTAAGATTTCTTGATCTCTTTTGAAAATTTTGCTACTTCTCAAAGTTAGTAAAAAGAGATTGGAAATTTTCGGTTTCAAAAACGTGTTTTATAACATTGCATGAGGACATTGCAATAGCTTAGTCTGGGGGATTTTGGTATGTGCTTAAACACATACCTTTTCTTGACCAAAACCGGACCCAAATAGACCAAAAACCCGACTAAAATGCCAAATATATTGTGTTTTTGTGTTTTTACATATGCAGGCACGGATATCGAAGAAAAGGACAAAAACAAGCAAAGACCGGGAAAACGAGCACGAGATTGGAAGAGTGTTCGAAAGCCGAGGCCGGGGAAGTCAAACAGTCAAAGTACGCTCAAATGGTCAAGAATAGCCCTCCAATTATCTAAGATTGTCAAAAGTATCCCTTGGGAAATATTATTGGAAGATGGCAGAATTAGTCCTCATGGTTTCAGAAAATACAAATTTGGTCCTTGTGATTGTTATCTAAATCCTAAACCCTATATTAACTATCCGGATTTTTCCTAACCCAATAACCCATCTAGCCCACTTAAATTCCACAAGCCCATCTCCCAATTAATCACAACCAGCCCACCACAAAAACCATTACCCGACCCAACCTAAAATACCCGGGGTCAAAAGCTATATCTAACCGGTCAACTAAATAAAAAATAAACCCACACACTTAAACGCGCCCAAATATTCACCCTCTACCCAGATTTCACTGTGGCAAGAACCCTAGACTTACCGTACACTTCAATTACCTCAATCCATCAAATTAACCCTTACTTAAATTGCTTCTAGAAGACTGACGCACGTGTCAGAGAGTGTCAGACGCTAGGGATTGCCAGCATGGACTAACGAAGCAATTTGATTGGGTATGACACCTCATTGCTTTCATCCAAGGGCTAATAATAGAAGATTGATGATCAAGATGAAAGGAAGGGTTGAGATGATTCTGAAGACCCTGAGCTCAGGCTATAAAAGCCCTCACTCACTCACGATTTGATGGTTAGCTAGTTAGTAGTTAGTTTTCTTAGGAGTAGGAGTAGATTAAATTTAGTTATAAGCTTTAGATAATTGTATTTCTGGTTTAAAAACTTTGTATTGAATTCCAGTTGTAATAATATTTTAGTTTGATTTTTAAAATTTCTTTCCATTTAAATTTCACTGCAATTTAATTTCTCAAATCTGTTTCTAAGTTTGAATTTACTACTCTCTAGATCTCATTCAAGCTAAATAATAGCTTGTTGTGAGATTTGTTGCCTTATTTCTGTTTTAAATAGTTAAAAGGACTCTGGTCAATGAAAGTCAACTCGGGTAAAGAGATGATGTTCATGGTGGTTTATGGTGATTCTGAGGTCGTATTTGAGCCTATCTAAAAGATAGGTTTTGGTTGGAGTGCTTCCTATGTTAGTAAGGGTTTGAAAATTCCTTTTCCATTTTAAATTTCATATTCATTTTAGTGGCATATTAGTTTAGTTCTGCTGAGAAGTGCTTTGATTACTGTTCTTTTGATCTTGTTTGATTATGAGTTGCTAGTTTTAGTTGTTTCAATCTGAGCTTGCTGATATTCTGTTGCATTGATTATTTGTTTCTATCTGATTTTGCTAGAATGTTCTGTCTCAATTAGAATGTTTGGATCTGTTTGTTTAATGCTGCTGTAGTTGTTGTTTTGTGGTAATAATTGCATAATTCAGTCACTTAGAGTAATATTAGAGTAAATCAGCATGAAAGTTAGGAGCTACTTCATTAAATATTCAAAGTAGATTTTCATAATTAGTTAACTGTTAGAGTAGTATAAAACAGTTAGTATAATTATAGATATAGTTGCATAATAGTATAAGTTAGCTTAATCTAGTGTGAAATTAGCTTAATACAGCATGTAGGATAAGATTAGATTGTTAGAATTTGGATTTGGTCAAAGTAGTGTAAGCATAAACAAGTCAACTGGTTCATCATCAGGTGTCTCTTAGACACCTGATCTCAGGCAAAATTAGTGCATCAATTGAAGGTTTGTGATAGGATTTTAAATGTTTTTATAATCTCAGTAGTGCTATAGAGATTTTGCCCCCATTAGGTTTCAAATATTAGCTTGTTAGGTGCTTATTAAGTAGCTAGAAAGTAGGGTGTTAGGGCTTCAATTTCTGTTTAATATCTGCTGCTGCTAATGTGCTTATCTGCTTTAATTGTTGCTTAATCTGACTTATTCTAATTTCATTGTGCTTATTGGAGTTTTTTTCTTTCATGTTTGAGCTTTGTAAACTGATTTGAGCTTATGTGGCTTATTTTGGCTTATTTGCTTATTCTGAATAAGCTCAATGTATTTTTTTCTGGCTTATTGGCTCATTGTTTTTATTTTTCCTAGAAAGTAGATTTAATTTTCTAAAATCCCTGAAAATACCAGATTTATTTGAGCTTGTTTGATATTTCATTTGATTTTTCTTAGATTAAATCTATTTTTAATAATATAAAAAGAAAAGAAAATAAAATAAAGTCTGTGTTGTCATTTTTGGTCCCTAGAGTTTCTGTTTAAGTTTAATTCGTGCCTAGTTAGTGTTTAATATTAAATCAGTTTGTTTATTGTCACATTTAGTCCCTGTCTTTTATAAAAACGTTTTCAGTTTTAATAAAGTTCCAGAAATTACAGTTTTAGTCCTTGTCTTTTGTTTCATAACATTTTTAGTTTTAAACAAGTTTCCAAAAGTACATTTTCAGTCCCTTTAGTTTTTATAAACTTTTTCTTTATTTTCTTTTATAAAATTAGTTTTATTAAGTTACATTTTCAGTCCCTTAGGTTTTTATTTTTTTTCATTTTAGCATTAATTCACTATTAATTTTTTAAATCTCGGGATTAGCCCGGGATTTGCGTTATTTGATTTCTTTTACATTTTATTCATCATTCGTGCTCTTATTTGTTAACGTAAATTGTTTTTTACTATATTTTAGTGTAAACAACAAAAAAAAATAAAATAAAAAAATATTCACTTTCAATTATTCACTTCACATTTTCACGACTCCGAATCGACTTAAACGCCGTCAAACCTTCGTTGGGAGAACGACCCGGGGAAATTGTATTCGTTACAATTTCTTTGAAAAACAAAAATAAACAAAAACAAATAAAACATCAAACTTATATGGGGAGAAATGTGTTTACTTAGATTTCCTTACTCCCTAACTATCTTTTACCGGTTGATTAGTGTGTATTAATTGCGTGGATGACGGGTGTATTCCTTAATACCAATCGTGGGGTGGCGTACGTACTTCCCCAACTCTACAAGCTCCTACTTCACTCCTATGTCGAGCCGGCTAAGAAGCTCCTAACATGGGATCACTAGAATTCGCTCATGCATTAAATACAACCATAATAACCTTAGTACGCATTGGTTCATGTTTCTTAAGACGTTCAAGCAAATTACCGTATAGGAGGTTAGCCAGTTTTCTTAAGCCTAACATCGATAAACAATCATCCAATACAATTAATAACACACTAATAACCAATAATCAATAGTTAGGTTTCATTAGATCTAAGCAAACACAAGATAAATTTAGCCTAGCATGTTAATTAAAAGACAAGAACAAGATATAATCAAACAACACATAGACATATTGAATGATTAAATGATTACTTATCTTTAATTAAACATGGGAGATCCAAGGGTGTAAAATCCTTAAAAATGGCAGAAATTCGTCTTAGGGTTTCTCCTCACAAAGTTGCACACTAATGACTAAAAATTGCAAAACTATATATAGAGTTTAGGGGCTGACGGCGTCACGTTGTAGGAGGTGACGCCGTCACCTCGCCGTGGCTAGGGTTCCCGGATGGTCTTCCTGACGCCGTCCCTTTTTAATCCTCCAAAATCCGCTCTGGCCTATCAAGGGTTGACGCCGTCAGAATAGTGTTTGACGCCGTCTCTCTTTAACTTAAACCGTGATGGCCTTGATCACCTTAAAGGGTGACGCCGTCAAACTTTCCATTGTAAAACTCTCTGGCGCGTCACGTGTATTTTGTCATATCCACCTCTTTTGCCAAGCCATGACGCCTTCAGGAGCAATCCTTGACGCCGTCAAGTGTACTTTTCCAGCAGCTTTGGAGACTTTGTCGTTTTCTTCACTTTTATGCTCCAAAAACGTCCAAAATACTTCCTTTTCCAGATTTCTTCTCCAAAGTACCTAAAATGACAAAAGGAACGATTTAGGGCAATATTTGATCAAATAAATACGATTTAGGGCTTAAATGACCCCCTAAAAGCGGTACACTTTTCGCTTCATCAAATACCCTTACACTTGAGATTTGCTTGTCCTCAAGAAAATGCGCTTTTATTCTAATCAAAATACAAGTTAGGGGTCATTTAACGCTAATATAAAAGTAATTACAACAAATAGTCGTTCCAATTTAATGATAATAAGCACGGAGATTACACACTAGCACCTCACAAGTAGTGTTTAGATACTCACATCTCTCAGGTGTCATAAAAGTATATCTCATAAATGAAAACGGATAATATCTCTCACTACCTGTCATAGCAAATAGATTACCATAGGCTTGGGAAAGGATCAAAGACCTCCTCCACTAGGCGTAAGCACCTAAGATAAACTATCAAAGAGGGATTTTAAATGGGTTATAACGTTAGGTGTAGGGATATGATAAACACGGATTTGTTGGATAAAGGATATTTTACTGGTGGCGAGTTAAAAATCTTGATTAATTATATGTACAATATGGCGTTGCTAAGCCAAGACTAGACTCGACTTAAGCTAATGAAAGAAATAACAAAAACATAAAATAAACATAAAATGAAACGGGATGGTAGTCCGTATGTTTTTTCTACTTTTCTTTTTCTCTTTTTTTTTTTTTTTTTTTTTTTTTTTTTTGTATTTTTCTTGATTTTTTCCATTTTTTTTTCATACACTCTTGCCCTACCATCCAAAATAATACATCATAGGGGCGTTGCATTCCCCTTACACTTGAACTTTTACATAACTTTACAAATAACTATTCTAATGACTCGAATTAAGATAATCGAAACACTTGGAGTACTTTTTTAAAATATTTAGCACATATGGGGTAATAATGGTGTTCTTCCCCATTACTCCATTACACTAGTACTTTACCCATGAGTCCCAATCGTCCCAAAACAATATGTACAAGGATATGACTCGACTTAGCAACCATGTAATCAATTAGATAATTAACTAAGGGTTTAAACAAATGTTGTCACAATAATGCACTAAAGATGAGTGCATACAAGGTAGGCTAAGGCGATTTGGGTGTACATTTAAGTGGGGTGTAACAAATTCTTCCTTTAAGTAAAATGCTTAAAGGTCGAAACGAAAAGATAGGCTCTGAGGGGTGTACTAGGGGTATCGTGTACTAAAAATGAGTACAACGCAAAGGGTGTGGGAGAATTACTTGACCAATGTAGCCAATGTAATTATAACAAAAACACAGGTGTAAAACAATGGGTTAATCCTAATGCCTCTTATCATGTAGTAAATCTAACTACACGAATGTAGTCTCACTTGTGGCCTCGGAATGGTCCTAACGCAGGTTCTAGAATCTAAGTGCTACCGGTACACACATCATAGCATAAATGCTTTTCCTACCAATTCTAGGGGCGAACCTCACATATTTGGGGGCGGAAAATTTTTTTAGTGGTACGGTTTTGTGCTAGTCATATAACTCCTATCCGTGAGACGCTCATTAAGACCAAAGTTTCACTCCTAAATGTTGTAAAAAATTTTAAATTTGGCACTAAAATTGCCCTAACAAGTATTTATCTCAGTTTTATTACACATCTACCATCAAACAAACAAAAATCAAGTGCAATTGTATTCTCTAAGGTATCATCATTTACCCTCCCCTTACACTTAAGCTGAACATTGTCCCCAATGTTCATTCAAAGGATGTAAAAGTAAATAAGGTAAACGAATGAAATCAAATACTCCCCTGATTCGTTTGGTGGATAAAGAGGTAACATGGTTAGATCTTCTTCCAATAAAATGTAGAAGCTCCAAGACTAAAGCATCGCCAAAAGCTTGATTCCACATACATCTCCTTGTCCAAAATAACCTGTTAAACCTGAGAAAACAAACACGAAAACCTGCATAACATCGGCGGGATAAATTCTATATAAGGATATAATGCTTGTGGAATGATTATTTTGCAGATTCCTGGAGTTTATAAGTTAGAGATTTAATAAAAACTTTTTATGAAAACAAAACTTTCAAAATTTTCAGAAAATTAAAACCTGACGCCGTCAGAAATGATCTGACAGAATTCTCATGTTAAGTTTCCGGAAAATTTCTGGAAAAACCTTTACCTTACTTCCTGGAAATCCTGCAAAACATCATTATGACTCGATACAAGCATTTGACTCAAACAATTACTAATATGTATGTTAATTTAATATTGTTATGATTCATGTTCATTTGTTCTAATAAACCGATTTGGATTTCCCTTACACTTAACTTTTGCAAAATACCTTTATATGTAGTTAAGACGAAGTTAAAAACAAGATAAAGCATTTTCACAATTTACTTTTGAACATGAATCAATAATAATAAAAATTAAACATACATACGGAAGCAAATAAAATCAAACAAACAAATAAATAAACACACAAAGCAAATAAAGCTTGGGTTGCCTCCCAAAAAGCGCTTGTTTTTGTTCGAGTCACGAGCCTGACTCTACCCTTATTTAACGGATAAAGGAGAGGTTTTTCCTACACTTAGGATTAAGTGCGGGTGATAGTAGCGATACACACCATCTTGGTGGAAGTATGTCGCGTGAGGAAAGAGTGGTGGATGAATTATATACTCAAAGGGGTGTGCTCCTTTCATCATAACCTTACCTAGTTCACTTTGGTCAATGGGTGAATTAAAGTTTTCTCCTAAAAAGGGATCATCTTCTATCAACTTCGAGAGATTCCTAGTTGGGAATCCATCTTGACCTAATAAACCCGGTTTAAACCCATAATGTTTCTTGTGATCAATCATGAATGGGTGATGTAAGTATGTAAGGTCATGGTTCACTCCTATATTAGCTTCCACTCCACATGGCCTAGAGTCTACTACCTTAATCTTAACATTACCCGGACTACATGGTTTGATGGGTGGATCGGGACCTTTTTTAATTCCTAAATTCACATCTAAAGATGGAAGATTAGGTAACGGTTTTGGTTGAGGCTCCGGTTCATCAAAAATAAGAAATCCCCTAGAACTAAGAGTAAGGTTGTGATCACTATAAGCATTCAAACCTATATCCTCTAGTTGTGTTTGGTTCAAAGGTTCTACCTCCATCGGGATTCCTAAAGTCTCTTCTACTTCTTCCGGGTAAGTCACGGGCGGTGTATGTGCCTCAAATGATGGTAGGACTTGTGAGGTACTTAGTGGGCTTATGTTACTAACCTCATCATTCCTTGTGTCAAGATCACCTATATGTTCATCATGTGTTTTGGTAGGATCTAACCCAAACACATTCCTAAGTATCTCAAATCCTTCTCTAGCCATTTGAAATTCTAAGTCCGATTCATAGTAATATTCAACTTGATTACTATGTTCCAATTGCCTAAAGGATTCCTCATGCGTGTCATATGTTTTGGTGAAATCTATCCCACTCATGCAACTAGGTAGTCCAACACTAACCATCTCACAATCTTGGTCCAATTCAAGGTCCATGTTCTTAAAAACTAGGTGTTCTTGCTCATGGTACCTATAGTCGGATAAATCCTCCTCATTTGTTTCCTCAAGTTGTGATGTATATAAACCCATCAATTCATTCAACTTATGGTTCACGGTTAGGAAGCTTTCCTCAAATTTTTTCCAAAGGGTTTCACTAAAAGGAGTTGATCCTAACAATGATTGTTTAATAGAAGCCGCACATGCACATAATTCATCAAACCTATCAAACTTTACACCCATCTCCTCTTGTATATATCTAAGATCACTTAAAAATTCATTAGAACAACAGGAAGCAAATCTATCCGTGTAAAGTAATTGTTCCTCTATTGTTAATGATCTAAATGGAATTTCATCCGCCATGGTGACAAATGAAAATGGTTTTACAAACAAAGGGCACAAAGAAAAAGATAGACTAAAGAAATCCTAGAAAAATAAAATAAAAATCTCACTAGAAAGGAATCTAATGAGTAGACCTAATAAAATAAAAATTCAACCTAAACAATAACTATTCCCCGGCAACGGCGCCAAAAACTTGATGCGTGGTTTTGCGACCTTACAACAGGTTTTACCTCTCGAGGGATCTCAAGAGGCTTGCAATCCCCACCAGGCAGTGTACCTGACCGATGTAGTATAGTGAAGTAGCAAGTACCGGGGGATTGATCGTTCTCTAGGGGAATAGTGTCGTTAGGATTGAAAAACTACTCTAATAGGTCTAAGGGTGAGAGAAGATTCTTTTTGTATTTTTATATTTTTTTTATGAAAGCAAGTAAAATCTCGTGTTTGAAGGAGTGGGCGGAATTAGTTGCTAGTCAACTAACCCAAATAACTACAGTTGCAAATAAAATAAAATAACTGAAAATGAAAAGGTCGTGGAACTTATATGGGGAGAAATGTGTTTACTTAGATTTCCTTACTCCCTAACTATCTTTTACCGGTTGATTAGTGTGTATTAATTGCGTGGATGACGGGTGTATTCCTTAATACCAATCGTGGGGTGGCGTACGTACTTCCCCAACTCTACAAGCTCCTACTTCACTCCTATGTCGAGCCGGCTAAGAAGCTCCTAACATGGGATCACTAGAATTCGCTCATGCATTAAATACAACCATAATAACCTTAGTACGCATTGGTTCATGTTTCTTAAGACGTTCAAGCAAATTACCGTATAGGAGGTTAGCCAGTTTTCTTAAGCCTAACATCGATAAACAATCATCCAATACAATTAATAACACACTAATAACCAATAATCAATAGTTAGGTTTCATTAGATCTAAGTAAACACAAGATAAATCTAGCCTAGCATGTTAATTAAAAGACAAGAACAAGATATAATCAAACAACACATAGACATATTGAATGATTAAATGATTACTTATCTTCAATTAAACATGGGAGATCCAAGAGTGTAAAACCCTTAAAAATGGCAGAAATTCGTCTTAGGGTTTCTCCTCACAAAGTTGCACACTAATGACTAAAAATTGCAAAACTATATATAGAGTTTAGGGGCTGACGGCGTCACGTTGTAGGAGGTGACGCCGTCACCTCACCGTGGCTAGGGTTCCCGGATGGTCTTCCTGACGCCGTCCCTTTTTAATCCTCCAAAATCCGCTCTGGCCTATCAAGGGTTGACGCCGTCAGAATAGTGCTTGACGCCGTCTCTCTTTAACTTAAACCGTGATGGCCTTGATCACCTTAAAGGGTGACGCCGTCAAACTTTCCATTGTAAAACTCTCTGGCGCGTCACGTGTATTTTGTCATATCCACCTCTTTTGCCAAGCCATGACGCCGTCAGGAGCAATCCTTGACGCCGTCAAGTGTACTTTTCCAGCAGCTTTGGAGACTTTGTCGTTTTCTTCACTTTTATGCTCCAAAAACGTCCAAAATGCTTCCTTTTCCAGATTTCTTCTCCAAAGTACCTAAAATGACAAAAGGAACGATTTAGGGCAATATTTGATCAAATAAATACGATCTAGGGCTTAAATGACCCCCTAAAAGCGGTACACTTTTCGCTTCATCAACGCGTCAACAACTCGAGCTGCTTCTCATTTGCCGACGCTTTCTTCTTAGCTCTTCTGTCCTTCTTCTCAGTTTTTCTGTAAATCTTCAGAGCTTTTCTGCTCTCCTTCTTTGCTTCAGCCATTATCTTTTGAGCTTCATCAAGCTTCTTCTGAGCTTCAGCAAGCTTCTCGTCGATCTCGGCCGTACCTATAAACGAAATAATCAAAATTTAAAAACGGTCATTTCAATACATAAGATGAGTCATTTAATATTATCCAACTGTACATACCTGGAGCTGGAGGCGGGGGAGGCGGGGTGTCTTCTACCCGTGGCCTCTTCAAGCCGGGTAACACCCTGCCCCTGCCGGCTATGTGACCACGCTGCTTGCCCTGTATTACCCAGGCAAGTATCTGCTCCTCCGTGAGGCACGCCACCTCTGTTGGCATATCGAATCTCGGCTCCCTTAGCCTGACCATCTCTTCATATGTAGTTGAAAAAAAATGAGAAAATTAATATATTAGTCGGGTTAATTACTAGATTATATTTCAATAAATCATTAAAGTGCGTGTTTGGAAAAAATAAAAATAAATAAATAAAAAACGATACTTACAAACTGAACACGAGCCTCATCATGCAACCAAACACCATCCTTGCAGTGGGTGTCATAAAAGGTATCGAAGAGGGACGGGTACTGATGGTCCTCGCTGTTCTCGAACTGTATATATATACACATGCATATAGGATGAAACAAATTAAAATGACAAATCAAACACCATATATATTTTATTTAGTATAAATACTTTTAATTAATATATTATTAAAATTAAATAATCTTATAAAAATAAAATGTGTCTTACATATTCGTGTCGAGTAGCGGCCAATGATCTCGAACCGTGGCGGCTGTGAATCTTGTTCTTCTTTCGGTTCTCTTTGTTCACAGCCGCTCGTTTTTGTGCCTTCTCCGACATGTACAACTCGACATGCTTCTCCCACACAGCCTGCTCCACGTTCGGAGGAGGATTTCTTCTGATCACTTCCACTCTCGCAGCCCCACCCTTATTGGTAAAGTAATCGCGTTTCATATCATACTTGTTGTCCGAATATCGTTTAGCGAGATACGCGGTGATCCCCGTCTTAATGTTCTCCCATTCCGGTGAGCGCCTGTGGCGTTCCAAATTGAACATAAGCTTGTTTTAACCAAAATGGTCATGGTTGCAACAACAACAACATCATTTTATTAAACAACAACAATAACACAAAAAGCAACAACACAAACAACAACAACAACAACAACAACAACAACATTACATATGAAGATTGTCCATGTCACCTAACAGCTCACGGAGTATTGCAGCCGACTGACATGCGTGGTTCGGGTCATCGGGATTCGTTGTCATTTCAAGTCTTGCCTCCAGCATCCATACTCTTGTCTCTAGCACCTGCTTTTGTGCCTCCAGCATATTTATCCTAAGATCTTTTTCATTACAGTTTGAACACCCACGGAGTATTGCAGCCGACTGACATGCGTGGTTCGGGTCGTCGGGATTCGTTGTCATTTCAAGTCTTGCCTCCAGCATCCATACTCTTGTCTCTAGCACCTGCTTTTGTGCCTCCAGCATATTTATCCTAAGATCTTTTTCATTACAGTTTGAGCACCCTGTTGGTGCAGATCCAGAACCGTGAGATGTTGAAGCAGAAGAAGTTAGTCGTAACTGCTCATCAAAGTCACTCTTCCACCTAAAATAGCCACATCCATGATCTTTTTCTCTTGGTTGTCACATAAAGAATGTAATTATATGATTGTTTGTATATTTACATAAATAAGAAATGTATAATTATTCACCTTCGAAAGAGGACATGCATAATATTCCAATCCAAATGTATCTTTTTGATGTGATTTTCTTTTTTTTATATTTCCTGTTCCACAATTACACATAAAAGGATTATATCGCTGCATCTCAGGTTTTGAAATTGGTGTGAAGATAAGATGTTGTGAGGTTGATTGGTTTTGAGGATAAGAAAACCTGAGATTGGTGTGAAGACAAGAGGTTGTGAGGTTGAGTGGTTTTGAGGATAAGAGTGTATATAATGTGCTTGAGAATATAATACCGTCGACATGTCGTCGGCGTAATAAAGGCGGGAAAAAACCCCGCCCAATTATTCGCTATTACTCACACGCGGGGAAAGTCAAAATTTTGACCAACATAAATACCGTCGACATGTCGTCGGTATAATAACAGTAACGGCAATATAAATCTTAAACAATCGCTAATCACACGCTAATCACAATTATTTTTGGGTTTATATTGTGCCGACGACATGTCGTCGACATAATATTGGCGGGTCAAACTCCCGCCCAAGTTTTCACCAGGTTTTGAAAAAGTCAAACATTGTCATATAATACCGATGACGTGTCGTCGGTATTTTATCAGCACAAAAATTCAACGCACCCTTGGCTCGGTC
Source organism: Artemisia tridentata subsp. tridentata (assembly GCA_021014915.2). Taxonomy (NCBI): domain Eukaryota; kingdom Viridiplantae; phylum Streptophyta; class Magnoliopsida; order Asterales; family Asteraceae; genus Artemisia; species Artemisia tridentata. Next base: position 229,891,401 of record CP139501.1, on the reverse strand, counting down.
AAGTCTGTTTTTTGTCGTTTAGTGGATGATGCCGACGACATTATGTCGTCGGCGTTGACTTCGTCGCCCGTTCTTCCTTTTCTTGTAGTGTAATTAGAAATATAGATGATGAAATTTATGTTCATTTGTATTTGTAAAAACTAATGCTAGTAGTACATTTTGAACATCGATCACAATGTTATATAACCGAGTAACCGACAACTGTTTTATTATGTAATGAATGCTGACCTGCATACTCCTTTCATCCCAAAATTATTGTCCCCTGACAAAAAATACACAGTTTAAGAAAACATAATTATTATTGCATTCTCTCTCTTACTTTTTTGCAAAATGTCACTTTTACCCTTATGGAATTAATTAAATCTTTGAATGATGTTTGTAATTTTTAGTAACATTAGGTGCAATATGGTAAACTTGCTACATTATTCACAACTATATTTGTAAGTTGACAATAATTTTGGGACGACCCAAAATAGAAAGAGGGACTATTAATTTGGGACGGAGGGAGACCTGCATAATAAATATAGCATTAGCTAGACATCTTTTGAAGTGTCGGTTTCTAATTTAAACGGCTAAGCGCAAAGATACTATACTCTTTTGAATCCTTAACGACATGTATAACTTTTGCAAGTTTGATTCTTAACATTGATCAAACTATAACATATATACAAAACGAGGATATGATATACAGTGGAAACGAGACGGAATCGACCCGCGCTTCGCGGCGGGGCAACAATTTTGCTGTGACATGTACTTTTTCTTTAAATACAATTTTTTTTCCGCGTTATATGTTTCGGGATATCTTATGAGTTTGTGTTTGAAGTTGACACTTAGATCATTGTAGATATTGTTATTCACTTTAAGTCTTTTTATATGTTAATATAAGCACATAACTTATGTTACATGCTGATAAATTATAGGAGTAGTAAAATTTTGAAAACAAAATACTATAAAATAGCAAACAAAATGGGCCAAGAACCTGGACAAACAAAAATGGGCCAAGAAAGCAACCCAAGTACAAAATGAGAAAAACGCGCCAATTTTAAACGGCAATTAGGATGTAGATAAATTCATCTTTGGGTTGGGACTTATATAATGACCAGTCAATGTTACCGGTTATATATTACACTAACATTTTAGGAACACTGTTAAAAGTTTAAGTTGTGACCCTATATATATGGTGTTAATCAAATGCCACATAATCATTTCAGAATGCACGTAGACATAAGGTGCAAGCTCAGCACATTTTATGTACGGAGTTGTGGTTTCTCCACCAATTTAAATCTTTTAAAGAAATACTGTAATTAAAGTGCATTAAAAAACACTACGAAAACAATATGAGTTTATAATAAGGTTAGTGGAGTAAAAAGAAAGAAGAGCAATACATGCACGAGATATATATTTGAGTAATGATGTAGCTATAAATAAGGTGGTAACAGTTACAGAAGTGTAAACGTGTGTGGCCTGCTTTATCTCTTCTTTCACATGCATCCTCGTCTTCATTTGCACCTCCTCTCAAAGTTTCGAGCTGCAATTAATCATTTTCTCATATTTTCGTAACTACGACTCTTGAAGGTTAAATTTTAATGCAACCCCACATGATCAATTATATATACATTTACACTACATAAACTCATTGTTTCATTCTTATGCATGACCATTCGTCATGGATCCATTGTCCTATTTAATGATCATCATGTTCGCTTGATCTTTGATTATTTATTGACATGTGTATTTGATTACGATATGGTCACATATGTACTATTGTATATGTATGTTTGATCGATGATCATTTTGTTCATCAGGTTTCGTGAATTCCTTACGTAGAAAATATGGCGCATGATTTATGTGATAACGCCATCGAAGGACTAAAGCAGCTTATCAGGTAAATATTTGTTGTCATTTAGGTGATCTATACATCATTAGAAATGATCTATATATCACTAAAACATGTTTTAGTTTTATACACACGCTTAAATAAAACTTAAATTATAACATTAAAATTTTTAAAGGAAAATCTAATAAAATGAATTGAATGAGTTTTACACTTTTACGTTTCCATGAAAAATCTTATGAAATTAATGAGTTTCCATGAAACTGGTCATAACCGATGTTTTTGTCCACATACATTGTGAGTGAGGGACCCACATCGCAACTATTGATGTCGTCAACACATGATCTTACGGGTCATTTTGGTTTTCTGCTCTTTTTTAATGTTGTTGTACTGTTGTTTGGTTGGTTTTGTAGTGAGAAAAGTGATCTTGAAGCTGTTGCCTACACGAAGATTAAGCAACTAACGCTTGATTTGGAGGCGGATTCTGCCAAGGAGGTTTTCCCACTCGAGAAGATCAAGAACGGATTCACACACTTCAAGACTGAGAAATATGAGTGCGTTTTGATTCATACATACAAATTAAGCTAGTACAACACCTCTACAAATATGATAAGAGTCACGATAACATGCATGTTATGCGTATGAACTATAAATCAATTTTTTATGTGTACACATTTCTCAAACGGTAGCTTCATGAAAGTGATCTGTAAGTCAGGAAACCTCACACATCAAGATAAAAAACATTGTCACAGAAGCGGTGTTTACACTTTATAAGAATATGCCAAGAACACTTTTTAGGCGCTAGTTTATCAAGTCGAGTGAGGATCATTGTTTGTGTGGTTGGTTTAAATATTGTTTCTTCTTTTATCCTATTTCTGCAGCAAGAACCCTGATTTATTTGGAGAGCTTAGCAAAGGCCAAAGCCCCAAGGTCATGTCTCTCCTACCCTTAACACTTGTAATTAATACACATTAGTGTGCAATATGAACTAAAACAACTGACTTTAGTACTATTTAGTCTAAAAACCTGGGAACTCTTGATGCATTTATGATATAATCATGATGCGATGTTTAGGCTAAAATTTTAAATGCAGTTCATGGTATTTTCCTGCTCGGATTCTCGAGTTTGTCCATCACACATTCTAGATTTCCAGCCGGGTGAGGCCTTTATGGTTCGAAACATTGCTAGCATGGTCCCCCCTTATGACAAGGTGACCTTTATTTTTATCTAAACTATTTAGATGAAATAGTCAAACCATATTGCATCCTTTAAGAATAAGATGAAACAGTTAACTGTTATCCCTTATAAATAATTGATTCCTTTTGCAGATAAAGTACTCAGGAGTTGGGGCAGCTATTGAATATGCAGTATTGCATCTGAAGGTAATGTTAAAGCAGACTTAATTTTATTCCACCGGCTAAAGAATATTATATTTATTTTGTGTTTATGCGTAAAAATGTGGTCTTCAGGTGGAATATATACTAGTTATTGGACATAGCTGCTGTGGCGGGATTAAAGGGCTCATGTCTATCCCGGATGATGGGACCACATCCTCGTAAGTAGTCTTACCTTCCCTAACAAGACATGGTCTTTTCATCCTTTTTCTTGTAGCTTACTGAATCGAGTACTAAATTGTCTATAATCAGCGACTTCATTGAGGATTGGGTAAAAATATGTTCCACTGCTAAAAGCAAGGTGCAAGCAGAATTCAAGGATTTGAATTTTGCAGAACAATGCACCAAGTGTGAGATGGTAAGTTGAAACAAATTTAAAATATTCTTACTTATGTCAGACTTCATTTTAACTGATCACAAAAGTCAAACATGCAGGAGGCTGTGAATGTATCTTTGGGGAACCTATTAAGTTACCCTTTCGTTAAGGCAGCAGTCATGAACAAAACACTTTCCCTAAAAGGAGGATATTACGACTTTGTCAAGTGCGGTTTTGACACCTGGTCTCTTGATTATGGTGTTTCACCATCTCTCACTGTCAAATAGTATATACATGCTTTACAGGTTTTTATGTGAAAGATAAGGGGACCCGAATCCGTGACCTCTGATATATTAGAGATTAAGGGGCGGACTAGGACTCCGTTCAAGCTGCATGTTTTATAGTCTAAATAACTTTTAGTAGGATAAAAGATAAGAATACTTTCTTGCCTTCTCTTTCAATTATTTTCATATAAATTATCATGTAATAAGCTCTCAAATGTATGCTAAATAAATGCTGGATAACTGGAGCTATTGCATGCTCCCCACAAAATTGTAAAGGCTCTCTTCTATGATATATACTAAAATTCACAGTTGATCTAGGACCGCATTGTTACAATATTAGTCTCTATATTAGCTTATGAATAAGTCTAGGGGTCTTAGTGTTAAACTCTATTAGCTATGTATGAGTCGGTTGATTGGCTTGTGTCCCAAGCCCAACCCGTGTCTTTGTAACAGCCGACTATGAGTCCATATTGGAGTCGGTTTTTCCTTCCCCCTCATCTCTATAAAAGGAGGTGAGGGGGGAAGGGGTTTGTACATCATTCTTTCAATACTAATCAAGAAACGATTAGGGTTACTTACTTGTGCATTGATCGCTCTTTACTTTTCTGTCGATATCATAACTAGCTGTGGTGTGTTCGACTTCACGATCGGGATTATTCCGCTCTAGCAATCAGGGTTGTTGGTCGACAAGACTAACAAGTGGTATCAAGAGCTCGGTTCGCGGGTTTCGCTGGTTGTCTAGGATCGATCAAGAAGGGTTCTTTGGTGTTCGGTTCTCTGGAAGGAGCAGGAGGTTATATCCTGTTTGGGCTACCAGTTTATCGACAACAAAGGTTTTGGTGTTCAAGGTTGTTTGGACGTCAAGGAGCAGCAGGTTAGTCGACAGTTAAGGGTTCTTGGGTCTTCGATTGTCCGGGTTTGTGACAAGGTGTAGAAGACCTAAGGTTTTGTTGGTTTTCGGGTGTATCGAAGATCGACAAATTTTTTTTGGTTTTTGGATCTGTTTTTTTTTGGGCGGCGTACACAAAGAAGAAGAAGAACCAGGTCTTGTTTTCTTTTATGGTGTAAAAGTCAACAAAGAAGATAGAAGATAAAAGGGCTTTAAAATAAACAAAAAGGGACTTTGTTTATTTTTTTTGTTTTTTTTTATTATTTAGAAAACAAAAAGGTTTTTAATTTAAGGGTATTGCACAAGGGACTTTGTAATTTGTGATTGTGAGGTTTTATACATCACAAGGTTTAGCAAATTAACAAAGGGATTAAAGAATGACGGGAGCCAAGTTTGAGATCGAGAAATTCGATGGAACTGGTGATTTCGGGTTATGGAGAGTCAAGATGCGTGCTTTATTAATCCAACATGGATGTGAAGCAGCTCTGGAGGTTTTACCCGCGACTATGGATGCTACAGCGAAAGCTGAGCTAAACAAGAAAGCTCACAGTGCCATGATTTTGTGTTTAGGTAACAAGGTACTGAGAGAAGTTACCGGGGAGACGACTGCAGCGGGGGTTTGGACCAAGCTCGAGACTTTGTACATGACAAAGTCCTTGGCCAACAAGTTGTTCCTGAAGAAGAAGTTGTATACATTCTACATGCCGGCTGGACGTACGATTTCCGAGCATATAGATGAGTTCAACAAAATTGTTCTTGATTTAGCAAATATTGAGGTAAAATTCGAGGATGAAGATCTTGCTTTATTATTACTCACTTCTTTACCAGCATCATACGAACACTTTGTGGATACCTTGCTTTATGGACGGGAAGCTTTGACTTTGGAGGATGTGATGGCCACACTGAATTCAAAGGAAATCAAAGAAAGGTCTAAGGCGAAGGGGGATGATGGTGAAGGGTTATATGTGAGGGGAAGAACTGATCGCAGGAATTCGCATCAGTCTAGGGGAAAGTCAAGATCAAAGTCTCGAGGTGGAAGACTCAAGTGCTATATTTGCCAGTCTGAGGAGCACTTGAAGAGAAACTGTCCAAAGAATAATCGCAAGAAGTCAAATGGTTTCGTCAAGAAAGATGATCAGCCAAGCTCCAGTGGTTCGATTTATGACGGTTCTGAGGTGATGATGGTTATGAGTGCAGAGGCTCTGCTAGATTGGATCATGGATTCAGGAGGTTCATACCACATGACACCCAGGTTAGATTTATTTTTTGATTTTCTGGAATGCGATGGGGGCAGGGTACTGTTGGGTGACAACAGGGAGTGCAAGATCAGAGGTATTGGCAAGGTAAGGGTACAACTGAAAGATGGGTCAAGTTTTGTGTTACACAATGTCAGGTATATTCCTGAATTGAAAAGAAACTTGATATCGCTGGGAACTCTTGAAAAAGAGGGATATACCGTAAAATTGCAGTCGGGCAAAATCAAGGTGATTAATGGTTCCAGGGTTATTTTATCTGGAACCCGAAGGGATAATTGCGTATACTCTTTGGATGGCCATGCAGTGGCGGGTGAGCTTAATGCTAGTGTTGAAGAAAAAGACAGTCTTGCGCAAGTTTGGCACAAAAGACTGGGACATATCAGTGAGGCGGGACTTCAGGTGCTAGAAAAGCAGGAGCTGTTTGGAAAGAAGAGTCTAGGTAAGCTCGATTTTTGTGAGAATTGTGTTCTGGGAAAGTCACATCGAGTCAGTTTCGGTGTAGGAAGGCACACTACTCAGGGAGTGATAGACTATGTTCATTCAGACTTATGGGGTCCGTCTCAGGTGGAATCATTGGGAGGTAAGAGGTATTTCTTATCTATTGTTGATGATTATTCCAGGAGGGTATGGGTTTGTATTCTCAGGTTCAAACACGAAGCATTTGGAAAGTTCAAAGAGTGGAAGCAGTTAGTAGAAAATCAGACTGGGAGGACGGTTAAGAAGCTTAGGACAGATAATGGTCTTGAGTTCTGTAACCGGGAGTTTGAACAGTTGTGCACAGAGAGTGGGATTGCTAGACATTTGACAGTTGCCGGGACGCCGCAGCAGAATGGATTAGCAGAACGGATGAATAGAACTCTCATGGATAAGGTACGCTGTTTATTAATTCAGTCTGGATTGCCCAAGACCTTCTGGGCGGAAGCGACATGTACGGCCGCATATCTTATCAATAGGTCACCATCGACAGCGATTGAGAAAAAGACACCTATGGAGATGTGGTCGGGACATCCAAGTGATTATGGGATGTTGAGGATTTTTGGCTGTGTCGCATATTCACACGTTAAACAAGGTAAGCTCGAGCCGGAGAGCGGTAAAATGCGTTTTTTTGGGGTATCCTGAAGGTGTGAAGGGGTACAGGCTATATAGGCTTGATAATGAATCACCTAAAATAGTCACTAGCAGGAACGTGGTCTTCAATGAAAGTGTCATGTACAAAGACACATTGAAGGATTCTGGTGCAGGTACTGATAAGTCTGTTGAGGAATTACAGGTTGAGGTGGAACTGCAAAGGTTAAATAATCATTCGCTTGAGGAAGATCAGACAGATGATCAGGAAGATGGCGATGATGAAGATGCAGGGGATCAAGATCATGATCAAACACCGGATCTCACAGATTATCAGTTGGTTCGGGATAGAGAGCCAAGGACAAGAACGAAACCTTTGAGGTTTCGAGATGAAAGTAATATGGCTGCTTACGCGTTTGCTGCAGCAGAGGAAGAAGATACTCATGAACCATTGACATATCAGGAGGCAGTTGCTTGTGAAGACAGTTCTAAGTGGAAAGCTGCTATGGATGAAGAGATGGATTCTCTGAGAAAGAATAAGACCTATGAGTTAGTAGATCATCCAGCTGGGCAAAAGCTGGTGAGCTGCAAATGGCTGTTCAAGATAAAGGAAGGGATTGAACGTGTTCAAAAGCCTAGGTACAAGGCTAGGTTGGTGGCTCGTGGATTCACACAGAGGGCAGGTATTGACTACAATGAAGTATTTTCTCCGGTAGTTCGACACACATCTATCCGGGTTATACTTGCATTGACTGCGTTTAGAGATTATGAGCTGGAGCAGCTTGATGTAAAGACGGCATTTTTACATGGAAATCTTGAAGAAGTGATCTACATGAGGCAGCCACCAGGATATGAACAAGGTAACAAGGTATGTTTGTTAAAGAAATCTCTTTATGGTTTGAAGCAGTCACCTAGGCAATGGTATAGGAGGTTTGATGAGTACATGCTGAGCAACGGGTTTAAGCGTAGCAGTTACGACAGCTGCGTATATTACAGGAGTTATGCACCAGGTGAGTATATCTATCTACTGTTATATGTAGACGATATGCTGATTGCTTGTAAAAGCAAGGCTGAGATTGGGTCTATCAAGTCTTTGCTTAATAAGGAGTTTGACATGAAAGAACTCGGGGAAGCAAAGAAGATTCTTGGTATGGAGATCATCAGGGATCGGAGTCGCAAGATTCTGAGGGTGTCACAATCCGGGTATGTTTCTAAGATTTTAAATAATTTTAGAATAGACAATGGGAAATCGGTTCAGATGCCATTGGGTGGGCACTTCAAGCTGTCGTTGAAGGATTGTCCGGTTAGGGATTGTGATGTTGAAAGGATGAGTAAGGTGCCGTATTCAAATGCGGTTGGGAGCTTAATGTACTTGATGGTGTGCACGAGGCCAGACATAGCGTATGCAGTAAGTGTTGTTAGCAGATATTTGGCGAATCCAGGTAAAAATCATTGGGAAGCAGTGAAGTGGATTTTGAAATATTTGCGGGGTACTGCAAACGTGGGTTTGGTGTTTGGGACAAATCATGGCAACCATGTGGACGTAACAGGTTTTGTTGATTCAGACTACGCAAAGGATCCGGATAAAGGTAGGTCGATCACAGGTTACGCGTTTTTAGTACAGGGATGTGTTGTAAGCTGGAAGGCAACGCTACAACACGTGGTGGCTCTTTCAACTACAGAGGCGGAGTATATGGCCCTTACGGAGGCTGTGAAGGAAGCTATTTGGCTAAGGGGACTCTTGGAAGAGTTGGGCGTGGAGCTTAACACTGTGGCAGTTAATTGTGATAATCAAGGCGCGATTCACTTATCGCGGAATCATGCTTTTCATGAAAGGACTAAGCACATCAATGTGCGTTATCACTTTATCAGAGAGGTCTTGGAAGCAAAGACGGTTGAAGTTCTGAAGGTGGGTACTGAACACAATGCTGCGGATGCCTTGACGAAGGTGGTACCTGGACTTAAGTTTCAGCATTGCTTGGAGTTGCTGAGCGTCGGTGTAGGCTAATATAAAGCCTAAGGTGGAAATTGTTACAATATTAGTCTCTATATTAGCTTATGAATAAGTCTAGGGGTCTTAGTGTTAAACTCTATTAGCTATGTATGAGTCGGTTGATTGGCTTGTGTCCCAAGCCCAACCCGTGTCTTTGTAACAGCCGACTATGAGTCCATATTGGAGTCGGTTTTTCCTTCCCCCTCATCTCTATAAAAGGAGGTGAGGGGGGAAGGGGTTTGTACATCATTCTTTCAATACTAATCAAGAAACGATTAGGGTTACTTACTTGTGCATTGATCGCTCTTTACTTTTCTGTCGATATCATAACTAGCTGTGGTGTGTTCGACTTCACGATCGGGATTATTCCGCTCTAGCAATCAGGGTTGTTGGTCGACAAGACTAACAGTTGATCTAGGACCGCATGATTAGTGATATGTCGATTCTTCTAGGGTCCTAAGCTTTATACTCACACCATTAGATTTTGTTGTCAAGTGACTAGGACAGCGTTTAGAACCCATTTGTTTTGCCAAGTTTCCACTATTTTTATGACAATTTTTTCTCGGTCTATCATGCAATTAAGATCCATAAAAAAGAATGAATGAAGATAGTATACATAAGCTAAAGCTTAACAAACAGACAACAAAACTACCCTAAAATATCATTTATTGAACACACTCGGTACATTTTTGCTTACACATATTTGGCTAGCTTTTCCAAAATAAACAACCACCTTTCCGGTAGCTCTATTAGTTTCAAGGTATGAGAAAGCTTCTTTCACCCTGTCAAACGGAAACGGAAAACTTTTCCAAAATAAACTCTTCAGAAACAGGAAATACAACAACCTTTCCGGTAGCTCTATTAGTTTCAAGGTATGAGAAAGCTTCTTTCACCCTGTCAAATGGAAACGGACTGTTTGGGTCAATTACTGCCTTCACCTTTCCACTCTCTAAATACGGGTTCAGCTTTGTCAATGTGGAACCGGTTGAGGTCACAACAAACCGGAAACCTGGTGGTGTCACTGCACCAGTTAGGACTACTACACTTCCACCTTCCTTCACCACCTTCACTGCTTTCTCCCCTTGCCCTGCAACCAATAAGATAATGATCATCTCACTTTCACGCGTCAAATTCTTTTTTGACCCAACAAGCACACTCACATTATCAATGTGTGATTATTGATTGTAATAAAATTACAACCACGACTTACCAATGGCATCATATACAACATCATATTTGTCTGGCAGTTCTTCAAAGTTCTCTTTGGTGTAATCAATTGCTACATCAGCGCCTAAACTTTTGAGCAACTCAAGTTTTGGCGTACTAGATGTGGCTGCAACTTTTGAAGCACCAAATACTTGTTTCGCAAGCTGCATAGAAGAGTCTTGCTAATGAATAAACATAGATCACTCATATGTCAAAGCATTATCTGCTTTGGGCGTTTAACACCTTTATTATGTTATACCTGAATCACTAGCGATCCAACTCCACCAGCACCATTCAAGACAAGGAGCGATTTACCTTCTGAGAAACCGGCCCTTTCTAGACCTTCATATGCGGTCTCGATTGCAAGGGGGAGACTTGCAGCCTGAATGAAATCTATATTTTTTGGTTTTAAAGCCAAGAGTTTCTCCTCAACTGCAGTGTACTCGGCCAATGAACCTGACTGTTTAGGACCGTCCAGTGCTTTTTCGCTTATATCTCCATATACTTCATCTCCTACTTTAAGACCTTTTACTTGCTTTCCGACCTTAACTACCACACCAGCAACATCATATCCTGGAACAGTCTGTTAACAATAATAAAACTTATTCAGAAAGACTGTTTAGTTAAGGGGGTGTTTGGCATTGAGTTCTAGCAGATGATTATGAGACATAGAATAATCAGGCTCAGATTGACTACAGTAAAGAGACAGACAGTGTTCAAATGTGCATTTGGGATTGCTTATATTATAAGGGTGGTGATTTGGACATTATTCTTGTAGCCTTTACACCACAAAATTCATCATTTTGACCATTTTCTGTTTCACCAATTAAACGGGTCAAAACCATAAACGGGCCAAAACCATAAGTTTAGTAGTTTGTGACTTAAATAATATGGTCAACAAATCAACCCTTTGCGAAAGTGCTTAAGTACTTTGAGAAAAAATAATCGGATGTTTAGGATTTCTTATTTCTAACTGCTTATCTGCTTTAAACAAAGCAAGCTGCAAGCTGTTTATTTACACCAACATAAGCCGATAAGAAGTTTTACCCAAGCACTCAAAACTACTAAAAAAATAAGCAGATAAGCACTTCAATAAGCAATCCCAAACATTATCATTTATCCAGTTAGCAAAAAGCAATAAAAACTTACAGGCAGAGCAGAATCAGTAGCTTGAAACTTTCCCAACCTCCTCTTAAAATCAACAGGGTTAAGAGCAGCAGCAACAACCTTAACCAAAACCTGGTCATCAGCAACACTAGGCACAGTCACATCAGTAGCAAACTTCAACACATCCACACCACCATATTCATCATACACCCATGCCTTCATTTCTGAAGGTATGGTTGATGACCCAATAGCTGTTGCTTCAGTTGCAGACTTTGAAGCACTGCAAGATATCCTTAAACAAGGGTTCCTGTTGGAGGATAAATGTTTTCTGTGTGAGAAGTGAGTGTTTTTTAGTTTGGTTTTTAAGGTTGGTCGGATGAATGTAGAGGGAGAGAGTTGTGGACGGAGGGATGTGGTGGAGAAGGAGGAGCTCAGGAGAGCTTCCATTATCTGTTGTGTACTTGTGTTGCTGTTTGTTGGAATGTTGATAGATTTTGTATGGTTTTATATGGTGTTGGTTTTGTTTCAGTTTTTTTGGTTTTATTTTGTGGGTACTAGAATTTTCTATTTTTTGTTTCTTTTTGTTTGAAGAGAGGTGTCAATTCAAGGGATAGTCCCTTTTGGTTCACATAATGCATCAACAACTCACCACATTTATCTAGTGGTTCATTGCACCTAGCCGGCTCGTCGCAATACGTTTAAAGAAATTTATTATTAGAGCGTTTACAGTGGTCACTAAAATTATTGTTGAACACGCTGTGCAAGTGGGGCGACTGTACATGGACACCCCGTTTTATAAATTATCAAGTTAGATATCCATGAATTTAAGTCTTTGGTTAAGTTTATTATGGAACATTGTTATGTGGTCACAACCAAAATACAAGATTAAGAAAACATCAGTTGACGATTGCATGTGAGAATGAAAAAGTCGACCATTCTTTGTTTTTTACATTAGAATTCGTCAAATATGAAGGCATCGTTATCGTTACTGCACAGTCCACTGGACGGCCCTGCCCACCCGTAACCACTTAGTAATGTAGAAGTATAAGAAAATTAGATTTGTTTTTATTTTTGTGTTCGCCTGGCTTCAAGAGTGAGCTCCTTGACCATGATCAAGAGATAACATTAATGGGTTAAAGTGTATCTTAAACACCAATAAGGTCTTCTTTCACATTAGATTTGGTTCGATGAGCAACTTAAATCCGGGTTTCATTCTAAACCTGAAGCGACCATCGACAAGGTCTTCCTTGGCGATTGTCTACGTCTACTATCTATGATCCTAACTTTGAGTTGGACACATTTATCAATGAAAATCGGATACTACCTGCGTATCTTGTTTCTCTAGATGAGTTAAGAATTTTTTGTTCAAAAAACTTCTAATCATGTTCAAGTGTTAAATTTATGCCAGTCAACCGGTTGGGGAAAAATAATGCAAACCTTTATAAATGAGTTAGTCGGGTGTTGGCAATAGAGGATTCGGAATCATGGGAGGATTTCCACCGATCAATCACAGACAGACTGTCATGTGGCAGGCAAAAAAAGGAGGATTCGAAATCCTAAAGTGTTGGCAGTGGAGGATTATGGAGGATTCAGAATCATGACTCATTTTATTTATTTATTATTTATATATAATGTTATATAAGTTAAACTAATAAAAGATAAAAACATACAATTTATTTCATTAAAAAAAAAACGATAAACCTACTACTCCTCTTCCCAATATTTGTCCCACCCGTACGTGTCCGCGATTTCGGTTTTTTGTTCAATCAACACCTTCAACAACCGAGGGTTTGTGACATGGTCGTGTGGTTCGGCGTAAATCTTGAAGTCGCGCGCCTTGGTTTTCTTCCTTAAATCGTTCATTTGAAGCTCGTCTTTTTCCTTCTTTCGTTCGGCTTGTTCGTTTTTTTTTTTCAATCAACGCCTTCTTCGAAATAGTGTATTCGGCGAATGTCTTCTCAAGATCCCCGACACTTCCCGAATCGGTGCGGCTTTTCTTGCTTCGGCGCGATTGGGTTGGAGTATTATCTTCGTTCAAGTTTGGTATCTCGAACGACTCGTCCCCGTCGTTCAAGTTCATCCCCTCGACATTGCTCCCCGTTTGGTACGCGGGCGGGTCGGTGTTCTTCCTCTTTGACGTATTCTCGCCAAGTAGCGTAACTTGTTGCCACTTATCATAATCTTTTACCACCTCCCACGCTTCGCTTGAGGACAACTTTTCTTCTTGAGTTTTTGATAATCGGCATTAGCCCGCTGAACTACATCGTGATCGTTGAGCCCACTTTCCTTCAAGCGCGTCTAAAATAAATATAAAAAAAAATAACGTAAAAAAGTATAACATAAAAAAAATATAACGTAAAAATAATTATAAAAAAATATAACCTAAAAAAGTATAACATAAAAAAATAAATTTTACCGCTCGGATAAAGAGACCGTTGTAAATCGACATTTGTTTCATCAACTTTCGCCACTTTGAGTTTAGACTATGAAAAGTGCGTGTGGCGTCGCCTCCATTTGTGATGTAATGCTCCAAACATTTCTTTCAAAAATTATCGCGTTTACACGCCACCCCCTTCTTATTCTCCGTGTGATAACACCACGCTTGACAAAATCGCACTTCATCGTCTTCATCCCAATCGACCTTGCTTTTTCCCTTCGGATCATCTTCCTCCATTTTGTCGACTTCTTGTTCGGTAGACGAAGCTTGTACTTCAACCGGCTTCGGCTCGGTTTGTTGAGTGGGAAGTTGTTGGTTGTTGACGATATGGGAAGCCAAAAGATTAGCATACGCCAACATGTTCGGGTCGTTGAGAAAATCAAGATTTTGTGGTTGGTTTTGTTGACCCGAAGCTTGACTCGAACCTTGCGACGTAGCCTTTTTCGTAGATTGCGTGTTCTTACGGGGAGGAACAAATCTGGAAAGTTGGTTTTTTGGTGCCATTGTGAGTGAAAGAGTAGAGATTTTTTATAAAAAATGAGAGAGAAAAGAAGTTGTGTGTGTAAATTTGTAAATATAGTATAATATATATAGGTATAAAGTGTTAAAAAATAAAATAAATAAATAAATCCAAACACCCCCAACGGTCACTTTTTTCCCCCAACGTTCCATTTTTTGTTTTGTCGTTTCCCATGCTTCGTCGGCCTACCCAAGACTCCGAATCATGAGCCGCTGGCGGCAAGGGGGTTGGCGGCGGTGTTTGCCGGCGGCCTCCCCCAAGCCGCTGGCGGCATGACCTCGGTTGCCAACACCCTTATAAATGAGTTAGTCGGGTCAACGTGAATACTATCTTTTATTGTACGGGCTTTAGGTTGATCAACTCGTGCATGATATAAACACGTCTTAGACATGACCCTAACACATTCAATTTCCTTGACAATATACACTTCAATGAGTTTCCGAACTTGAATATTCATGTTGATGTAACAAATTAATAAGATTATCTTTCTTACTCCTTTTCAGTTTTCTCTCTTTTTGTTTATAGAATTAATCATTATCTATTAGAATATCTTATAGCTAGACGATGTAGGTTAGGCTGGTTAGCCCCTTGAAATAAACGATTTACATTAGCACCCAATGGCGGAAAAACGAGAAAAAATTTCTTGGGAGGGCTGAAACAATTTTTTTTTCCGGAAGAACATTAGATGGAGGGCCGAGATGGAAAAAATAAAATTTTAACACATGAAATCGCGAAAAAATACACTAACAGGCTTAGGCCTAGAGGGGCCGGGACACTTCCCGGTCCTTTAATAGCTCCGCCCATGTTAGCACCTCCAACAAAAATGTTCGAGTTTTCTCCTAACCACAATGTTAAAATACCACAATTTTCCAATGAAAAAAATATATATAATAACGTGTTTAAATAAATATTGTACTTTCTTAAACAAAGTTTCACATATATAATAGAAAATGTATAAAAACACAATAAATATTTGTATGTTCCAATTCAATTCAAGTATGGAAGCCTAGTTGGCATGTGGTAAGCCATGTTAGCATGTGTGTATGGCAACTCACACACAAATTTAAAACATGATACCCATAACCCTTTAACCAAAACCCTCCAACCACCTCTAAATTCCCAACAATGCTTAGATCATCATCATCAACAACAACCATTACATTCCCTCAAGTCAATCATGCTTGATTGTTTCTTCTTCTGCTTCCCCTCTAAGCCAAAACTAAAATGCGAAAACGATACCCAAAAACCTCTACTAGCCACCAAAAACGAAGAATATAACACCGAATCTCCAACGGCCAAGATCACATTGATTATAACATCATGGCTACACGGCCGCATGCTACGCTACTTGATTCTAGCTCTATGTTTGCCTTTGCTCATCCCAATTGTATGCATTAGTATTCCTATCATCTGTGGTGTTGAAATATGGTGTTTTATCCGTCGCTGCAGTCGCAAGTGGTCCCAGATGAGATCGGGGCCTAAGGCGGATGTGGAAGGAGGTAGTGGAGAGGTGGCGGTTGCGGTTGTGGTTGTGGTGGAAGTTAGTTTGTTAGAGCGGTATCTTGATGATCAGTTAGGACTTGCTATTGAATTTGCATGTAATGAAAGTGATTATTTTTATAGTAGTAGGAGTGATTTGTTGTGTTGTTGATTTTTGGTTTTTAAGTGTATATAGTTTTTGATTTTAATGATAGTGAGGATTTTAGCAAAATGGTTTTTGTCCTTTTGATGATCTTAGTTAAGGTTTTTGTTGTAGATGTTGCATATTTTGGTGTAAGGTCTTGTTTTGACTTTCTTTTTGTATGGAGTTTTGACTTCTTGAGAATTTTGTATTGGCATCTTCTGGCAAAAAAAAAATTTGGAATGTTAGACATGTAGTGATTGTAGTCCTCAAAATTCGAAGTGATTGGGTATGAGAATTCACAACCAACAAAAATAAACTTTCTTCTTGAAGATTATACCCCTTAACAATATACTCGATAAGTAATGGATAATGAACTTGTCATAAAAAGCCCCTCTTAAAGCCAAATAACTGTTTTTGGTCCACCTCCATTAAAAAATTTAAAAATAAATTTCAGGTAAAATAAATAAAAAAGATTCAAACCCTAGGGTAGGGTTTCATATCAAATCAATCAATCAATCAATCAATCTATGGATCTCTTACAATCATACGATGCAGAAGACGGTGACACGATATCATCACCAGAATCCTCCTCCCCACCCCGTCTCATCACGCCCAAATCCTCCGCCCCAAAAATCGACGACACCATGCTTTCCCTAACCGTCACCAACAACAAATCCTCAACAAAACCACTGGACCCCACACAACACGTGGTCAACTTCAACCCCACTTACGACCAGCTGTGGGCCCCAATCCAAGGTCCAGCTCATCCTTACGCTAAAGACGGCATAGCTCAAGGTATGCGTAACCATAAGCTAGGGTTTGTCGAAAACGCTTCTATTGCTTCTTTTACTTTCGATGAACAGTACAATACTTTTTATAAATATGGCTATGCTGCTGACCCCTCTGCTAATGCTGGTTACAATTACGTTGGCGATATCGACGCGCTTGAGCGGAATGACGCTGTTTCGGTTTATAATATCCCGCAGCATGAGCAAAAGAAGCGGAAAGTTGAAAGAAAGAAGGAAGTGATGGAGAATAATGAGGGGGAGGTCGATGAGATGGAGAAAGCGGATGTTGAGAATCCTGCGAGTGATGTGTGGTTGATGAAGAATAGGAAGAGTCCGTGGGCGGGTAAGAAGGAGGGCTTGCAAGGGGAGTTGACGGAGGAGCAGAAGAAGTATGCGGAGGAGTATGCCAAGAAGAAAGGTGAGGAGGGGGCGAGTAAGGATAAAGGCGAGGTTGTTACGGATAAGAGTACGTTTCATGGGAAGGAGGAGAGGGATTATCAAGGGCGGTCATGGATTGCGCCTCCAAAAGATGCCAAAGCAAATAATGATCATTGTTATATACCGAAACGGTTGGTGCATACGTGGAGTGGGCATACGAAAGGGGTTTCGGCGATTAGGTTTTTCCCCAAGCATGGGCATTTGTTGTTGTCGGCTGGGATGGATAGTAAGGTTAAGATATGGGATGTGTATAATTCCGGGAAGTGTATGAGGACGTATATGGGACATGGTAAGGCGGTTCGTGATATATCGTTTTGTAATGATGGGTCGAAGTTTTTGACTGCCGGGTATGATAAGAATATTAAGTATTGGGATACGGAGACGGGGCAGGTGATATCGACTTTCTCGACTGGGAAGGTTCCGTATGTGGTTAAGTTGAATCCGGATGATGATAAGCAGAATATACTTTTGGCGGGTATGAGTGATAAGAAGATTGTTCAATGGGATATTAATACGGGGCAGATTACGCAGGAGTATGATCAGCATTTGGGTGCGGTTAATACGATTACGTTTGTTGATAATAACAGGAGGTTTGTTACTTCTAGTGATGATAAGTCTCTTCGTGTATGGGAGTTTGGTATTCCTGTTGTGATAAAGTATATTAGTGAGCCTCATATGCACTCGATGCCCGCTATTTCGCTTCATCCTAATGGAAATTGGTTGGCAGCACAGAGTTTGGATAATCAAGTTTTGATTTATAGCACGCGTGAGAGGTTTCAGCTTAATAAGAAAAAGAGGTTTGCGGGTCATGTTGTTGCTGGTTATGCTTGTCAAGTGAATTTCTCGCCAGATGGTCGGTTTGTTATGTCTGGGGATGGTGAAGGTAGATGCTGGTTTTGGGATTGGAAGAGTTGCAAAGTTTTTAGAACGCTGAAGTGTCATGAATCAGTTTGCATTGGTGCTGAGTGGCATCCTTTGGAACAAAGTAAAGTTGCTACGTGTGGATGGGATGGCTTAATTAAATACTGGTATGAATCTTTATTCTTGCTTATTGATTATACTTATTTAATCTATGAACGTAGAATATTCAAGTTTGACATATTAGATAAGTATGATATTCGTATATAGGACAAAATTCTTACGTAGATCTAGGAATTAGAACTTAGAAGGTTAGCACTTGTAGGCATTTGGTTTGATGTGGTAGAAAGATTGGAGAAGGCATTGAATCATCATCGGGTTGTTACTTTTCTGATGTTATATATGAACAAATTGAAGATAAGACGTGACTACATAGTTAGCTTACAAATAACAGTCTCCACAACTCTGGTCGCCGAGTCTAACAAAAGGAAATGAAAAAGGAGCGAGCAAACCTCGACTGCATTGTTGATAACATTGTGATTTTCCTATATGAAAAAACAAGATATATCCCTAAAATGAAATTCTATGGACGGTATTCTACATAGTTGGTAAAATCTGTACTGAATCAGTAGATTAACAAATTTAACAGACACAAATGACAGCATAAGAAAACTTGAACTTTAGCACCCTTATGGTTCTTAATAAACTGATAAAAGGTAGAAGTGGACAAAGATGACCTTAATGTCAGCACCTGACTCATTGAGCTTATTCCCATCCATACTGGCCACAAGGCCATATATCAGTAGTCCACATACAAATAAAGGGAATGATTTCAACTCTCTGTTCATATTTGCACAATCATATACCGATGATCTAATCAACAGCAAAAACACCATGAATGATAGTCAAATTCTTAGAAGCTCATAATAACCGCTGAGTAGCACATCAACATCACACATTGTTTTAGAACCAGAATCACAAAAGAGACTATATTTGCAGGCATGGTATTCCTTTTGAGTGATATTTTGTTAAACTCCATGGATGTAACAACATATACTGACCTTGTATTTGTACCATTAAAAGCAAATCAAATTTGTAAAAACAATATGATATTGTAGGGTACCTCAACTTATATGTTGTATACACTAGCAGGACTAAATAAGGAAACCAGATAGGCCTGAACTACACAAAATGATCAATCCTAACTATTGTAATACACTGTTGTAAATCTCGGTCATCTCGGCCGATATATCGGTGAGATATCGGATCTCGGTCCACTACTGAGACGAGATTGTGATTATCGGCCAAATATATCGGGGTCGGTCAATCTCGGTCAATATCGGCCATCTCGGCCATATCTCGGTCAAACAAAAAGTTTCACTTTTTTTTTTGGAATTTTTTTTAACCTTTTTTTTACTTTTTTTTTGTCTGGCCACTTTTAAATTTTGATAGCCACTTTTGTCGACAATTTCACCATGTTTGATAGCTACTTTTGTAAGTTTGTTGACAACTTCACCATGTTTGAAAGTTTGACAGCCACTTTTTTTGTGAAAACCGATGTCCATTAATCATCATAAGAGGTATACACGTAGAAAATATATGTAAAACATACAAACCATGAATATATTGCTAATATTTATTTTTTAAAAATAAATTCCTTTATAATTTATGGTCCCTGATATATCATCGATATATCGCCGCTACGACCGATATATCGCTTCAAGGGGGTCAACCGATAACATACCGAGAACCGATATTTACAACCTTGTTGTAATATTCTTTGCCACACACTCATATACTTGTACACACTGCCACAAAGTACAAAGTAATCTGGCTTAGAAAAATAAACCAGCTTATATCTAATGAGACGCTTTTGAACTTGATGTAATTTACAAGAAGTTCATGCTATATATGAGTAGATTATAGAGGCTATCTCGTTACACCGTTGGTTTTACAATAACTGCACACCGAGTTATTCTTTGACTTAAAAAGGTTTATATAGGAGAAGATTGTGCGTAACATATTAGGGAGTTTGGTATTGGAAACAATTTAGAATTTGCAGATACCTTATTCTACAATTAAAATTCATCATTAGCTCCAGTTTTTTGAGGTGAGAAAAAAAAGGGGCAATGGGCTTCCCTAGCCAGAAAAGTGAAGACCAGACTCCTAAATGGGATGCTTAACTGGTTATCCTGGACAGACTAAATTTGATTGACCTGTAGATATGGGCTTAACCCTATCGGATTGTGCAACACATTTTAGAAATTCATTCTATTCCGCCCTGATCAATCCTCATTTCTTAAAACTTGATAATGTCCCTTAATGTATCATCTTTTTTATATGACCTAGAGTTTTAATACTTAGACGCTTATCAAGGATAGACAAATAGTGTGTATTATGTGGTTTTGTTAGGACTTGTTATTAATGCTCTAGTCATGTAGAAGTTCACTCCGGATATAAAAGGGTATCATGTAAAGTTGGATTGTTTAATAGAGTTGGTGTATGAAACATATCTCTGCTTTGGATGTTTGTAGGAAATTTTCTTAGTAAAGGTGATATGCATGTTGTTTATCTTTGATCATTACTAAATACATTATATGGAAACATGTTAACCTCATTTCAGCTGTAAGTCAGTAGAAGCAAAACTAGACACTCCTTAATGCTCTGATCCGTTTTTTCTGATTTGGAAGTATCTTGACTTTTGTGGTCAAACTTGCTATGTTAAGGCTAAAAATATTGATCTAGAGTGAAATGGGTAGTGAATAATTAGATAGAGTATGGGTTATCTGCTAAGTTTTGGATATATAATCAAAATAAATAAACAATAATCTTCCTTCATTTTTTTTGGCAAGTAAACAATAATCTAACTATTTATGGCTTGCAGGGACTAGTTTTGGCCAAGACCTTTTCACTTATGGGAGAACTACGGCTGTAGTGGTGGATTTTTAGTGGTTACAAGTTCACCCGATGTAAAAGGAAATGCAGAGATTTCTACAGGCATGAAAGACGCCTTTGCTGCTAAATGATGATGGTGAGGCAGGTCTGATATAAATATCCAAGTTGTATGCTGTCACCTGTACCATGAGACATGTCATAGTAATAGGTTTAGATTATAACTTGTATTTTACTTCCAACTGCCATCATATTTTGTATGGTTTTTCCAAATTAATCGGTATGGTTGAGTCCCTGTTTAATATATAGGTGGTGAGAACTTTTGTGATTTATCACGTGCTTTTGTGCAAGAAATGAGTTGATTAGACATCACTTTGTCAAATGAATTCTTGCCTATAAGACTAAACATCACTTGTACCAGTTTTTGAAATGCTGCCACGCCATGGACCTGTTATATGTCCTAATGAATTTGTCTCTTAATCATATATAATATGCAATTATGTGAATTACTATCAAACCCATCAAATCTTATAAGCTGCTTATTTTTACCAATCATGTTTAGATGTAACTGGCTTCTGTTTGCATACTGAAAATCAATTACTATCAATTATCCACTCCTTGTTTCTCAGTTAAAAATTTGTAGTGTTCTGCTACAAACCCAATATTACCAATCTGCTGGGCTGGTCATCAATTTGTAGTTATCCACAAAAGAAAAGAAAAAAAAAAAAAATGTAGATTGACGGGGACACCCTGACCCCGGATGCCTTTTGGCACCAGCCATTGTCCACCCCACAATGAATCAATTTGTAGTTATAATCACCAATTTATCGTATCCAACACCAAATTATTATCTGCGGTACTTCCCTATCGAAGAATTGAAGTTACGTTGTCATGTCGAGATTCATGTAAAAGATGAACCTAATATTCCGCAATACATGCGAACCAGTGTTCTGTTGTGTGAAACCATATTGATGGTGTTTCTGAAATAGATTTTCTTATAAATATAAAAACTTTGCCATGTCTGCATCGTGTTGATAACCACACAGAAACCGCATTTACCCATTATATTAGCACAATGGAAACTGGAACTATTTCTTGAGAAAATTGAATTCTCCAGTGTCCTCTTTTCTCATGTACAACCAAACAAAGGAAGCTGGCTCAGTTACGTTTCTTTGCCTTGAATTCCCTTTACGAAACATGCAAGTGTGTAAAATTAAAAGGTTCTCAACAACACCCTTATTTATATTGATTTCAATATCACTCACATTTCATGTTCACCAACCATGATATAAAAATCACATTAAGTTTTTACTCATTTCCTTTCAACAACATATACTTTTACAGTTTTACTGATACAAGTAACCAACTTTTGATACTTGAACAACAATTTGAAATGTAAACCTTGAATTAAACTTTAGTCATTGATCAACAACTCACTTGAAGAACCTATACAACAATACATGCAATTACTTAAAACTTAACGATACATTTATCATCATCATCATTAAACCAGTATATATACAACTATTCAAAATTCCCTACTTTCGATGTAGGTACTTTTTTTTTTTGAATGGCAGAATATAAAGATATATTAAAAAGCAACTAGCAAGGCGCTAGAAGCTAAAGAGTACAATACAATCTAGAAATAAACCAAACAACACATTCTAGACACTTCTCGAGGCTTTAACTGCGAGGACTACAAAATGAATGAAAAAACTCTTGCCAATTACGGAAACCACGACAAGAGAAAAATCCCCACCCACGGAGGCCGAGCCACCGGTTTTCACTTCGGGGTGTTTTTGATGCAGTCCCAAACAAGCCCCGAGGAAACATTAATGGTTTCTAACTCTTCATGCATCCAAACAAGAAACATTAATGCCTAAATATGCAAAAGCAACCACAAACAGCCTCCCGATCTTCCGACATTGTTTCCGACCCTTCAGCTTTTCCAATTTTTTCCAATTCAATAATAACATCCTTCATCTCTGGCCTCTTGCTTGGATCTGTGTTCCAGCATCGTTCCATCAATCTAGCTAACGATCTTGGACAATCTAGCGGTATGCTTGGTCTTAGTTCCTGTAATTAAAACATATATAGTAAATTAATATATACAACATTGTAATAAAACCTGAGAAAAACCACCATCCTCAATATAGGACTATAAACATACATGCATAACACTAATTACCTTGTATATATCTGATGGGATGTTTTCTAAATCATATGTATACGCCATATCACAACAATGCATCTCCCACAAGCAAATCCCAAATGCATACACATCGCATTTATGCGAGTAAGGTTTTCTGCTTAGAACCTACAACCACAGTAAATTCATTAGTATCAAAACAAGTGTAGAGGAGTTAACGAGTTATAATTGGAATCATACCTCCGGAGCCATATATCCAAGAGTCCCGACTTCACCACTTTTCATGTAGAGTGGTTCGACTATGGACTCTCCAAAATCCGCAAGTTTGATCAAATTTTTCTCGTCCATAAGCATGTTTTCGGGCTTCACATCACGATGAATTATTTTCTTGGAATGAAGATAACTCAACCTAGAAATAAAACCAAGTACTTCATTAGTATTTGCTTTAAGGAAGACCCTCTTTTACAAGTCTCAAACAAAAAAAATACACTTAAGCCCTTTTAGAATTGACATGTGGATTTTTTAACATGTAATTATAGAATGAACACCTCAATTTTTCTTAAACCTATAAAAGATGTAAACAAATTATTGAGAATACACCATGTTTTCTAGTTTAGTAAAAGGGTGGAAAAAAAGAAAAGAAAGTGATAAGATATAAAAAACTTATGATGTTCTTAATTTTATATTTAAAGTGATGGTCATTCATTTATGTTTGAACTTTGTATTAAGTGGGCTAGTCTTAGTCTTAGTGTTATATTTGTAAAAGTCCAAGTTAATGGACTCAAGCCCAAGAGCTCACAGAGCCCACACAAAAGCCTTAAAGGCAAAAGGCTTGTAGTATTTAAAGTGCAAAAATCCTCATTTGAGATAGTGGTTCAGTGTGTGTATTATATGTGAAATACAAGAAAAGCTTTAACATCTATTTATCTTTTATATCATTCGATCCATATACACATCTTGTCCCATCTCATCTCGTGTGTTTAAACGTGCTATATTGTGTGACAAAGAGTGAGTTTGTGCTACAACAAAAACTTATGTTCTTTAAGTTTTTTTTAAAGAAAGTGATAGCAAATGGATGAAAGTGAGGTTTTTACTTTTAAAACTTTCACCCTATTTTTGGAGTGAAAAGGAAAGAACAAAAACATAAAAAAAACATAAGTTTCTTTTACTTTCTTTCATTTTCATTTTAAGTTAAGAACAAAAATATTTTTATATACTTTTTTTCATCACCTTACTTTTCACTACTTCTCTTTTCTCATTTTCTTTTAACTTAAAAAAAAAAAAAAAAAAAAAAAAAAAAAAAAAACATGAGAACATAATTAATGTAACTGTTTTTCACAATAGAAAATAATTGATAGTTTACCACCTTTATTAATGTTGACAAGTGATTATGTGACTTCTTAAGAATGTAATTTAATTATAAAAATGACTCTAAACTTCTCTAAATACTAAATAAATAAATAAAAAAATAAATAAAAAAGAGAAAAGAAAAGGAAGTCTATTAACTTATACTATAAATTATAGTAAATTTGTAAAATTAGAAATGATTTTTATAAAATTAAACTTAAACGTTCAATTACTTCTAAAATAATCCAAGTTGATATAACAACATTTAGTTGTAGTAAGATTTTAGTGTCATTCGCCATCTTTAAAGACCATATGCTTATTGCATCTTTCAACGTACAATGTTATCGGGTTTTATTAAAATTGTCAAATATTCGCCATTGCTTAGGACTTGTTCCTAACACGTCTATGATTATTGTCTCTTTCAGGATCGACGTTAACTTCCTTGGGTTGTGCTGTTGTGCATATGCACAGCCAAAAAGTATACTAGTTTAATTATAAGTTAAAGACACATGCACTAAGAACTAAGGTGTTGATTGCATACCCTTTAGCAATATCCAGAGCAAACTGAATGACGATTTTCAATGGCAACTTCTTTTTTCTGTTCTTTTCCAAGTATGATCGAAGTGAGCCTCCCTTCAAATATTCAGAGACAATGCAAAAATCGCTTTCTGTTTTTGATTTCTTGTTCTTTTGCTTTGAATCCGTCTTCATGAACATAGTTGCTCCGATCATCTGAAATTTATACGATCGTTAGATATTATTCATACGTTAATTTGCATGCATGTATATATGCATCACTATATTTATAAATTAATTTGTAGTTCATTAATGTTAATATATCTTATTGGTTATAATTGTATATGCGATGTATATCTTGGTTTAAACCTTTGTTACATAAATCTTTATAATATGATTTCAATCTCTTATATTGTATGCATGCACTATATATGTCAGCAAGCATTAGGTATATATAGATTATACGTACATACCTTGGTTACATTAGGATGATCAAGATTTTTCCATATTCCAACTTCTTTAACGAAATCATTCTTCATGCGCTCCGTTGAAACTTTAGTTTTCTTATCACCAAAATCAATAACTTTCACTAAAACACAAAAACTAACAATTAAAACAAAGAGCGATCGACTAAAAACAAGAATAAATCAAGAACATTATACCTGCAACTGTTTGGCTATGGTACGAGCCCTTGTGGACGACACCGAATGTTCCACGTCCAATAACTTTGCCAAGAAGAAGCTTAACTGGATCGATCGTTTCCACCCATTGTTGTTGTTCTTCTTGTTTTTGCTTGTGTTGTTGTTGAACTATGAGGTCGTAACTTTCTAATGAGCGAATTTGTTGCATGTCGACTGGTTGTTGTATCTTAAAGGTTTATGGTTTTTGTATAGGCTGAATTTGTTGGTTATCATTTTATATATATAATACGTAAGTGCCGATCGACTATAATAAATCATATCCAACTAACTATGCATGCAACCTTATCATGTAAGTCCAGATTAAAAGGTTTAAGCTTACATCTCGTTAAAAGATAAATGTAATTTTGTTTGTTTGATATCTTTTAGCTTTTATCTTTTATATTTATATATAAAAGATTATTTCTTTGCCTAAAAAAATTTTAAAAAACGGTTTTTTACACACATGTAAAAAAAATTGAAAATACACATGTGCGTCAATCAGGGACGGACTTACATGTATGCCGGGTGTGGCAGGGACCACACCCAATTTTGGGTCACGCAATGTAATTTTTTTCAAAATGTGTCATTTTTTGGTTTGTGCAACCCTTGATATTTGTGTTATTTTCTTTATAGTGCAACTTTAATTTGGCTAAAAAATTATTTATGGTGGGAATTTTAGTAATTATGATAGAAAAAAGTTTGTGCAACAATGCACCACCTAAAAAATCCTAGGCTCGTTCATGGCGTTAATGCTATTTTTTCATAATTGCTGGAAAATTATATAATTTAAGGAAAAAAAACGAACTAGGGGTGATCAAAGGTCCAAAACCGGACCGGACCGAGACCGAACTAGCCCAAAACCTTAGACCGAGGACCGGACCGAATGTGTTCAGTCCGGTCCGGGTTGGTCTGGTCCAAGAAGGCATAATAGTCGGGTTTTACGTAAGACCGGTCCGGACCGGACCGGAACGAGACCGAAATAAGGAAAAAATCTGGACCGAGACCGGACCGCTGGTCCTTTGGTTTTCAGTCGGTCCTTTCGGTCTTGGTCGGTTTTGGGTCTGCGATGCTCAGCCCTATCAACGTAGCTAATAAATTATTTTGTATATAAGCATAATTGTGACTCATTTTGGTTATCTAATTATTTAGGTAACCAGAATGAGTTTCACTATAACCAAACACCATATATTGATATTTTGTGTCGTCAAATATCCCAGCAGCCACACCAATTATTGGGGAAATTTTCAAAAGAGTTTTGTTGTGTTTTGGTGTTAACCGACGAAATGGCTATTAGCGATAGTTTTTCTGTCACAAAACCGTCGCTAATGAACCATCACTATCGTAAAGACGCACCTATTCGTAAAGGTGGCAGTTAATTCGGTTGAAATGGTGTTTGTGACTGGATTATCGCGACTGTTTAAAGTTGTATAAGTTAGCGACGATTTTTCTGTCACTAGTCGTCGCTAAATAAACGCTATTAGCATCTTTTGGTGAACCATTGTGACTGTTACGAATAGCCACCATTTGGCCTATATATATACAGCGAATGACTTCGATAGTGTCCAGAAAACCTTGAAACTCAGTAGTTCAATCGGCTTATCACCAATCGTGCATTGTTGATAAGGTGCACTAAATGTTGCTTTGTTTTATCTTGGGAAGTGATTCGCCAATAACCCTAAGCACACGTGTTCTATTGAAACGGTAGGGGCGAAATTGGTTTAAGGATAGAGAGCACTCGACTCAAAGTAATAAGTTGTAGTCCGGTTTACTGATTGTTAGTTTATACATATACATTAGCCATTATTCTGGAACCCCGGAACCAACATTCTTAAAGCAATTTTCCGCTTGAGTAATGGCGTCGAATGATCTTCATCAACTATCAAGAGATATTGTAATTTGGAGTGAATGTCAACTTGAAGAGATATCACGGTGGGAGACTAAATTTGTAGAACCAAAGTTCTGAAACAACCAACGTTTACGAGTAGGCATTCTGTGTTCATATTTTATTTTAAGCCTTGATGCATACATGCATACAAGTATGGGTTGCCTGAGAATTATGTTAAACATAAGTGTCAAATTGCATGGCACTCATTGCTTGTTAATATATATAATGACTAATTTGGTAATCTGGTTAATATAAACATGTTAAAGGGATTGCTCATTTGTTTAGACTAACTAATGTAATTGAGCATGCTTTAATTTACATGTTTATTATATTGTAACAATATGTCATCAAAGTAACCAAATTAAAGTATTACAAAATGTAATGGATAAAGTCATATTGTCTAATAGATACATAGTACTTGTGTATCTAGACAGTCTACTTGTGTTGAAAGGAATATCATTTACTTGGTATATTTGGCTACTGTAAACCAAAGTACATAAGTACTTGAGTACACGCAAATAGTGCACAACAATGGTAGCATCTCTTACTGGGATGCTTGAACAAAGTATTTAATTACTTGAAGAAATCCATGAAATTTGATTTATAAAGCAAAGACGTTTGCTTAGTGTCATAAGGATATCTTGATGCCATGCATATTGATTAAGAAGACTTTCATGTGCATCCACAAGTGGTTAGTTATTATCACTTGGTGGGGGTGAAGTCTTAGAATCGAAGAAGCTTGTTTGTAACAAGTTTTACTATGGCATGTTGTCATAATATGGTTTTTTCAAACAAGAAAAAATATATAAAGGAACGTTAATAAACAAATCATAAAGGCTAATTCCTTGGTAATAATAATTGTACAACGACAATGTCAAGTCGTCAAGACGTCAAGTATGTTTACATGTCAATTCCCAAAGTATTGGACATAGCCATATGAAACTCAATCTGTTTGTAAAGATAGGGTGATCACCATTAGTTTTTACAATCGAGTAAGAACTTGTTGTACATAAACTGATTGAAGTATATAAGGGATGGGATTAAGCCCACATAAAAATATTCACCCATGATGGAACCTTGCCTTGACACTTGGTATGTCACCAAGTCTCGAGATCAAGTAAAAGTACATCATCCGAACATGATTGAAGTTCTGTGACATTTACAACACACCATCCCAGGCTTAGTGGAACTTGGAACCGTAATGAAGTTGGAGATTGAATTTTAATTCTTAATGGAATTATAACACATTTTTGTGTTGGGGTGTTTTTACTTTTTAGTTACGAGAACACTTTTGATAAGCCACCTATCTGAATGTAGAAGTGAGGCCGCTTCAAAGGAGCTCGAGGGCTTGGCTCTGAAACATTATGAGAAACCAAGATGCGTACCCATGGCCAAGTCTAAGGGTCTAATCTTCACGTGACTGAATCAATGAGAGGAAGGATATGCGTATGGCGTTTCCGTCTTATTAGTGAATAAATAGGCCCAAGCCCGACTTGTGGGTTGGGTCCATTAGGGTTAGGGTTTATGTATTGTACTCTATATATTGTGCTTGAATAATAAATCATACCCACGGGGTTGTTTAACACGTCTAACATATAAAGGAATATGGTTCAATGACTTTGGTTCAACCGTTCTTACCCTAGTTAGACTTGAGCGCTTTCTGATATAACTTTAGTGACAGAAAAACTGTCGCTAACTGATACAACTTTAAACAGTCGCGATGATCTAGTCACAAACACCATTTCAACTAAATTAACCGCCACCTTTACGAATAGGTGCGTCTTTACGATAGTGATGGTTCATTAGCGACCGGTTTGTGACAGAAAAACTATCGCTAATAGCCATTTCATGGGTTAACACCCAAACACAACAAAACTCTTTATCTCCTTCCTAGGACTCAAACCCAAAATGATTTCAACATAGTTTATTTTGAAAATTTACCCAATATTTCACTATAACCAAACACCATATATTGATATTTTGTGTCGTCAAATACCCTTTTGGGCCAAACTCTTTTGATTTATACGAGCAAAAAGTATGCCCCTTTTAAAAGTGGCTTTCTTCATTATGTGCAAGGGGTTATCGTAAGTTCAACTATTTGTTGTATTCATGTCGTATGCAGTTAATTGTTTGTTTGATTCGTGTTTAGAGCAACTGATAAGTGTCAAAAAGAAAAGGGAAATGGCGACTCAAAGTTTGAAAACTATAGTGATCCACTAAAGGCATACCTTAGTAGATACAAATAGGTGCCAAAATGAGCTAATCAAGTATGGTAATGGGTAATTTTGGTGTGGGTCGAGATTTTCTAAGCATGAATAGGTGACCCGTAACGCTTATTGCTAAAAGTTAGTAATTTGTTCTAGAAATATCAGTGTGTCAAATATGGTTTTCAATAACAGTGTTGCCAACACTCAATAATTTTTTTTCTAACACCATATTTGGTCGGGTATTTTGGTACAAATGTTCACAGAAAGTTATATGAATCCTATTAACGAGTTTTATCATTCTAATAGGTGATTTTAGCATAGCTTTATTATGGCTTTTTTTTGTTTGCATTAACTTACACTAAATAACACACTGTGTACATGATGTAATAGTCTACTTGATGCTTATATGCGTATTACATATTATTGGCTACATAAGTAGCTGATTTATATATTTAGATGCTAAGAGGTTAATTGGAAGGAAGTACACTGATTCTAAAGTGCAAGAAGACATGAAATTATGGCCTTTCAAAGTGATACAAGGGCCTTCTGATGCACCAAAGATCATGCTCGCCTACAAAAATCAGAAGAAGGTATATATGCCGAATAAATTATGATTTTTAGGGTTTAATTTGTAATTTAACTATTTGTTTAATCTTTCATGGTTTTAATTGTTGATTTATGTATAAAATTTGTACATGTGGTTTTAATTGTTGATTTACGTTAATATAGTGGTGTCATAGAAATTTGACTATTCTTTTATTGTATTGCGGTTTAGTTCTGTGTAAATCGTTCCAAATATGATCTTTGTGTAGTTTATTCAAAATATTCTTTTGAAGATGCTTAATATAATTTAAAGCATGACTGAGCTATTCGACTCATAGAGGGTCTAGGAGCCCCGGTAGTTTGGTTGATAGTTTGGACCATTTATTTGAAAACAAATGAAAATCATATTCGCTGAACATGGAAAAAGTGAAAGAAATGTCGTGACTGTTAGAAATCTGGAATTTAGCTATGAAGAAAAGGTAACAAATAATATGTCAAATTAGCAACAACAATTGATTGAATGAGTAGACAAATGGTTCTGATAAAAAGATAATGTAACATCTTTTGGATGATATTATCTAGGTTCTCTTTTAAAAAGCTAACATATCAATGGTAAGGGGCGAGATTATGGCCTTGCAAAAGCCAAATAACGGTGAAGTAATTCTTGGGGAACACAATATGCTACCAAAAAACTTCAAGCAAAATCAGGTAATGCATATTTTTATTCATAAACTATTGTTGTAAATGATGATGGGTTCTTTTGTCCCTTCCACAAAATTTGCATGGTATTTCATATATGTGGGTTGTAACAAGTAAACCTGGTTAAGCTTTAGTGCATTGTTGAGCTATCAAATTTATTATTGCAAAATTTTGCGACCTTTATTATGAAGCGACTTGAGAGTTATTATGTATTTGAATTTTCTACGGATGACTTTTTGCATGTTTAGCCAATTCATTTCAGTCAAGTCACTTAGCTTAACCCTATATGCGTTAGTGATAAAGCATAACCCAAATGAACACATTTGCGGTTCAGTGGGTTAAAATTGCCACCTCTGTTTCCGTCAGGAGAATCTTGTGTGCCCAAATCAAAACCATGAATTTTGTAATATTTGAAAAAGCAAAAAGGTATGCCCAAATCATGAATTTTCATGGTAGATAACAAATTGAACTGATCATTCATCATTGTGTTTAACGGAAAATTAGACACTAATCCCTTCGAATATATTTTGTGCATGTATATCTACTTTCCAGTTAGTCACTTGTCAAATATCCTAGAATGCTTTCAGTAAAAAAAATATATAGAATAATCAGTGGTTTACGGGTCAAAATATGGATTCGTTGGGTTACGGGTCAAAATGGCAAAAATTTTGTAGGGACAAAATAGATTGGGCCCTAGTTGGATTTCACCCGTAACATTTTATTATGATCAAATATATTTAAAAGTAACATCAATTTTTTAATAATCTAACTTTGAGTAACTATTCAGAAGGATTTCGATCTGTTTCCTTTATAACCAAATTTTGCTGACTTCACCCGACTGTATAAAGAGAAAAACCAAAATCAACCCAAATTAGTCAGGGTATACAAATCGGGACAACCTGTAGCACATTTCAGAAGTTTGAAAATTGTTTTATTACACATTATGAAACATCACAGATTTAGGGTCATATATGTCATGTCACGAAGTTGACGGAAAACACAACTCAACGGATATGTTTAGATTTCTGTAATATCTCAGGTTGAAG
This sequence comes from Artemisia tridentata subsp. tridentata, assembly GCA_021014915.2. NCBI lineage: Eukaryota > Viridiplantae > Streptophyta > Magnoliopsida > Asterales > Asteraceae > Artemisia > Artemisia tridentata. Next base: position 229,859,428 of record CP139501.1, on the reverse strand, counting down.
TTATGTAACCTGAAACAACTATAGTTTCATGTACTCCTTTTGTAATTTTTGTAACGTAATTTTTCTGGTTGAAGTTATCTAACTGGAGATGTTTATATTTCATGATTTTCCAGGATCTAGATTGTAGTTTCTCTATGAGCCTTGAATAAAATGAAGATATCACGAGTCCGGCAATAATGCGTCAAAGTGGTATGGGTTTAAAACAGTCACTTGAAAAAAATGAAGATGTGATTTTGGACTTGCTAAGTCGTCAGGATCCAAGAAAGTCATTTGACCAATCGAGTAATAGGTACATTTGTGTTAGACCCGTATCCCGGTTACAAGTAGGCCCCACCCTAGATGAAATATGCTAAGGTTGGATGTAATTGGTTGGTCAACGAAGTTACGTGGAAAGTCAAACCCGATGGTCAAACTAGTAGTCAAAGTATGATTCATGTAGTAATATGAAATGTGATGTATAAACTAGAAGGACCTAAGTTGCCAATTGTTAGTTATGTGTTATAAGTTAGTTGTGGTTAAAATAGTAGGAAATAGACTTAAGGGGCCATTCTTGCCAAAAGACCAAAGTTACCACCCAACTTATCTTATCTAGGAAATTCTAGATAATTCCTCCATTATTGATATGTGAAGGCCGGTTCATTAGAGAGAAAAAGGAGAGGGAAAAAGTTAGTGGAGACTTGAGAAGAGGAAGAAGATGAAGTCCTTGTGTTTGAGGTGATGTCCTAGTAAGAACCCACTCTAAGTAAGTGTTTCTATCTTGATAATTATTAAGGTTAAAGTTTAAGGATTAAGTGGGTTTTCATCATATGATCAAGATATGATCATATGATGATATGGGTTAGAAGATGATTATGTTTTGATGGGTTTTGATAACCCTTGTTATGTGTTTTATTGCTATGTTATTAGGTTTTGATAATTTGTCAAGGATGGTGATGATGATGATGGATCATGATGTTGATGATGATATTCTTGTTATGTTATAGCTTGGATTGAGGTAAGTAAAATGATGATGGCATGTATTATATGGATGTCTAACATGTATGTGTTATGTATGTTTTGTGGTTAGTGATAAGAGATTGGATATGTGCTTATGTGCTAGGATGAATAGGATCTAAGTGGTGAATTTGGTTGTGATGGTAAGTTGATGTTAGGTGATTATGCAAGAATTAGAGAGTGGAGTAGCTAAGTAAGTGTTTGGAGATATGTGATGCTTATGTGTTTGATTTGAAGTATGATATTATGTGATTATCGTTTTACTTACTAAGCGTAAGCTTATTCTTTTAGTTGTCAACGTTTTGTAGGTTAATGGCGATGAGGATAACTTGGCTTGGATTATAGCATAGGGATTTGGAAGCGGATTCGGGAGATAATAAACATAGGAGCTAGGTAGAATACCGAGCTTGAGTCAATGTTGTACCCCCGAGAGTCTCTTTTATGAGTCCTATAATGTGTGTCAAAGTCGTGTAATGGTTTGGTGGTCTAATGATGTGTCGAGTGTGTTTTAAGTGTGTTTGAGTAATGATAATGGGGTGTTTGGTTTAAGCGTGTTCATACCTATTTTGGGTTGTAAACGAGTCAAGTGCCCTTGGAAAACATTGGGTATGTTAATGTAATGCTTTTGGTAAAGTTTGGGTGGTTAACGGTGTGTCCAAGTGCGTTAAGTGGTTTATAGTGAATGTTTAAGGGGGGTGTTTGGCAAAAGGGTAAATGTACCCATTTTGATGTGTAAACGGGTCAAGTGTATATTGGAACATATTATATGTATTAAAGTAATGATTTTGGTTGAGTTTGAAGTGTTGTGAAAGTCGTATGTAGGTTTTGTCATGAAATGGGTCAAAAAGGGGTTATGTGCATGACCCGTCTAATTCGTAAAGCACCATTCCGGGATATTAAACGGTTAATATTTTTGTATGAAAATGATGTTTATGATGTGTTAATGAAATCTGGAAAGTGTCATTTAATTGTTGGGTCATAGAAGTTGTCTTTCCGGAAAATGGGTCAAAAAGGATGTTAAAAGTGTTATGCAGTTAAAGGGGTGTTTGGGTTAAGAGTGTTTTTACCCATTGTGGGTAGTAAATCGGGTTGATTGAGTATATAAACGACTTTGTATGTTATGTTAATGGCTTTGAGTGAGTTGGCGTGGATATAAGTCGTCACGGGTCTCTTTTGGTCTTGTGTAGACTACTTTCAGTTTGTGTAGACTACTTTGGGTTTGTGTAGACTACTTTGGTCTGTGTAGACTACTTTGGTCTGTGTAGACTACTTTGGGTTTGTGTAGACTACTTTTGGTCTGTGTAGACTACTTTGGTCTGTGTAGACTACTTTTGGTCGGTGTAGACTACTTCGGGTCTGTGTAGACTACTTTTAGTATATGTAGACTACTTTTAGTCTGAGTAGACTACTTATGGTATTATCGATATTTAAAGTCTTTTGTTCATGTATGGGTCATGGTTCAAGCGTTTCCGCGTACAAAGTCAAAAAGTTTTGAATTTTTGGTATAAGTGGGCACGGGGTGTTACAGGTACATTTGGTTTAGTGACCTCACAAATCATGCTCTACTTTTCGGTCGTCCTCACTATATAAGTATATATTACAATATTTGATACAATTAATACCTTAGGCATGATGCTATCAGAAAGATAATATACAAAGTTTAAGATTACAACAACTTGCTGTATCCAAACATGGTTCCTCTCAAGCAAACCATAACGTTTTGGGTTCCAGCCTATCTAACTTTTTTCCGTAGAGTTGGTCATCACTTGCAAAGGAAACAGAACAGAAACTTATCAATGACCAATGGCAAATTATTTAGCAATAGCATGGCAGTACTATTCTTATGGTTAAGGGATGTTTTTCTTAATGTTAATGGTGCAAGTAGCTATGAACCACAAGCAATGTAGAAAGATGATATGTCTCACTTGAGCTATCCTTTGGAGTGTCCCATATTTGTGATCATGGGTGGTTATTTTCAGTTTTTCAGTTTTCATGTTCTATTTTTATTTATCTATGTTATTGTCAAAAAGACAGAGGAAGTTTTATTCAGGAAATTATAAGAAGTTGTGTAACACCCCCTAATTTATAATATAACAGCGGAAGACTAATCGGGGCATTACGGGGAGGATCTTTGCATAATGATAGAAAACGGCTCAAAAAGAGGCGTTTTAAAAGTACTTGTTATTCAAATCAAAGTTGAAGTACAAAATGTGAAAATATCAGAGTTTAAACATCCCATAAAAGGGTGTAGTAGTTTAAAAGTGAATGACATGACTTTGTTTTACACCACATTAAAACCCTTGGTTTATTGCCCGCTCCGTGCCTTGTTTGCTCCGCTAATTACCTGAGATAAACATGCTAAAAGTCAACAAAATTGTTGAGTGAAATCATAGAGTTTGTAATAATAATGAGTTTGAGAGAACACAAGTAGTGATTGCCTGTGAATTACAATCATGTTTAAAATGGTGATATTGCATTTGTACATATTGCCCTAAGTCTCATGACACGCAAACGTTAACAGTGTAGTAACCGGTGTGGGGCCCTCGAGTAATAGGTGATTTTGTCATTTTCCTATTTCTTTCAAATATAGTGCATTGCGACTAATCCGGCTAGTAACTAAGACTATCAATCCGGCATTAGTGGAATAGGCAGTCAGCCTCCAATAGATCTATTCACTATATTCGCGTTCACTCGCAAGTGATTAATGGTTCATGATGTGAGGGGCTTTTGGAAATAGCATAACTTAGGCAATATAAATCTGGTGAAACATACAAAAATACTTGAAAATACTTGTGCGTTTAGTTTGTAGCATGTATATCCCCCATAGAGTGTAAACTTGTCAAATAAGTAAAAGTGGGGCTATGACTCACCTTGTGTGTAACTGGCAAGGTGGAAATGTGAAATCAAGTGAAATTACGGAAACGGCTCCAACACAGGACCTGGATAATAGTTAAGTCTGAGAATTTGGTATTTGTGACTTAATATGATTATTGAGTGTGAAAACGAGTAATGGATAACGATTTGGTGTGTGATATGAGTGTGATATGCTTAAAATGCTTAAAGTTCAAAAATAATATTATACATAATATTATCATGTTTTTATGTCATTGATTCCATAAATATCGTTCCCTCGAAAGGTGTTTGAACGTATCGTTAAGTTAATCGTTAAAATTCGTTATATATAAATATAAACGTAATGTGAATAAATATTGGACGAAATGTAATAAAATGCACGTGAGTGAAATGAGGAATGTAAAAATATGCAATAGAAATAAATATGGAATAAAGTTACAGTTTGGTCCTTGTACTTTTACCAGTTTTACATTTTCTACCCTAACGGTGTTAACTTTGCACCGTTAGTCCTTGGTTATGTATATATTACATTTTTAGTCCCATTGTTTCCAAAATGACAAAATAAACAACATGTTTACTGTTTTATCCATATGTACCCTCAAGTTATTAAATGAACAGTTTTAGAACATATTTATACGAATTTGACATATTTAACCCAAATAGTAATTATCTTTGCAAAACTAGTCCAAATTTTACAAAAAGAGTTGGAAAAGAATTCCGAGAGTTTGGCAAACTTAATAAAGCTTTTTCAAGTGTGTTTCAACTGCTTATTATACGAATTGCTTATTTTTAAGCAAATGGGCTTTAACGAGTTGTATCTAAAGCCCATTAACGAAATTTGATCCGGGGGTTTTTAGGAAATAATGGGCTTAGTCTTGGGCTTGTTTATTGAGCTTAAAAATGTTACCAAAGTCCTTATAGCCTCAGCTTATCGAAAAAGCTAAAAATGTGCTTATTGGGCTTTTGAGCCCACTCGGTAAATAAAAAGGGTTTCGACTGGTTTTTAACTAGCGATAGCTTTGAGCTTTTTAAAGAGCTTATAAGAGCTTATGAGAGAAAACTCAAACATGAACTTGGTTAATGAGATTATAAAGAAACGGGTCAAGCCATAAAATTGATGGGTCGTGTATACGAATTCGTTTTAATCAGTCCATTTCTTATGTCGATATAACATGGTTGCATAATATGTAAATGACATATATAAATGAAATACGATTCGAAATGAATAAAAATGAGTGCGATAAATAAATAAACGAGTATGTAAGTGTCGAGTATAGATAATACACAAGTTCTTAGCCATCCTTTGAGGAGGTCATGGAGTATATACGTACGAAATAAATAAATGAAAGCGTAAAATGCATTAAAAGAGATATACGTTCGAAGAAAAATAAGAAACGATGCATGGTGCATTATAAATCGAATAGAATGGTTGGAAATGAGTTTAGGATGACTTACTACACCTTATAGGTGGAGTTTTACGTTCGAAATGGATCAAGAACAAGGAAATATGATCGAAGCTTGCTAGAACCTTTATTAAAGAGTTTGAATGAGTGCTAAACGACTTGGAGTGAGTTCAAAATGAATGGGGAATTGCTTCTGGTCTTCTTGGAAACTCGGCAAGGGTTAAAGACTAGAGAGAAATGAGGTATAGCTTATGGTGTGAAAGGGAGTTAAGGCAATGTGTATTATGCATGTATTTGTACTCGAAAATATTGTATTATACTCCATCAAATTGGCGATTAGACATTTGGCAGGGATAAGGAATATATACTCGAGTATTAGTTAACTTAGGAGGGGGTTTTGTTGGTAGCTTAGCTATAGAACCGAATATGAATGTATTTGTGTATATATAAGTTGCGTACAACATATTTCAATAGGTCCAAGTGAGTTTTAACATGCCATATTTAGTACAAAGGTGAGAAATGAAGTTATAAACTCATACAGTGCTCATACTTGATCTTAGAAAATCAAATAAGCTAAGGGAAAATCAGTTTGAATTGATTTGGATAGAAACGGGTTAATATTGTGTGAGTTAGTACTTGTTGCGAGTAGCATTTACTTTGGCTCTCGTTTGTGGGTCAAACATTCGACTGAGTAACTGCCATTCGACATACCAATTGTTGGGTGTATGGGGATTCGAAACATGCAAAAAGTTGCATAGCATGTGTGTCGAAATTGGGAGAAAACGGGTCAAAGCTATGGGTGTTCATTCGAGTGTTATATGAAGTTTAATAAAATTATAAATATTGGGTTGGGCTTGATGAATAGTAACAGGCCAAGACTTGGGCTAGAAATAGTGTGTTGGATCCGTTTGGTGTATATTGAGTGTGTTGGATCATTTGCTGTCTATGTGTGAGCTCGTTCCAATGTGTTTGTAATGTAATAACAAAATTTCAAATTTTGACCATAAAAATGGTTAACTGAACTGTATTAATATTTAATAGTTGATTAGCAATGTACAAATTACTAGAGAATTTTACAGGTTGCTACAAGTTGAGACTCTATTCTCACCATATTTGCTCCTATTATACTCTTTTCCACCATCAATAATTGTTGTTGCATTAGTGCATACATCATTTGGTATTAGAGCCTTTGCCTTAAACCATATCGATGGCTGATGAACAACCACGTGGTCGTGGAGGGCGTCGAGGAGGACGAGTGCGTGGTCAGCCTCGTCGAGGTAGCGACGGTGGTGTTGGTGAATATGAACCACAACCGCACCATCGGGACCAGCGAGACCTAGAGATTGCGGCCCAAGGAAGACGAATCAGAGAGTTGGAACACCTACTTGCAGCGGCAAGGTTAGACGTTCATCGTGATTTTAATCACGTAACTGATTGTTTTTCTAATAGCGATGCCGAAGAAGATGGGGAATCAGACTTGTCACTGAGCAACGGGGAAGAAGAGGTTAACCCATGGGGGGCTAATCTTCGCCATCGAGATCGTGGTTTCAGACCGAGGTGACCAGCACGTTCTCAGGACCTCAGTATAAAAGTCGACATCCCTGTTTTTGAAGGTAAGCCTCACCCTGATGAGTTTATTGATTGGTTACACACTGTGGAACGGGTTTTTGATATAAAAAATCTGAGCGATGAACAAAAGGTCAAGTTAGTAGCCATAAAATTGAAGAAAAATGCTTCTATTTGGTGGGAGCATATCATAAGACAACGTGCCAGGGAAGGGAAAACAAAGATAACAAGTTGGACTAAAATGAAAAACAAATTGATGGCCAAGTTTCTTCCTGTTCACTATAGGCAAGAAGCTTTCATTCACTATCATAATTTTAGACAAGGTACTAGTATGTCAGTTGAAGATTTTACCGGTAAGTTTGATCGGTTAAGGATGCGTTGTGGTGTGGATGATGAGGAAGAACAAACAATTGCTCGTTATTTAGCAAGTGATGTGCGTTCCTAGAAGGTGTATATATTATATCCCAATTTCACTCAAATTTTAAATTTTTTAAAAATACATTTTTTACTGTTTATCTAAGAAACACATACGAGCAAGTATACTCATTCGATTGTAGTATTGTTGATGGTAAATAAGGATCGTCCCAAGAAACTGCTAGTTTTGGTTTAGGCAATTTAGATAAGAGCAATAAGAAATAGTACTTAAGATTGTGACGGCCTAAAGCACTTAAGAGTAATTAAACGAACAATTGTTTCAAATCAAATCAATCAAACAACCAAATACTTGTTTAGGAACCACGACTAATCGTGATAGAATGTTGAACATGTTTGGGTGAAACTTAGAAGGCACATGTCAATTTTAACAAGGACCTCTAGTCAATGGGTAATATCAAGGAAATCCATGTTTCTACTAGTTTCACGGGTGAGTCCTTTCGGCCAATTCTCATCCCACTACGCTAGCTCTTTTTGTGATCAAATGTATGAAAAAGATGATTAGTTAAATTAGTTCTTACGAGTCTTTTCAACCCAATCTCGTGATTAAATATTTCCGAATTCATTTAAAAACTTGCATACTTGATATTCGTCACTTATCAAATATCAATCCGTTTGTCACTAACTCTTGGAATTAAACAATATTAGAGATCTTTTCAACCTTTAAATCCAATAATATTTAACCAACAAGTTTTAGAACACGAATAATATTTAAACAAACTCATGAAAATAATCACTTTTTCTAACCAACTAAACATCCAACATTCATACGAAAGTCACATCATTCCCAAACAAGTATCACTAATTATTCCATAACAAGCATCATCATAAAACATAACATTGCATTCAACATCAAACGGTTTAACATGATTAATTAAAGTAAAGAAAATTACCCAAAAGTAAGATTACAATGAGTAATAAAAGAGTTATAGCACTCCTTAGGGCCTCCAATTGAACAAGAGAATCTTCCACCTCTTCTAACAAGTATTTCCAACTCTTCCTTGCTTCTACTTAGGATCTTTCTTGAGAATGGCAGAGATTGTTAAGCTCTTTTGGGTTAGATAAGTAATATGATCAAGACCTTATGGTGTAAGGCTTGATTGTAAGTGTTGTTTCAAAATGGGTGGTTAGGGGTCTTATTTAAGCTTGTAAATCACCCAAAAACTGTCATATTACTTCAATTATCATAAAGGAGAAGGTAATGATCGGACTCAAGTCATTATGGTAGTTAAAGTTAAGAGTTAATGCAACTCTTCATCTCAGAATTTTCTCAACCTTCGGTCTGGACCATGGACCTTCGGTTTGGGCGTCGGCTGAACCTGAGGTCGAGTTCCTGAACCTTGGGTCTGGAATCCCAGCTTCGACCTTGGGTCTGGAATGTAAACCTTGGGTCGGGATCGACTTTTGCACATAAATTTCAACTTTAAGTTAGCATATAACTTCGAATTTTCACACACTTTTTAGCACTTAATCATGACTTCATCTTTTCATCCTTCTCATGTACAATGGAAATAATCATATCATGAATCAATATCTTTGTTGACGATCTTTTCTTCAATATTTGCTTGATTTTGTAACTTTTCTTTGTCTTTCTTGATATTTCCTTGTATCTAGACTTGAACACATCTTTAACAACTTTTAAGCATAAAACAATCATAAACATAACTAAATAACATATAAAAACACACAAATAACGCGATAAAAACATGTACAAAATGAGCGTTATCAAATCTCCCACACTTAAGTTTTACTTGCCCTCAAGCAAGGTAATCTTTAGAAAAATTATTTTCCAATAGCCACCAATCATGATTTTCTAAAAATTTCACTAATCTTCCTTGTTACCAAGGCAAAAAGGTCAAAAAGTGATTTTTACTTTTAACGAGTTGGGAAACCCGCGCGTTGCTGCGGGAGTGTTTAGATATAAATTACAATAAAAGAATATTCACTTATATATTTATGTAACAAATACTTTTTGTGTTTTTTTCAGTCCATATAGTCTACGAAGTCTTTTGCCTACCTTCAGTTGTTTGTCGTAAATAGGCACCAAATTCTTATACAATCAATCACCGAGCTGGAGTTGTGTGCCACGCAATGACTTGAAACCGTGTCATAATCCAACCTTTGCATCCTAGAAAATGAGAAGATCAATGTTTACCTTCAGTATTTATTGTATGAATTAAACATCAAGGGAACTTCATATATGTTTCTATTGTATGAGTTAAAATATGCAATTCAATTAATGGTTACATATTCAGTTTTTTCGAGTTTGAGGCAGTTGTACTTAACTAATTACAATACTTGGTAATCAAAAATAAATATAACATATAGCATTATTAGTATTTAACTACTACGAAAAGAAAATACCACTATGATGGTATACCTGTAGGGCCAAGAGTGGCGACGAATATATCTTTGTTTGAGACAGGTCCTGTCACAAAAGTCCCATGACCCTGACTCAACCCGACTGACCCGCTTATTTTGCTACTGCTCATAGCCTTTTAAAAAAATGCAGCTTGGTTGACCTTTTAAGTAAAATATTAGTTACAATATTTCTTATCATACATGGAAGTGAAAGTGACAAAAGTAAAGTATACACCAAAGCAATACATGGGTAAGTGTATGAGGCAATCAAGGAACTGGATGTAAGAGATTTAGTTCAGAATGCCATATTCAAGTTTGTGTTTTTGCATTTTTTATAAATTGAAAGTGTCATAGACATTTATAAGTACCTGCTCGTTGTTGAGCTATGAGATTGCAATCGACCAACCGCCTTCCAGCTACCAACCTCCCATATGCAATCGACCAACCGCCATCCAGCTACCAAACTCTATAGAAAAACTCGACAGCTCTGTGTACAACTTTCCTGGTAACAACTGATTCGCTAGAAACGTTCTGCAACAAAATATCAATAACAAACATCTTTTAGTTCGTAAATTTGTAATGACATTATTGCACCAAATAAATACATAAACTATATACTGGTAAGAAACATATACAACCTAACTCAGAACTTTTAGTTCGGAAATTTGTAATGAGACCGATCCTGACTGCATTTTTCACCATTTTTCAAAGATGATTGCATTAAAGGAGCAACAGAACATACTTGCTTGAGTTCATCTCTCCATCAATCAAGTGTGTCAACAAAAGGTATTGCTTCAACAAATTTTAGCGACTTGGACTTGCACCACGATACTCTATTCCTTATGCTCCTTTTCCTCTTCACAGCCTTAAAATGTCAACAACTATTCGAGTCAAATAATATTTTTGGGCAAGATGTATTGCGACGTCATTTAATTGAGCGCTACCAACTTTTCTCAGTTCCATCCAGTATATATAAACAAACCTGGATAATTTAGACACACAAAATTTTCCGAACTACACTGCAAGCATGCATTTCTTTAAATACAGCATTGGGAGTTAGTGGGTGTATCCGAGTTCCTAAACAAACCTGCGTAGCCGACAAAGCTGATGTAAATATGATACTGGCATACAACTATGAACCAAAAAACAATTGGGGCTAACTCAAACGGGCTCAGATGAGGAGTGAATCGAGGAAAAGAGGATACACCCGCCATGGCTGCAAACCTAATAGGTTGCCCTGCCAAAGTGCAGATAATCGCAACATTAACCGAACTCCTATAATCTCATCACAGCCTCTTGTAATCCATGTCAGCATGAGTCTTGTCTAATTAAAATTTATTAAAAGCGTAATCATCATGGCCATAGAAGCTTGCTCTGTTAGTTACTTATTTGGCTCTGATATTCGACTGCGGAGCAGGTAGAAGGTCATTTGACTCGCCATGGCTGCAAACACCATTTTCAAGGTCATGCCCTGCCAAGATACGGGTCCGTTTCACCTGGCACGAATGCACGACATCATAAGTATCTTCATCGCCTATAATAAATCTCAAGTAACCCATATCGAAACCTCATATTCCCAAATCCAAATCTGTAAAAAACAGCAACATCAAAAAACCATAAATATCCAAACTTTGTAGCAACTTGTCACTTAATAACATAAACGCATATGTAATTCATGATAACAAACCAAAACTAAAAATTATACCGATTCCAGCGTTCCTATTTTTTTGATAAGATTCAGTTTTTTAAACCAAAAACCCATATCACAAAAGCTTAAAAATAAAAAACCAATAACCAAATTCATTGCTTTTACATCAAACAGAAGTTTTATAATGGTTGACGGCTAAATTAAATTATATAGAATTTAAGATTAAACATAAGAAATACCTGCATCACCCGGCGATGTCCTGCGCCATTCCAGAAACTGTAAGGGATTTCAATAGCCTCATCTGCACTGCGATTAGAACATCACTTGGATGATATTATCCGGTGCAGTAGGAGTATGGTGACAAAAATGAAATAGAACTATAGCTTAAAATAGCAGCAATACCGAGGACGATTTTACTAAACAGTAAAACGCGTGCCTAGTCAATGGCAGACAACTAAGTGTCTACCGATTTCATATACATGACCAACCACCATTCTGTTAATGTAACATACAGTTTGACCATTTGCTACAATGTAAAACCGTTTGGCTCAGATTAGAGAGTTTAAGAGGAATTGACCTTTTGGGAACTTTTAGACGTCAAAAACCAATGTGACGTATAAATGAAATGCGTTTACCTTTTATTGATGCATTATCAGATTGATACCCCTTCACAATAATATAGATTAAACCGAGAACAGAAGGAGAATGACAGGACTTATTGGCAGTCTTTTCCAGAAAATGGGGATATTTTTGTGGCAATAAACATTTGGAAAAAAGTTCAACAGTATCCTAGATAGACAGCTAATATAGCAGCCAAAGGCAAATTAGCATACGTTCATGATCCAACCACTAAAATGTTGCAACAAATAACTGGCTCAGATCTGTATGCAGGGTTCAAGTCACAAAATTATCCTTATTCCGTAATGGCTGCTAACAAACACGGTTGCATAGTAAGTATTTAAACTATGCCATCCGGTTGTTGCCCCGCCAGCTTACGGCCAAATCATTCAAGACACAGTTTATTTGTGTCAGATTACAGATATCATCATAGCCTTATAGCAAACATTATAAAGGAGACAGGGGTGTAACCGGATAAAAGGGTTTGTGAACCTGCCATGGCTGCAAACACGAACATGATCGTGATGCCCCGCCAAGATACAGACCGCTTTCACCCATCATGTTCCACCTGCACATAAGACATACAATCCTAACGAACGACCCAAATATCAGAACAGCAACCGAATTCCCAAAACGCCTAACAGATACCGAATTGAAGAAAATTGTTACACTTGCAAGTATGCCATCTAATGTTTCCGCACGCTAATTTATATACTTTTGTGATTATTATTATTAACCTATATTATAGAGATATAATCTTGCATGCTGAAAACGTAATTATCTCATTGTTCAAGACATACAAAAGTGGGTGAATGCGTAATAACAGTATTAATTTTTGTAAGTGGCATTCAGTTAGTACCTATTGCACAAATTTATCGACTTTAAGTAACTTGAATATGAACAACCCACCAATTCGCTTTACCTTCATGGCTCAGAATCCTAATCTCAATACTTATCACCGTAAATAATCATGCGCCATTGCATCATTGTTAATCAGTTAATCATTATAGACCTAAGACTAACACATCACTAAATCAATAACAACCTAAACAAACAAACAAATAAATAAATAAATAAAAAGCATACCAAAACTTTAACTCGGGCAAACGGCGAACAAACGGGCGAAACTCATCCAACCTTCGAGACGGCAAAGTAGGGCCATCATTCAAATCCTGAAACTCAGGATCAAAACTATCATTAAAAGATGGCAAAGCAAGGCAGCCTACAAAATAAATTATCAAAACCCCCAAATTAACGAAACCCTAATTTGGAAGAAAAATAAAAATAAAATAACTATCTCAATTAAATCATGAATTATTACATATGATTATTACATATGAGCAGATCCTAACCGATCAAAGAAAAGAAAGAAAAGATGCCATAAAATATCCATTATACATGAATGTGTGGTTGTGCTGATGATTTTTCGGTGTAAAGAGGGTAGTGAGATGGTTCTAGAGAGAGTGAGAGAGATATATTTCAGCAACTGTTCTGCACAACTTGTAGAAGCAGAAGTCACTGTTTGAACAACTGTTAGGGACAACTCTTCAAAGCAGAAAAAACACTGTTGTGCACAATCTTTTTAAGCAACCTTCACTGTTTGAACGACTGTTCCGCACAACAATGTAATGCAGCCCAATCCCCCCTTTTAGTATATATAGTAATATGTGAAATTTAAACAACATACTTGATCAAGCTAAATAACACAACTAAGCTTCTCACGAAAAGAAAAGAATAATATAATTCACTCACACTCATTTCTTTTGTAGGGGATATATTTCACTCAATTGCTCAGTCGTGATTTCATGTCATACCATAGGCTTGTACAAGTATCAAAACTAATCCAAATCATGTAAGAAATAAATTAATTTATCAAAAGAGGACTTTTATTCGGGTTTAAATGTTAGGCTAAGGGTTAATATCAACTTATGCTCAAATAACTACTGTACAAATATAATAGATCGCTAACAACGAATTTTTGATTAGTTGAATAATGGATGGTCACTAGTTTGTACCTTGGTTCGCTAACAACGTTACTTACATAACGGATGGTCACCAAAACACGCTCTAGTTCGCTAGCGATGTTTTCCAACTTTTCAAAAAAACCGGATGGTCACTATAATATTCATTCAATCGATATTTTCACAAAGCAAAAAGGGTTAGGATAAGACATGGGATTATTTTAGTGGATATAATATACAATAATCAAGTCAAATACCAGAATCACTTGTTGTAAAAAATAATCAAACCATGTATCCCCAAATGATTATAGCCTTCATAATAATTCTTTCCTTCCTCCTTTATTTCATTCATCGATCACCATTTGTATCAAGTCTTAGCGCATTGGCTAATCTTCAAGAATACTTCATCTTCATAATTGTAGCTCATTGGCTAATTATATCTCTTTTTTTTTTCTTTTTTTTTTTTCATCTTCCCCCACACTTTGGATGAGCATATACCTCAAAAATATACAAATAAGAAGTAGCTACCTTAGTCTTCGTCAGAAAGGTATATCCGAAATACAAAGTGTAAGCTCATAATCATCAAAAACTTCTTCAACCCAACAACAAGTAATTCATCGATTCAACTTGACTAAAAAAAGGTTAGACTAAAGGTTAAAGGCGCAAAAAAAAAATTATTTTTTTTCTGGATGTAAAAAAAAAAAAAAAAAAAAAAAAAAAAATTTCTGGATGTAACAAAAATGAAAAGATAGGCTCAAAGGGTGTTCTAGGGGTATCTAGCACTAAAACTGAGTGCTAACAAATGGGTCCATAGAATAGGTGGTTAACTAACCGATTCGGCTAGCTAATATATCAATATATGTAAAATGGAAGGCCATTTGGTTAAATCCTAAGTTGCCTCTTATCACTTAAATTCATTTATATCACACGAATGTGACCTTACTTTGGAATTCGTAATGCATGACAAGCACAAGTTCTAGAATCAATTCAATCACCGGCACACTCTTAGCAAGAAAATAGAATTTAAGCATAAAATATATGCTTCGAATGATAGGCTCAAACCCTCACATATTTGGTAGAATAGGCTAAAAATGCTCAAGTAATGTTATCAATCTTAAGAACAGATCATTTCATTTAACCGAGATTCGTTAAAAATTTCAAATTGCCATTTTATGCTATTGGAAAATTTTAAGTTGTTTCAGTTATATAATCTTTTACGTGTAAAACAACTACTTCCTTAAGGGCAATAAAACAAGTTCCAAAATAGTCACAAAAAATTTTAAAATTGAATCATTTTCACTATTTACTTCCCTCCCCCACACTTAAGTTTTACATTGTCCTCAATGTGAAAAATTAACTTCAAAGTAAAGGAAAGAGTGAAAATAGAATAGTAAATGATATCACCGAGAAATCAAGCGAGATCCATATTTGGTGTTAAACGCATAAGTTGGAAACTCCAAGCTCCAAAATATACCAACCATATGAACGAGCAATGATCTCATGGAATCTCAACCTGAAAAAAATAAACAAACACACAAAAACACAAAAACAATATGCAAAAATACTAATAACCAAAATACCTTAAAATCCTAAATAAAGATAATCATAGTTCTAAAACATAATAAAAGTTATAATCCGACATAACATAATAATAAAGTACCAATAAAATAGAAATATTGTTCAACACACATCATAGTCATGAATTATAATCAAAATCACTCTTCTTCCATATCGTCTCCTGGATAGTTAACCAACGCTCCAAATCTAACTCCACCCGATGACGTTCCCGCTTCATAGCCTTCTGCTCCTACATTAGAATAATACCCCGCAAAAGCTTCTTGGTTAACATTGTACCCCTCGTTTCTTTGACTTTTGCTAGATGTCGGGTAAGGTACATGTCCCGATGGATAAGGCGTGTATGGGTATGGGTAAGGTGGAACACCAATTGGTTCATACGTCATTGGGAAAGAGTAAGGTGGTTCACTATGTTCTCCAAGGTAAGTGAGAATTGGCGCACAATAGTCCATTTGGTGCCCAAGTCTCATCAAGCTCATATCTCTCCACATTTCCCTTATCTCCACTTGTGGCAAATTCGCATGCCAATCACCCCAACTCGAATTCAACCCCGAAGATTCTCCAATATTTGGTTGTTGAGGTTGTTGCGGTGGCGGTGGGTTGCGAATCACATTGGCAATTTGATCAACCAAACAATATCTATCATCATCAAGCAACTCTTTCAAATTCTTCTTGTCAAGTTTTTCACATTCCTTTATCACCGTTATCTTCTTCAACTCGCTATCCGTATCATATCCCAAACTTTTTACTATTTTCGTCACATAATGTCCCCCGTTTATAAAACCGTGCTCAGTAATTAAAGTCGCTCTTTTTGACAAATAAACTGCCAAAGTCCATAACACATTCATCTTCTTATTTGGATCCATAATCATTTCAGTTATCCACAAATCCGGTCCATGAACTTTGTCTTGACTATGCCCTCTATGCACAAATGAGTTCACAATAACTTTATGTAAAAGCCGAGCCATCGGTGAATGTATCTCCTTTTCCTTAAATCTCCTACTGTTGGGATCTCCGATCTCATTCCATATCTCCCTACCAACATACTTTGGTGGTTCTTTCTCTAACTTTGAAAGATGTTCTTCAAAATCTTCATGTTGAAAGTCATTCTCATCATACAAGCCAAGTAATTGCCCAAATTTCGGCAAAGTAACTGCATGATCGTTCCCACACAACCTAAACCAAATACATTTCTCCTTCATTATGTTTTCCATCTTCACCTCTTGGTTGAAATGGATGGTGGCAAAAAATTCTAGACACCATTCTCTAAAGATCTGCGTTTCATTGATCCTAATTGCATATTCAAAACTAAAATCTTCATAAACTCCATTTTCAGATTCCGTACTAACCTCCCATAACTTCTCAAGAGTCTTATTAAGGTTATATCCTCTCATCAAACTCCAACTTACTAGCTTTGGTACCGCAATTTCCTTTCTTTGCAACTTTGCTAACCGGCTGTTGTAACAAGCTTTTGCTTCCTTACGTAATTTGCTCCACCTCAAATATTCACTTGTTAACGGCATAAGATTAACATCCCTTTCTTGACGACCATGTCGCTTATACAAAGCAACTAATGGGTTTTCTTCATCTTGACGAATACATTTCTACAAAACAAACAAAACAAGCACACGAGAAATATTGGAACTAAAGGTTAGAATGTAAGATAAATTAGCAAATATATATATATATATATATATATATATATAAGGGCTGAACCGGCGGTTTGCTTTTGAAACCGTCAGTTTGGATCGTTTAAAAACTTTACCGAGAGCTCAAACCTTCACGGTCGAAAGTCAGACCGGCGGTTTGGTTTTTTATGCAATTTTTACCGAGAGTCAAACCGCCAAGGTTCACCCTTGGACTGGCGGTTTGGCCTATTTTCTGGGTATTCGACCGGCGGTTGGAACTTCCGACCGTCGGTTTGCAGCAGCAGATTTAAAAAAAAAAATTAGTTCTAGTTTTTCAACTTTTCCACATTCTACTCCTTCTTCCATTTGTGCTTATTAGTGCTTATTCTAATATCTCCTCTATGTCTCATTTTCAAGAATCTAAGAATCAAAATCAATTCAAACAAAGTAGTGGTCCATATAATCAATCATATAGCACACAAACACTAATTCTTAATCATATACCACAATAAACCCAATCAATCTTGATAATACATCCCCAAATTTTCGACATACATAAACCCTAAATCTTAGAACATCAAATTCTCTTTCAATTCTTAACCATTTCATATAATTCCACTTCCAATCAATCCTCCAGTAAACCCATCAAGTAATTTCACTTAATTCGAACTATAGCAAATTCGCCCAATTAAGAACCCTAAAAATCAAATTCGAACTAAGAACAATGCAAAGTAATTGGATGGATGTTACTTACTCTTTTTGATGCCATAGGATTGCTAGAACCTTAATTTGATACTTAACTTCAATCTTGGAATGATGAGAATTGTTGGTGATTGTGGTGTTTTTCTCCTCCTTTTTCTTTCTTTGGTTCTTTGCAAAAATATGAAGGCTCAACCGTAGGTTGGGTACTTCAACCGTAGGTTTGGTTCTCAACCGTTGGTTTGCAAAACAAAACCGTTTCAAACAGAAACGTTCTTTTATTTCTTAATCATTTCCAAATCATCACCACAACTCAAAACACTTCCAACATTCCATTTAACTTAAAATTAAACAAGCTACATAAATTAAAAACAACTAAACTTAAACTTAAATATTTCTTATTAATCATTGCTTATAAAGCATAGGAGCTAAAACACACTCAACTTAACAAAGAAATGCAAAATATAATAAGATCAAATAACGATAAGCAAACAAGATAAAACTCATAAGAACAAAATGAGCAAAAGCTTAACAACAAGCTTCTTTATTTTTCCACATTCCAAGCTTCCTTTAATCAAAATAACTCCCAAACCTTAGAATATCCTCCGAATGAAATTTCCCCGAAAGAACTCTATCGGTTTCCTTTGTTTTGAACTCACGAGTGAATCGGCGTCCACCCGGACTAGTAATCTCTATCTTAGTGTGCCAATCATTGTCTCCTTCAACCTTTTGATATTTGCTATACCCATCCGATGTCCATTCAATATTTTTAAGCTTAATTGGCATAGAACCAAGGAAATCAACCATTTTCTTGTAAACAATAATGTTCTTGAAGGGATTGAAGTAATTCTCCATAGCCAATGCTCTCTCCATATCATCTTCAATATGATCAAACGATGGGGTTGTCTTCCCATATTTTGGATTTCCTTCATTGTCATGGCTAATATCAAATACATCCAACCAATCTTCTTCATCTGATTCTTCATCTGCTAGAACTTTGTTTCTTTTCTTAGCGTGGTAAATCCTTCTAGCCACTCCATCATCAATTTCCATAGTTCCTTTTCCATTATCAATTATTGCTCCTATCGTACTCAAGAATGGGCGTCCCACCAACATCGGTGTCTCTTTATCAATAGGTACATGCATAATCAAAAAGTCACACAAATATGTTTGGAATCCAATTTGTAATCTCACATTCTTCACTTTACCATAAGCTTTTGCCATGGTATTATCGGCCATCAATAACACATCATTGGAAGGATAAGCTCTTCCCAACTCCATAATCTTGTAAAGCTTATAAGGCATTATACTAACACTCGCCCCCGTATCGGCCAAAGCATTGATTGCAATAGTTCCATTCACTTTTAGTGGAATAAGGTAGTTACCCGGATCTTCTTTCTTTTTAGGTAAGCCTTTCTCCATCACTTTCTCCTTTTCTTCTTCTTCAATTTCCTTCTTTTTATCAAGTTTCATTTTATCCACTGAAATTTCATCCAACAACTTCCTATAGTGAGCATAGTGTTCCAACACATGAAGTATTGGTTTTTCATTTAGCAATTCTTTGAACTTTGTAGTAATCTCCTTAACACATTTTGCTTCATCAATGGGTTCTTTGGTTGGTTTTTCTTTTGGTAAGGATGTTTGGTTAGAAGAACTTTCTCCTTTGATTAGTGTGGTAGGGTGTGGTAATGATGACGGTGAAGGTATAAGACCTTTAAAAGGTGGGTATTTTGTTTCAAACGAGTGGCCTTTCCCATTTTAACCATTTCCATACTCCCACGAATACCATCTTCATTTTCACAAACTTCCTCCATTTGTTCAAGTAACCAATTAACATCTTTATCATCTTGTAACTCTCCAACCTTAACTTGCATTTCACCTAAATCAAAATCAATAACACATTTCGTTGCCAACAAGAAATTTCGTCCAAACACCACGGAAGGATCCGTCGTGCCCTCATACTCATCAATAATCAAATCCATAGCAAAGGTATAGCCATGAATGTCAATTTTCACATCCCTTGCAATTCTCCTATTATATTTGTCCACGTCATATTTCCCATTTCCAAATTTTTTATAGAAAGCAAAGGTCATATAACTATCATTTTGTCCAAGGTTACATTCCGCATCCCAAGCTCCTAATCCTTCTATTCCACAAGGTGTGGAATACCTCATACTTGGCTCCTCATATTCTCTTAACTTTGCACGGGTAAAAGTAACTACCCGAGGCTTTTCATTCTCATATTCCATACGTTCAACTTCCTTTCCTTTTGCTTGCAACTTCACCTTTTCAAAATCAACCATTTTTTCCATCCTAGACATAGCATCACCATCATCCATCAATTCCATTTCCAATTTTTCCAAGTAAGCCGAAACTTCGCTAGGTGAATCCATAACTAAAAATAAGCTAAACATTCATAGACAACACATCCAAAACAAACGTTAGGGGTTAGTAAAAAAAACTAAGTAACTTGAAAAAGAAATCATACAAAAATCTAGAACAAATAAAATAAATAACAATTAAAATAAATAAATAGAAAAGAGTACAAAGAAAAACCAAAGAAATAAAAAAAAAATATATTTTTATTTTATTTATTTTTTTTTTCGGTCCACACCCAAACCGGCGGTTTGGGTTGTGAAAAGTTTTACTGAGGGCTCAAACCGGACGGTCGAAGGTCTGGACCGTCGGTTTGAAATTGAAAAAGTTTTACCGAGGAGTAGGACCGGACGGTCGAGGACCATCTGTCAGAAAAAAAAATTTAGTGTCGAATGGCTGAAACCGGCGGTCGAGAGTCTGGACCGAAGGTTTGTAGCAAAAATTTTCAAAATTTTTCTTTTTTCTTCTTTTTTTTAGTTTTTATATTTAACTTAATAATTTTAATAGAAATAAAAATGAGAGAAGTACATGGAAACTAGGACAAAGAAAACACTTAACAACCATTAACCAAACAAACCAAACAATCACATAAACAAAACATGAAACAAACTCGCAAATAACAAGAACAAACTTATGCTACTATGTACAACTAAACTAACCTAAACTAAACTAAAAAGGAGTGATAGTCCTCGGCAACGGCATCAAAAACTTGATGGTGACGATGCCGGAATTATGATCAAGCAAGGAATCAATATAACAAGCAAGTAAACAAACAATATATCAATCAAGAAGACAATCAAACGAACAAAGAGCACAACAAACAAGTCTCCGGCAACGGCGCCAAAAACTTGATGTGCGTTCCTAGAGGGTGTATATATTATATCACAATTTCACTCAAATTTTAAATTTTTTAAAAATACCTTTTTTACCGTTTATCTAAGAAACACATACGAGCAAGTATACTCGTTCGATTGTAGTATTGTTGATGGTAAATAAGGATCGTCCCAAGAGACTACTAGTTTTGGTTTAGGCAATTTAGGTAAGAGCAATAAGAAATAGTACTTAAGATTGTCACGGTCTAAAGCACTTAAGAGTAATTAAACGAACAATTGTTTCAAATCAAATCAATCAAACAACCAAATACTTGTTTAGGAACCATGACTAATCGTGATAGAATGTTGAACATATTTGGGTGAAACTTAGAAGGCACATGTCAATTTTCACAAGGACCTCTAGTCAATGGGTAATATCAAGAAAATCCATGTTTCTACTAGTTTCACGGGTGAGTCCTTTCGGCCAATTCTCATCCCACTACGCTAGCTCTTTTTGTGATCAAATGTATGAAAAATATGATTAGTTAAATTAGTTCTTACGAGTCTTTTCAACCCAATCTCGTGATTAAATATTTCCGAATTCATTTAAAAACTTGCATACTTGATATTCGTCACTTATCAAATACCAACCCGTTTGTCACTAACTCTTGGAATTAAACAATATTAGAGATCTTTTCAACCTTTAAATCCAATAATATTTAACTAACAAGTTTTAGAACACGAATAATATTTAAACAAACTCATGAAAATAATCACTTTTTCTAACCAACTAAACATCCAACATTCATACGAAAGTCACATCATTCCCAAACAAGTATCACTAATTATTCCATAACAAGCATCATCATAAAACATAACATTGCATTCAACATCAAACGGTTTAACATGATTAATTAAAGTAAAGAAAATTACCCAAAAGTAAGATTACAATGAGTAATAAAAGAGTTATAGCACTCCTTAGGGCCTCCAATTGAACAAGAGAATCTTTCACCTCTTCTAACAAGTATTTCCAACTCTTCCTTGCTTCTACTTAGGATCTTTCTTGAGAATGGCAGAGATTGTTAAGCTCTTTTGGGTTAGATAAGTAATGTGATCAAGACTGTTAATACAAATATCGTCCTAAAAACGTTATTTATATTTTACGATCATTGCTTAGTTTTGTTAATGACAATTACAAAGTTTATCTTTAATACAAATAGCGTCTCAAAAACGTTATTTATATTCTTTGATCTTTCATTAGTTTTGTTAATGACAAATAAAAGGAATATCTTTTAGCAAATAATAAATACTAGCTTAAGTCTCTTAAGTACACATTTTACACTTCACATATTAACCAAGAATTACAAGTTTAGTAACTTGTTTCCTTAAAAGGAAACTTTAATTCTTATACCATTCCATGACATCATTGCATGCATCACATACAATATCTTTGATATATCTTGGTTAGATTTGCAAGATACATAGTTGACATTTGAAGATCTTGGATGATTTGGTAAGATACAACTAAGATATGGTAAGAGACAACTAAACCTTAGCTGTCACATCCCATGGATCCAAATCATATGAAGGACGGATCCCTTGTGAGGGATCCGTGGGATCCGTGAGCTGAAGATCAGCTTGCCTATAAATAGGAAGCTGATCATTTGGCTCTCTCATCACTCATATAGCTTTAACACACATATTCATTCAGTACATATCTTACTAACATCATTCATAGTTGCATTTTACTTTGATCTTTCATTTTGTAGAAAAGAGATCAAGCATTCAAGGATCTACAGAACCGTAATCCTTTAGTTGCATTACTGTGTGATATTGTAGTTTGTTTCACACATCATATCTATCATTTGTAATCAGTGAGTGTGGTTAGTGCTTTAGTCCTTAAAGCACAAAGAGTGTAGGGAGTGGTTGTACCCGTGTAAAGAACTCGGCATCTAGCTTAGTGTCGGTAAAGTAAATAGGCGACGTCAGGTTGGTTCTACCTTGTGAAAGAACCCGGTGTTTAGCTTAGTACCGGAAAAGGAAGTAAGCGACGTGTAAAGGTTTTCTCCGCCTAGAAAAGGAGTTTGTTTCTTAGTGAAAGATAAACTCTCGAGTAGGAAACTCGGGGAGTGGAGTAGGGCAAGGAAGAGAGTCCTTGTAGCCGAACCAATATAAACAACAGTGTCGTGTGGTTTGATCTTTCCTCTCTTTATCTTTTGTTTACATTGTGTGATTATTTATTTGTGATTGTTTCCTTTGAAATTAACATATAGTAACAAAGCAAATAAAACTTGAAAAACGGTAAAAACTATTCAACCCCCCTTCTAGTTTTCCACATTTATCTTTAAGCAAAGCATAAATAAGATTAAGTCTTTTACATTTATAGTGATAAGCATTTTACAAACACATTTTCACATCACAAGTTTTCTAGAAATGACATATACAAGTTTACATGTTTATTTCTTAAAATGGAAACTTTATTAGTTAAATATTAGGATGACATCATGGCATGCATCATCTACACAATCTTGGTAAGATTTTGTGATATTTTGTTTAGATCTTCAAGCCAAAGAGTTGACATTTGAAGATATGGAAAGATATGGCAAGATTTGGAGATCTCTTAGCTGGCCTGACACGGCGGTACCAAAGTGGTACACGGACGGATCCTTTTTGAGGGATCCGCCGGATCCGTGGACTGTTCATCAGCCTTGCCTATAAATAGCAAGCTGATCATTTGGCCAATTCATCACTTATATAGCTTAATTTAGATATCCTTTCATTTACATATCACTAACCCTTAGCATACTAACATTACATAGATCTTTCCTTTTGTAGCAAAGAATATCTCAACATAGAAGGATCAACATACTGTTGTCATCCTGTAGTATAGAGTCTGTGTGATCTTGCATCAGTTCACACATCATAGTTGTATCTTTTATTCAGTAGAAACCGGTTAGTGTTTTAGTCCTCAAAACACATAGAGTGTCGGGAGTGGTTGTACCCTTGTAAAGAACCAAACGGGAGTGGTTGTACCCTTGTAAAGAACTCGACATCTAGCTTAGTGTCGGTAATCATTTAGGTGACGTCAGGTTGGTTCTTCCTTAAACAAGAACTCGGTATTTAGCTTTGTACCGGAAAAAGGTGTAAGCGACGTGTATTAAGGTTTTCTCCGCCGAGAAGAGAGCTTTGTTACTTAGTGAAGAATAACTCTCGAGTTAGAGGCTCGAGGAGTGGAATAGGGCAAGGATAAGAGTCCTTGTAGCCGAACCACTATAAACATCCGTGTTATGTGGTTTGATCTTTCCTCTCTTTACTTATTTACTTACATTACTTGTTTGTGTGCTTGATTGTTTACTTTACTTTGAAATCACGATAAGTAACAAAGCGAATTAATTTTAAATGGTAAAAACTATTCAACCCCCCTTCTAGTTTTCCACAAAGACCTTATGGTGTAAGGCTTGATTGTAAGTGTTGTTTTAAAATGGGTGGTTAGGGGTCTTATTTAAGCTTGTAAATCACCCAAAAACTGTCATATTACTTCAATTATCATAAAGGAGAAGGTAATGATCGGACTCAAGTCATTATGGTAGTTAAAGTTAAGAGTTAATGCAACTCTTCATCTCAGAATTTTAAACGGTAAAAACTATTCAACCCCCCTTCTAGTTTTCCACAAAGACCTTATGGTGTAAGGCTTGATTGTAAGTGTTGTTTTAAAATGGGTGGTTAGGGGTCTTATTTAAGCTTGTAAATCACCCAAAAACTGTCATATTACTTCAATTATCATAAAGGAGAAGGTAATGATCGGACTCAAGTCATTATGGTAGTTAAAGTTAAGAGTTAATGCAACTCTTCATCTCAGAATTTTCTCAATCTTCGGTCTGGACCATGGACCTTCGGTTTGGGCGTCGGCTGAACCTGAGGTCGAGTTCCTGAACCTTGGGTCTTGGGTCTGGAATCCCAGCTTCGACCTTGGGTCTGGAATGTGAACCTTGGGTCGGGATCGACTTTTGCACATAAATTTCAACTTTAAGTTAGCATATAACTTCGACTTCTCACACACTTCTTAGCACTTAAGCTTGACTTCATCTTTTCATCATTCTCATGTACAATGAAAATAATCATATCATGAATCAATATCTTTGTTAACGATCTTTTCTTCAATATTTGCTTGATTTTGTAACTTTTCTTTGTCTTTCTTGATATTTCCTTGTACCTAGACTTGAACACATCTTTAACAACTTTTAAGCATAAAACAATCATAAACATAACTAAATAACATATAAAAACACACAAATAACGCGATAAAAACATGTACAAAAATGTAAGGAGTCTAACAAAAACAAACTATGATACAACCAAACCATAAATTTACTTGGCCTTGTTCCATCTCAGACTGAGTTTTATCAAATGAATTGCTAGCAACTATATTTGGGATCTTGCTTCTTGGATTTATTAAAAGAAGACAACCATATTGAAAATTAAAATAATAAAAAAAAAAAAAAAAAAAAAAAAAAAAAAAAAAAAAAAAAAAGGTTACGAAAACCTGCCAAAACTTGTAATTCTCATCAAGCAATTAACAAGTTACATGGATTATTCATATTTTGGGATCAAGCAAGTTGTAAAATTTGGGTCAATTCCAACTCAACCCATCAATGCCCTTCAGAACTTGTGCTTCTAATTCTTCCTATACAAAATGTATTTACAACTAGAGGCTTTTACGAAGCGAAATATACATCTAAAGAAGCAATTTTTACCATAACGCACCTAAACTAAAACCATCATGGTTTAGCACAACACTTGAACTCAGTCTAATACTTGTGACGATGGGGTGGATTCCTGCTCTTTCACTTTTCTGAACTCTTCAACAAGTAGGTTACAAATTGCCGATCTTAAGTTGGACGCTTCTCGAGGCCGAAACCATTGCCTGCCAAACTGATAAATCAAATTAACCCATTGGCAAGTGAGTTTTACATATTATCATGCTCAACAGATGGAGTAAATTTAAATCAAAAGAGCCTATGGAGTGGTGGTATGTGAGTTGTCCATTGACCATGAGGTTATGGGTTCAAGTCTCAGTTGAGAAGTGAGTTACTATTTGTCTTATTGGAACGCACACAACAACATACCCAATCCCGCCGGGCTTATTGGAAAGTGTAAACTAAAAAATAAAAATACAATGAGGAAGATATATACCATTGATAGATCTTTTTTCTTGATCCTCTCGGGTGCTTGTTTGATGAAACGTTCCATGTAGAACAGAACAAAGAGCCCACAATCATATTCATTCTTCTGTTGTGGAACCTGATTGAAATAGAAGAACATCAGGATCTCCAAATTACATTTAAGCAAAAAAGTAAAAAAAAATGCAGAAGGTTTATGGATGAAGATGTTTACCGTAACTCTTTTGTGCTCCATTTTACTTTCAAGATTTTCCCAGATTTCATCCGATATGGGGAGATCTAAAGGAGTTCCTGATTTTCTTAGGTAGCTCCATTCTTCTTTCAGAAATCTAAAATCAATTTGAATATTTATTCAGTAAGCACAAACTGATTCAAGATCATAAGAACACATGTTCATCCCAAACAGAGAAAAAGAGAAAACTCTACTCTCAACATGTGTGCTAAAAGGTTTAAATTGCTGTCAGCACATCTGGCTATTTGCTCTTATCAATCATTTGTGAATTGTATCCAATATTTCAATCCCCCAAATTATAGATATGCCTTTGAGAAACATACTATTTAATAATATGCAATAAAATACACCTCACACTCTGTCCAGTTTCCCATCATATATCAGAGTATCAGACTAGAACACGAAAATACTAATGGCAATCATTGGATGTTTTACTATCAGAATATCATACCTTTTAATGTTCTCACATATTAATTTGCTGTTGTGCAGTCCAAGTGAATCCAAATGAAGTAAAATTGGCCCTTGTTCATCTTCCTTGGTAGGAAAACAAATTATCACCAAACTCCAATGAGCACTGCACAATTAGACAAAATAATGAAAATCATGACACTTGACATCTTAAAAAAGGTCAGGAATCATGAAATTCATATAAGTTGAAAAGCTTACCTTTCATGTACTGGAAGAAGTATGTATGCTTTTTCAAATATACTGACATCTTTCCACCACTTTCTGAACTTGCGAAATGAATCTTCCTCGTACTTCAGCTATAACAAGAAAATAAAAGGTGTTTACAAAAAGTAAATATGTGTAATATTACACGGTTTAGGGCAACCAAATTAGAAAACAATATACCTTTTCCAGCTTGTTATAAAAGTATGTGCTGAAGAAATGATAATTGCATGTTGTACTCCCAGATGAAGACGTCGGCTGCTGAAGATATCTATATGGGAAAATAAAAAGGGGACTGTTATAGGGAAGAGTTATGGAGAATGCTACAGGAACATTAATTATGGTATTGCATTCACCGCTTAAGCATAACTGATAACAGCCTTTGTTACAGTCTATAAAGTCTGTGCTGGTTTATCTGAAACCGAAATCAACATAGTTCAGTACTGAATTCAATTTGTTTTCCAATGAATATGATTATAGAGATCTATGAGTTATTGATCTTGTAAAAGGATAAGTGGCTGCTAACTATTGTCACGTGGAAACATATTTGAAAAGTCGCTAAACATATAAACATTATCTGTTCTGCTTGAATATATGAATTCCCACATAACTGCCGTGTATGAAGACAAAAGGAAGAAGCATAAGCCTGGAAAGAATTTGATATTACTCAAATCTGTGGAAGTAATTATTAGTTTATTCTATTTTACAATGCAAGGACCATGACAGTAACCAAAACACTGATTATCAATATTATGTAGAGGTATAATAAACTAATTACTCCGTATTTTGCATGTCCACATGCTAGAGAACCATAACTTACAAGTACTTACTAATTTTCTTCCTTTTAACATTCACATATTTATCATGTTTAATTGCAGTCTCAAAGAAGGTAAAATTTTATGGTCCACTTTGACACAAAAGCACTAACCGGATATAGAAATTCATGATAGTAGATGAAAGATATGCTTCAGGAGCGAGACATTTCATATCTGTGTGATTAACTTCAACTGCATCTGGGTCATCCCTGCAAAGTCACAATTGAAAATGGGGAAAAGTAAGAAAATAACAACAGAACAATATTAAGTTTATAGTAAATGAAGAATTTCATTAAGTTGATAAATCATCCAACATTATCAGAGGAAGCCTGTCATACCTTGATGGGTAGTAGAGTGTAGCATCTTTCACACTGAAATTTAAATATCACGAGTCAAATATTTTACACCTATGTTAGGTCATAAAGAATAAGCAAAAGAAATGGGAAGAAATCAATAAGACTTAGTTACCATTGATCCAATTTTTCCATAAATTGTTCTGTAGTCTGAACCGGAGGATCCTCATCCACTAAATTATAATTTCGTCTCTGTTAAAAGAAAATAAAATACTAGAGATTATAAGAAAAATCATCAGAAGCACCTTGGAAATGACCTAATACATTGCAATACTGCTTGCAAGTCAGTAGCCATCTAATTAAATTTAATGACGGTTTGTCATTATTGGATGTAAGTTAGTAGTCGTCTAGTTATGTCTAATGATAGTTTGTCATCACTCACATCCATAATATCTGCTACCACGAACTAAATGACCTCATCCAAACTTTAATGATTTAAAGCAACAGTAGTCACAATAATTTTGAGCGAAATGAGTCAAGTGGCAATAAATGAATAAGACATAGCATACTATTAATAGAAGGAGTAAAACTGATAATATGTCCAATAGCTACGCTTATTAAACCTATATGTCATTCATTATCCTCCACTCATATTTTTTGTTTAAGTAACAGGAACAAAAAGGCCATCCAATTGTGTGTCAGAAAACATATCTCAAATCCAAATACTTTGACCAGAAAGAATATTAATAACAGAGCAACTAGGCTATGGAGGGCATGCGAGAAAAATGTGAACGAATAAGCAATGAAAGCGGAATAATACAACTGACAATAGCATGAAAAGACGATGGCAAAAACTTACAGTTCTAGGTCTCAAATTACTTGAAGGTGGACCTTGAGGGGAATTTGGCCTGCCAAAAGAAGAGAACAGCTTACAGATATAAATAACATTAAGGCAAAGCTAAATGCGACTATTTAGCAGATAGATACCAAGTAAATAACGAAATACCACTTCATATATTAGTTCAAGACCATTTTAAGGAGATGACGAGAACATATCATATCATATAGTTAAGGATAACTTTACTTACACTGAAAACGACGATGTAGATTTATCATCATTGGAGGTCAGCTGATTCTCACTATCTACTAAAAAAGACTTTGAGGACTGCGATGGTTCTTGCGAGCTGGAAGATACTGACATCCTGGATCTTCCCTTAGCCGCAACCTGATTCTTTGGCCTCCCTCTTCTCCCATTACAAGATTTCACGTAAAAGAGATCTTCCTCGAATGCATTGACAGTTCTAGAATCTCTTAAATCTTCCGGCTAATTAACAAAAACCAAAAAAAACTAGTGTGTATACTCTCCTTCACCAAGAACCACTAAAAAAAAAAGCAAAAAAATAAAATAAAATGATTCAAGTACAGTAAAGAATCATACGCCGTCCAGCTTTTTGTTAAACAATTTGGTAAAATTTGGTGAAGATAAGGATTTCCGATCACCTTGCTTTGGGCCACGTGAAACACCTACATAAATAAAATTGATATAAATGCACGCAAATAGAAACAGATAATGCCTAAATATATGTGTGTTTTAACTGCCTGTTGCTATTCCAGCATTTACAATGACCGACCATTTTACAGAACAGTATGCAGAACACCAAAACAGATACATACTTTTAACAGTAATCACGAGCACTATAAATTAACACTTGGAAGGTGTTTGCATTTGCATTTTGGTTAAGATTATATGATTATTAAGTTTGCAAAACGCATGTGTTTATTCTTATTTATGTTCATGACGTCCTTACCCTTACCCTATTTGCTCACATATATACCTACACACACTCAGTCGGGAATGGGATATGACTGTCCACATCCTGCTTCAACAATACACCCTTCGTTGGGATTGGGTATTGATGTGTTGTTGCAGTTGTTTGTTTAAAAACAGCAGACTATCAGAAAACACTATTTGGCAACCAAAAAAAAAAACAAAACACCCCTTTTCAGAAACCAGTTTGTGACCTGCTTATTTCCAAAACGACATTTTTCAAACGCATAATCTGCTCTGCAAAAGCAACACTAAACACCTTATATTCTCTACCATAAAAACGACGTTCAAAACGGATGTTCATAACCTAGCATATAACTACATATACACAACAAACTTTGATAAAACCGCTAAGAAACTACTCGTACCATCATCACTATCAGACACTTGTATCATCTCCGCACATTCATTATCAACCTGTCATACCAAAAAAATTAAAAAAAATAAATCAATCCCAAATATCAAATAACACTAACCAATCAACAAATACACAATGTACATTACAAGACTAAAATTGGGGCAAAACAAAACCTTTTGTGTCACTTGTCGCTTAAGCCGTCTGTCGAGCTCATCTTCGTGTCGCTTTAAATTCGCCCTAAGCTTTTCGCCTCCATCGATCAACTTACAACATAACTTGAGGTTATTTTTATTCCTAGCTATGGCCTCTTTTAACTCACGGTCACTTTTCCTAACTAATTCCAAATCTTCAGCTTCATAACTTTCTTCTTTCGGTTTTTTATTTGAGGTGATGATAATTTCCGGTGGACGATCGTCTCCGTCTTCCGTCGGTAAAAGTTTATCCCAGTCAAGGGTTATAGGTTTCCGTTTGCAACCGTTGATTTCCATACGATTGAAATGTATGTGAAATCGACGGTGGTTTTGTGGTGGTTGTTGCGGACGG
Organism: Artemisia tridentata subsp. tridentata; assembly: GCA_021014915.2. NCBI lineage: Eukaryota > Viridiplantae > Streptophyta > Magnoliopsida > Asterales > Asteraceae > Artemisia > Artemisia tridentata. The sequence continues at coordinate 229,828,585 of CP139501.1, read as the reverse complement.
AAGTGTGTGCTGCTTTTAAAGTGGAAATAGAATAAAGTTAATGTAATTGTATTTTTTTGTGAATTAAAAACATGTTTGTAATAAAATTGTGAAGTATTTTTATTATTATTTTTTTATTATCGTAATATGATTGTGCATTGATGTGTAACTGTTTACATTTTAATTTTTTTTTTAGTTGTTTGACGGGATTGAATTTTATTGTTGTTTTGTGGGTAAAGTAATTGAAAAAGCATTTTTATTCGGGTTGTTCAGGTGAATTAGACTTTTTTTTTCCTTTTAGTTTAGGTATATGTGATCTAACAAGTATTATGATAGTTGTCTTTGAGACTCTTTCATGATTGTCTCGGGGCTCTTTACCACCAGGGTCGTTTTTAAACGCTCTGAGCGAGAATTGAATATGCGGACCTAATGTAAAATTGCACTTACTTCTAAACGTAAAGTGTAAACTATATACGTAACATGTCACTTCTAAAGCATTATGTGTGATTGTGTGAAGTTGTTAGTTCATGTAATTATTTATTATACATAATTGTAACATCTTTATAGTTTTATATATCAAACATAAATTTTTGGGGCCTTTAAAAAAAATGGGGCCACGAGAGATCACCCCCTTCGCTTATCCTTGAAAATGGGCCTGCTTACCAACGGAACATCATTGATATGACCTAAAACATAGACTAGAGATATGTCTAAAAGAGAGATTATGATGAATGGCACATTTAAAAGATGAGGATAAATAAAAAGTATCAAAGTGATAGTGTTAATCGTTATACGAATCAGCGGACACAAGTTATTATGCTTATAGGTTAAACATTTCTATCATTGCTCTTTATTCATTAATTCTAATAATTGATCATCTATAATTTAAAGATATCTGTAAAATGATGCGCACTATTATACTTGTCTCGTAAAAGGTTTCGATAGAAGTAACAATTTACATCAAGATTGTTTCATGCTAAACTCAAATGTATGATGGCCCCACCAAAATTACATGTTAAATTATTTTCGGATACGTGTTTGCATTCAGAGGGTTGGATATGGTGGCACTCAACTCATGCCAGTCCAATGTGTCACAAATAACGTGTCACTAAAACTGGCTACGCTAGTTGAACACCCTATTTATTTTTATTGAGGTTCGGTTAAATTGCTTCCAATAAAACTTTTGTTTTTTACGTAACATATATTGTTTTATTACTATTTAATGTGAATGTGAATGGGTTATTACATGCAATATGTATAATAATCATTTACATACAATATAATGCATCAACTAGAATATTTGGTTAATACATCAACTAGAATATTTGGTGACCGTATTGCAATATAATTTTGTTTTGTATTAGGTTTTTAATATGCAAGACCGGGCATAATGGTGAGCATACATGACCGCGATTATCATTGGCACATCAACGACAACCTTCTTCATGTCCAAGTTAGTGTAATAAGGCGACCGCGATCACCACAACAAACATACCACTTAAATATAAATATACCCCACAAAAACAATTTAATAAACACACACTCACACACAACAAAGAGGGAAAGACTTTGTCGTGCAATCAACCGAGTCTTGCCTAAAATCCCTTTAGCATGCGGTCCTTCAATTGGGGGTGTAGTGGAGATGACCAAGTGCAGATGACCATCCATTACGGATGATCTTAAGATGCACGCGCACATAACAGATGAAATCGTACAATTGTTTATCACATCAGTCGATATACCCTAAAAACAAAAACAAATAGTAGCTTCAAAGTTCTCAGCTGTCATCCAATGCATATATCCTGGTTAATTAACTATCGATTTGATCTAAAACATTACGTAGCAAATGTTAATGGGGTGACGGCAGTTCACGTCAAAATACAATATACAAAAGATATATCCCCAACACTAGCTAGTTTATATTGCTTAAAAGACCCCTCGCGTACCAAAAGATGCTTCGTACAAACAGGAAAAAGGTAAGACTTTAGTATTGACAGGATCGTTGTAGACTAGTGGCAACTTGCCAACATCACTTTGAGATTATGCCAAGATCACAAAGTCAATTCATTGGTGAGTTTTCGCTTCTTGTCATCAGTCATAAATACAGTACTAGGTAATGCTACAGCAACATTAAATAGGGTATTGTGTTCACTGCTTGAGCATAACTGATAACAGGCTTTGTTACAGTCTATAAAGTCTCTGCTGGTTTATCTGAAATCAAAATCAACAAGTTCAGTAACGTCTTCAATGTGCTTTCAACTGAAAGTTATTATAAAGGTCCATGCGTTATTGATCTTATAAAAGTATAAGTGACTATGCTAAACCTAATGACCTTCACATTCCACATAAATAAATCAATTGGGGCAATACAAAACCTTATTCAGCAATCGGCGTCTTTCGACATCTTCGTGTCGTTCCAAGATTTGCGTAATCCTAGCAATAGTTCCACACTGAAATTTAAATATCACGAGTCAAATATTTTAGCTATGTTAGGTCATCAAGAATAAACAAAGAAATTGGAAGAAATCAATAAGACTTAGTTACCATGGATCCAATTCTTCCATAAATTGAGCTCTAGTCTGAACCGGAGGATCCTCGTCCACAAAATTATAATTCGGTCTCTGTTAAAAGAAAAGAAAATACTAGAGATTATAAGAAAAATCATCAGAAGTACCGTGGAAATGACCTAAGGCTGCATGCAGTAGTATAATCTCATTCGATCAATTGAATAGATCGATCGAATCGTCCTAGTGCAGCCAAAAGTTGGAATCGATCGATTGGACCAAAAAAAAAGATGAAGGTCGAGTATCCGATCTAGATATTGCTACTTTATCTTTTGTTTTCTTTCTTTTTTTGGAGCTATACGTTTTTTGGTGGAGCTATACAATTGGACCGAAAAAACTTTTTGAAATCCTATCAACATAGCAAACAGTTATCTTTGAAAAAAAAATTTATTTCACCTATAAATACACAACATAAACACACAATAAAAACACACTTCAATCCACAAATCTCACAATTCTCTCAATTCAAAATGTCTAAGAAAACACCACAACAAAAAGGCCGAAAATCCCGATTGACACAAACCATTCCGCACTTAACACCGGATCCGAATTTCCGGTTAACCTAGATTATTAGTTTTTAATAAGTATTGTAATGTTTTAAATTTATTTTAAGTATTATGTAACGTTTTAATTATTTTAATGAAATTTAAGTTTGTGTTAAAAATGTTTTTTTTTTTTTTTTTTTTTTAAAAAAAAAAAAAAAAAATTGGATGAAGGTCGCCTTACTGGGGCACCCAATCGCCTGAAGGTCGCTGGAGAGAGAAAGCTGACGTGGCAGAGAAATTGGGAGGGATTGACCAATATTACTGCATGTAGCCTAATACACTGCACTACTGCTTGCAACTTAGTAGTCATCTATTCAAATTTAATATAAGTTTGTCATTATTACGTGTACGTCAGTAGTCATCTAGTTATAGCTAATGATAGTTTGCCATCACTCACATCCATAACAATATCTGCTACCACAAGCTAATTGACCTCATCCAAACTCTAATGATTTATAGCAACAATAGTCGCAATAAATTTGAAGAAATGAGTCAAATGACAATAAATGAATAAGAACGTAACATACTATTCAATGAATGAGCAAAACTGATAATATGTCCTATAGTTTCGTTTGTTACTCCTATAAGTCATTCATTCTCCTCCACTTATGTTTCGTGTCCAAGTATATACAAGAAAGAAAAAGGCTATCTGTGTGTCTGCGACCACATATCTCAAATCCAAACACATAAACCAAATAGTAGATTAATAACAGAGCAACTAAACTGTTGAGGGTAGATAAAATATAGAAAAATGCGAACAAATAACTGAAAGCAGAATAACTGACAATAGCATGAAAAAAAGATGGCAATAACTTACAGTTCTAGGCCCTAAACTGCTTGAAGGTGGAACTTGAGGGGAGTTTGGCCTGCCAAAGTAACACGACTTCATATATTAGTTCAAGACCATTTTAAGGAGATGACGAGAACATAACAACATATAGTTAAGGATAACTTTACTTACACTGAAAACGAGCTTGTAGATTTATCATCATTGGAGGTTATCTGTTTCGCACTATCTACTAAACCAGACTTTGAGGATCGTGAAGGTTCTTGTGAGCTGGAAGATACTGCCATCCTGGATCTTCCCTTGCCCGCAACCAGTTTGTGACCTGCTTATTTCAAAAACGACATATTTGAAACGCATAATCCCTTCTACAAATGCAATACTAAACACCTTCTATTCTCTACCATAAAACAACATTCAAAATAAATGTTCATAACCTAGCATATAACCACAAATACACAACAAACTTTCATAAAACCGCTAAGAAACTAATCATACCATCATCACTATCAGAAACTTGTATCGTCTCCTCGCATTCATTATCAGCCTGTTATCACAAAACAAAACACCAAATCAATCCCAAATTTTCGGAAACACGCAACCATCAACTAATCAATCAACATATATCCAAAATCACAATGTACATTACACAACACCAAAATTGGGGAAAACAAAACCTTGTTCAGCAATTTTCGCTTAAGCCGTCTTTCGAGCTCGTCTTCGTGTTGTTTCAAGCTTTGCTTAATCCTAGCAATAGTTTCATTCAGCTCACGGTCACTTTTCATCACCATTTCCAAATCTTCAGTTTGATAGCTGTTTTCCGATGACTCTTTTGGTTTTTTATATGATGTGATGATAATTTCCGGTGGACGATCGTCCCGTCTTCCGGCTAATTATCAAAAACCAAACAAAAAAACTAGTGTGTATACTCTCCCTCACTAAGAAACACTCAAAAAAAAAGAAAAAGGGATTCAAGTACAGTAAAGAATCATACTTTGTCCAACTTTTTGTTAAACAATTTGGTAAAATTTGGTGAAGATAAGGATTTCCGATCACCTTGCTTTTGGCCACATGAAACACCTACATGAATATAATATAATTGATATAAATGCATGCAAATAGAAACAGATAATGCTAAATATATGTGTGCGTTAACTAAAACCATCATGATTTAGCACAAAACTTGAACTCAGTCTAATACTTGTGACGATGGGGTGGATTCCTTCTCTTTCACTTTTCTGAACTCTTCAACAAGTAGGTTACAAATTGCCGATCTTAAGTAGGACGCTTCTCGAGGCCGAAACCATTGCCTGCCAAACTGATAAATCAAAATAACCCATTGGCAAGTGAGTTTTACATATTATCATGCTCAAAAGATAGAGTAAATTTAAATCTAAAGAGCTTGAGAAGTGTGTTACTATTTGTCTTATTGGAACGCACACAACAACATACCCAATCCCGCCGGGCTTGTTGGAAAGTGTAAACCAAAAAATAAAAATACAATGAGGAAGATATATACCATTGATAGATCTTTTTTCTTGATCCTCTCGGGTGCTTGTTTGATGAAACGTTCCATGTAGAACAGAACAAAGAGCCCACAATCATATTCATTCTTCTGTTGTGGAACCTGATTGAAATAGAAGAACATCAGGATCTCCAAATTACATTAAGCAAAAAAGTAAGAAAAATGCAGAAGGTTTATGGATGAAGATGTTTACCGTAACTCTTTTGTGCTCCATTTTACTTTCAAGATTTTCCCAGATTTCATCCGATATCGGGAGATCTAAAGGAGTTCCTGATTTTCTTAGGTAGCTCCATTCTTCTTTCAGAAATCTAAAATCAATTTGAATATTTATTCAGTAAGCACAAACTGATTCAAGATCATAAGAACACATGTTCATCCCAAACAGAGAAAAAGAGAAAACTCTACTCTCAACATGTGTGCTAAAAGGTTTAAATTGCTGTCAGCACATCTGGCTATTTGCTCTTATCAATCATTTGTGAATTGTATCCAATATTTCAATCCCCCAAATTATAGATATGCCTTTGAGAAACATACTATTTAATAATATGCAATAAAATACACCTCACACTCTGTCCAGTTTCCCATCATATATCAGAGTATCAGACTAGAACACGAAAAGACTAATGGCAATCATTGGATGTTTTACTATCAGAATATCATACCTTTTAATGTTGTCACATATTAATTTGCTGTTGTGCAGTCCAACCAACTGTGGAAGTGAATCCAAATGAAGTAAAATTGGCCCTTGTTCATCTTCCTTGGTAGGAAAACAAATTATCACCAAACTCCAATGAGCACTGCACAATTAGACAAAATAATGAAAATCATGACACGTGACATCTTAAAAAAGGTCAGGAATCATGAAATTCATATAAGTTGAAAAGCTTACCTTTCATGTACTGGAAGAAGTATGTATGCTTTTTCAAATATACTGACATCTTTCCACCACTTTCTGAACTTGCGAAATGAATCTTCCTCGTACTTCAGCTATAACAAGAAAATAAAAGGTATTTACCAAAAGTAAATATGTGTAATATTACACGGTTTAGGGCAACCAAATTAGAAAACAATATACCTTTTCCAGCTTGTTATAAAAGTATGTGCTGAAGAAATGATAATTGCATGTTGTACTCCCAGACGAAGACGTCGGCTGCTGAAGATATCTATATGGGAAAATAAAAAGGGGACTGTTATAGGGAAGAGTTATGGAGAATGCTACAGGAACATTAATTATGGTATTGCATTCACCGCTTAAGCATAACTGATAACAGCCTTTGTTACAGTCTATAAAGTCTGCTGGTTTATCTGAAACCGAAATCAACATAGTTCAGTACTTCAGTACTGAATTCAATTTGTTTTCCAATGAATATGATTATAGAGATCTATGAGTTATTGATCTTGTAAAAGGATAAGTGGCTGCTAACTATTGTCACGTGGAAACATATTTGAAAAGTCGCTAAACATATAAACATTATCTGTTCTGCTTGAATATATGAATTTCCACATAACTGCCGTGTATGAAGACAAAAGGAAGAAGCATAAGCCTGGAAAGAATTTGATATTACTCAAATATGTGGAAGTAATTATTAGTTTATTCTATTTTACAATGCAAGGACCATGACAGTAACCAAAACACTGATTATCAATATTATGTAGAGGTATAATAAACTAATTACTCCGTATTTTGCACGTCCACATGCTAGAGAACCATAACTTACAAGTACTTACTAATTTTCTTCCTTTTAACATTCACATATTTATCATGTTTAATTGCAGTCTCAAAGAAGGTAAAGTTTTATGGTCCACTTTGACACAAAAGCACTAACCGGATATAGAAATTCATGATAGTAGATGAAAGATATGCTTCAGGAGCGAGACATTTCATATCTGTGTGATTAACTTCAACTGCATCTGGGTCATCCCTGCAAAGTCACAATTGAAAATGGGGAAAAGTAAGAAAATAACAACAGAACAATATTAAGTTTATAGTATATGAAGAATTTCATTAAGTTGATAAACCATCCAACTTTATCAAGAGGAAGCCTGTCATACCTTGATGGGTAGTAGAGTGTAGCATCTTGCACACTGAAATTTAAATATCACGAGTCAAATATTTTACACCTATGTTAGGTCATAAAGAATAAGCAAAAGAAATGGGATGAAATCAATAAGACTTAGTTACCATGGATCCAATTCTTCCATAAATTGTTCTGTAGTCTGAACCGGAGGATCCTCGTCCACTAAATTATAATTTCGTCTCTGTTAAAAGAAAAGAAAATACTAGAGATTATAAGAAAAATCATCAGAAGCACCTTGGAAATGACCTAATACATTGCAATACTGCTTGCAAGTCAGTAGCCATCTAATTAAATTTAATGACGGTTTGTCATTATTGGATGTAAGTTAGTAGTCGTCTAGTTATGTCTAATGATAGTTTGTCATCACTCACATCCATAATATCTGCTACCACGAACTAAATGACCTCATCCAAACTTTAATGATTTAAAGCAACAGCAGTCTCAATAATTTTGAGCGAAATGAGTCAAGTGGCAATAAATGAATAAGACACAGCATACTATTAATAGAAGGAGTAAAACTGATAATATGTCCTATAGCTACGCTTATTAAACCTATATGTCATTCATTATCCTCCACTCATATTTTGTGTTTAAGTAACAGGAACAAAAAGGCCATCCAATTGTGTGTCTGTGACAACATATCTCAAATCCAAATACTTTGACCAGAAAGAATATTAATAACAGAGCAACTAGGCTATGGAGGGCATGTGAGAAAAATGTGAACGAATAAGCAATGAAAGCGGAATAATACAACTGACAATAGCATGAAAAGACGATGGCAAAAACTTACAGTTCTAGGTCTCAAATTACTTGAAGGTGGACCTTGAGGGGAATTTGGCCTGCCAAAAGAAGAGAACAGCTTACAGATATAAATAACATTAAGGCAAAGCTAAATGCGACTATTTAGCAGATAGATACCAAGTAAATAACGAAATACCACTTCATGTATTAGTTCAAGACCATTTTAAGGCGATGACGAGAACATATCATATCATATAGTTAAGGATAACTTTACTTACACTGAAAACGAGGATGTAGATTTATCACCATTGGAGGTCAACTGATTCTCATTATCTACTAAAAAAGACTTTGAGGACTGCGAAGGTTCTTGCGAGCTGGAAGATACTGACATCCTGGATCTTCCCGTAGCCGCAACCTGATTCTTTGGCCTCCCTCTTCTCCCATTACAAGATTTCATGTAAAAGAGATCTTCCTCGAATGCATTGACAGTTCTAGAATCTCTTAAGTCTTCCGGCTAATTAACAAAAACCAAAAAAAAAACTAGTGTGTATACTCTCCTTCACCAAGAACCACTCAAAAAAAGCAAAAAAATAAAATAAAATGATTCAAGTACAGTAAAGAATCATACGCCATCCAGCTTTTTGTTAAACAATTTGGTAAAATTTGGTGAAGATAAGGATTTCCGATCACCTTGCTTTTGGCCACGTGAAACACCTACATAAATAAAATTGATATAAATGCATGCAAATAGAAACAGATAATGCCTAAATATATGTGTGTTTTAACTGCCTGTTGCTATTCCAGCATTTACAATGACCGACCATTTTACAGAACAGTATGCAGAACACCAAAACAGATACATACTTTTAACAGTAATCACGAGCACTATAAATTAACACTTAGAAGGTGTTTGCATTTGCATTTTGGTTAAGATTATATGATTATTAAGTTTGCAAAACACATGTGTTTATTCTTATTTATGTTCATGACGTCCTTACCCTTACCCTATTTGCTCACATATATACCTACACACACTCAGTAGGGAATGGGATATGACTGTCCACATCCTAGGATTGGGATATGACTGTCCACATCCTGCTTCCACAATACACCATCCGTTGGGATTGGGTATTGATGTCTTGCTGCAGTTGTTTGTTTAAAAACAGCGGACTATCAGAAAACACTATTTGGCACCCCAAAAAAAATACTCCGATATACAAAACAACAATTCTGCATTTCCCCCTTTTCAGAAACCAGTTTGTGACCTGCTTATTTCCAAAACGACATTTTTCAAACGCATAATCTGTTCTGCAAAAGCAACACTAAACACCTTATATTCTCTACCCAAAAAAATAAAAATAAAAATGACGTTCAAAACGGATGTTCATAACCTAGCATATAACTAGATATACACAAGAAAGTTTGATAAAACCGCTAAGAAACTAGTCGTACCGTCATCACTATCAGACACTTGTATCATCTCCGCACATTCATTATCAACCTGTCATACCAAAAAAATTAAAAAAATATTCGGAAACAAGCGACCATCAAATAACACTAACCAATCAACAAATACACAACACTAAAATTGGGGCAAAACAAAACCTTTTGCGTCACTTGTCGCTTAAGCCGTCTTTCGAGCTCATCTTCGTGTCGCTTTAAATTCGCCCTAAGCTTTTCGCCTCCATCGCACAACTTACCACATAGGTTATTTTTATTCCTAGCTATGGTCTCTCTTAACTCACGGTCACTTTTACTAACTAATTCCAAATCTTCAGCTTCATACTCTTTCGGTTTTTTATTTGAGGTGATGATAATTTCCGTCGGTAAAAGTTTAGCCCAGTCAAGGGTCATAGGTGTGGGCCCCTTCCGTTTGCAACCGTTAATTTCCATTACGATTGAAATGTATGTGAAATCGACGGTTGTTTTGTGGTGGTTGTTGTAGACGGAAGTGTGTGCTGCTTTTAAACGGAAAATAATAAAAGTTAATGTAATTATATTTTGTGAATTAAAAAGATGTTTGTAATAAAATTGTGAATTAATTTTAGGGTTTTGTTAAGCTTTCTTGAACTCTAAATATATAATTAATCTATAGTTAACATCACTTACCTTTTTTATAATGTTTAAAATTATATAATTAGGGAATATATGTGTGCATTGATGTGTGACCGATTACACTTTAAATTTTTTTAGTAGTGTAATTGAAAAAGTATTTTTATTTGAGTTGTTCAGGTGAATTAGACTTTTTTTTTTTTTTTTTTTAGCTTAGGTATGTGTGATCTAACTCTTTGAGACTCTTTCATGAATGTCTCGAGACCCTTTACCACCAGGGTCGTTTTTAAACGCTCTGAGCGAGAATTGAATATGAGGACCTAATGTAAAATTGCACTTCTTTCTAAACGTAAAGTGTAAACTATATATGTAACATGTCACTCCTAAAGCATTATGTGTAAAGTTGTTAGTTCGTGTAATTATTTATTATGTATAATTGTAACATCTTTATAGTTTTATATATCAAACATAAATTTTTGGGGCCTTTTAAAAAAAAATGGGGCCATGAGAGATTACCTCCTTCGCTCATCCTTGAAAACGGGTCTGCTTACCACCAGAACATCTTAAACATATAGTTTATCTTAAGATGATTGATATGACCTAAAACATAGACTAGAGATATGTCTAAAAGAGAGATTATGATGAATGACATATTTAAAAGATGAGGATAAATAAAAAGTATAAGGAATTAAATATTCCATAGATTTGATGATCAAAAACAAGAAGAATGAAACATATAGAATACTGAATGATAAGCAAAATACATGGTACTACCAGTTCAAGAAAGGTACTATTAGTGTATTTTATGGTACTGCTGGTCCAAGAGCAAGGTACTGCTAGACTCATACAAAATAATATCTTCTTCGTTCTTATCTTTGTAGCAGCAGAGTGACTCATTGATTCAGCAGCACCTTTGTTTGAACTAGCAGCAGGTTGTTACACTAGCAGCAGTCTCATTTTGTACTAGCAGTACCTTGTTGTACTAGCAGTACCTTTGTGTTGAACTAGCAGTACCTTTGAGTTTGCACTGGCAGTACCTTGCTGGTGAATCAGCAGTACCTTGTTGGTCTAGCAGTACCTTGCTCTTGGACCAGCAGTACCATAAAATACACTAATAGTACCTTTCTTGAACTGGTAGTACCATGTATTTTGCTTATCATTCAGTATTCTATATGTTTCATTCTTCTTGTTTTTTATCATCAAGTCTATGGAATATTTAATTCCTTACAATCTTTCCCTATTTGATGATTACAAAACAAACACTTTCTTGTACGAATTTCCCTAGACGAAGTAGAGAAATTGAGATAACTAAATCTCACCATGAATGAAAACATACTGTCTCCCCTTTAATCTATGCTATACACCACGTCACACCAAAGTGCTTCGTACTCTCAAATTACAACAACACAAAGTTGTGTTAAAATGTAAGAGCACTTAAAGAGTGTGTGTGGGAACATTAGACATGGGGTCTGATGTTGTTTAGGTTTGTTTAGCCTCAAGGATCTTTGATCCCTGATTAGAGTGTAATCGTACTACCAATGATCAAGTAGTATTGGGGCTAATGAAATAACAAACGATGAACTTGGAAAAACCTTGTTGTGATAGTATTGTTTCTTTATTAGAATATTCCGTCAATATTATCATCATACTTTTCATAAACAAAATCCTAGATCAAAGGCTTAACAGCCTAGAGCCTATAAACGATCAGAAAACTTATAAGTAGTTAGTTCTCTTGTTCTTTAAAGTTTTCAACAAGTGGTATCAGAGCGGGAGGTTCTGGATCTAGGAAAAGAAAAGGTTTTAGCTAAAGAAAGAAGAAAAATTCGAATCTGGTTCGTATTTTCGTAACTCACTGCAGGGCTGTTTTCAAAAGGCGATAACTCCTTCGTTAACCGTTGGATCGGGCTGAAATTTTTGTTGAAGGTTCTTGGTATATCAAGGTAGATTCTCACCGAAGGGATCTTCAAACTGAGCCTTAAGTTACAAGATATGCATCATTGAAAACTGCTGCAGAAACAGTTGAGGTATTATCGAATTTTTGGTTTTTCTTTCTTGGTTTACACACACATAGGGGAAGAATCACACACAGAAGAGAGTTGGTTCTTAAAAGATATAAAGGCTTGTTTATCAATTTATTATTGGTGAAAAAGGTCATTTGTTGCTTATTTGAAGTTGAGGTTGAATTTTTCAAGATTGTGTTTTGTCATATCTTTGGAAGAAAAGATAACTTGTTTGTGCTTCAATAATTATGGCGATGACTTGTTAAATCTAGTTTTCATAGGTCAAGGGGAGGATGGACGAAGACCTAGTTAACTATCACTTAAAGGAGTTACTTTGTAGTACTCAGTGTCTCATTGAAGATGAGGATTTTATCAAGAGATTTCGATCTACTTATATGGTGTTAGTATAAGTTCAAAGTCAGTTTTAGTACAAGATATAGGACACAAGATTGGTTTATTTTATTTCATCAACAAATTGGTAATGATTGGTTGTTCTTCATCAGTCATAAAAGCCTACAAAATGGAGATTCGAATGGTTAACATATTAAGTTTCAGGGGAAGCTTCAATGTTAAAGATGTATAACCATTTATTGTAATTGTGCAACACCACAAGAGAAAGTTATTGATTCTTATTATTGTTAATTAGTATTGCTACTGATGGTTTAAAATTTTGATGTCTCAAGTTCATTTTTAGCGCGGAAAGCTTAATGGAGGGTAATTTGAGATATTAGAAGGGTAGATTTGATTTGTAATATTAGTTTGTAGTTGTAAAAATCATATTTGTAATATTCTCTATTTGTTGATAACAAAAAGGGGAAGAGACGTGGTGTATAGCATAGATTAAGGGGAAGACAGTATGTTTTCATTCATGGTGAGATTTAGTTATCTCAATTTCTCTACTTCGTCTAGGGAAATTCGTACAAGAAAGTGTTTGTTTTGTAATCATCAAATAGGGGAAGATTGTAAGGAATTAAATATTTCATAGATTTGATGATCAAAAACAAGAAGAATGAAACATATAGAATACTGAATGATAAGCAAAATACATGGTACTACCAGTTCAAGAAAGGTACTATTAGTGTATTTTATGGTACTGCTGGTCCAAGAGCAAGGTACTGCTAGACCAACAAGGTACTGCTGATTCACAAGCAAGGTACTGCCAGTGCAAACTCAAAGGTACTGCTAGTTCAACACAAAGGTACTGCTAGTACAACAAGGTACTGCTAGTACAAAATGAGACTGCTGCTAGTGTAACAACCTGCTACTAGTTCAAACAAAGGTGCTGCTGAATCAATGAGTCACTCTGCTGCTACAAAGATAAGAACGAAGAAGATATTATTTTGTATGAGTCATGTTTATACAAATATAATATCTAGATATTTTATCAAGTCATCAAGTTGAACACTCAAGATACAAGTTGTATCTTATTGACTTGACACATGTAAAAGCAAGTGGATGACTAAAGACTTATCAAGTTTGTAATGATCTCCTTATGTTATAAAAGGAAGATCATACCCCTTAGATAAAAGTGTGTCTTGGTTGTGATTGAAACAATCAACACCAAAGTGCTTCGTACTCTCAAATTACAACAACACAAAGTTGTGTTAAAATGTAAGAGCACTTAAAGAGTGTGTGTGGGAACATTAGACATGGGGTCTAATGTTGTTTAGGTTTGTTTAGCCTCAAGGATCTTTGATCCCTGATTAGAGTGTAATCGTACTACCAATGATCAAGTAGTATTGGGGCTAATGAAATAACAAACGGAGAATTCCACAAAACCTTGTTGTGATAGTATTGTTTCTTTATTAGAATATTCCGTCAATATTATCATCATACTTTTCATAAACAAAATCCTAGATCAAAGGCTTAACAGCCTAGAGCCTATAAACGATCAGAAAACTTATAAGTAGTTAGTTCTCTTGTTCTTTTAAAGTTTTCAACAAAAAGTATCAAAGTGATAGTGTTAATCGTTATACGAATCAGCGGACACAAGTTATTATGCTTATAGGTTAAACATTTCTATCATTGCTCTTTATTCATTAATTCTAATAATTGATCATCTATAATTTAAAGATATCTGTAAAATGATGCGCACTATTATACTTGTCTCGTAAAAGGTTTCGATAGAATTAACAATTTACATCAAGATTGTTTCATGCTAAACTTAAATGTATGATGGCCCCACCAAAATTACATGTTAAATTATTTTCGGATACGTGTTTGCATTCAGAGGGTTGGGTATGGTGGCACTCAACCCATGCCAGTCCAACGTGAGCCAGTTGAACACCCTATTTATTTTTATTGAGCTTCGGTTAAATTGCTTCCAATAAAACTTTTGTTTTTTACGTAACATATATTGTTTTATTACTATTTAATGTGAATGTGAATGGGTTATTACATGCAATATGTATAATAATCATTTACATACAATATCATGCGTCAACTAGAATATTTGGTTAATACAGCAACTAGAATATTTGGTGACCATATTGCAATATAATTTTGTTTTGTATTAGGTTTTTAATATGTAAGACCGGGCATAATGGTGAGCGTACATGACCGCGATTATCATTGGCACATCAACGACAACCTTCTTCATGTCCAAGTTAGTGTAATAAGGCGACCGCGATCACCACAAAAAACATACCTACTTAAATATAAATATACCCCACAAAAACAATTTAATAAACACACACTCACACACGACAAAGAGGGAAGGACTCGGTCGTGCAATCAACCGAGTCTTGCCTAAAATCCCTTTAGGATGCAGTCCTTCAATTGGGGTGTAATGGAGATGACCAAGTGTGACCGAGGATGACCAAGTGCAGATCACCATCCATTACGGATGGTCATAAGATGCACGCGCACATAAGAGATGAAATCGTACAATTGTTTATCACATCAGTCGATATACCCTAAAAACAAAAACAAATAGTAGCTTCAAAGTTCACAGCTGTCATCCAATGCATATATCCTGGTCAATTAACTATCGATTTGATCTAAAACATTACGTAGCAAATGTTAATGGGGTGCCGGCAGTTCACGTCAAAATACAATATACAAAAGATATATCCCCAACACTAGCTAGTTTATATCGCTTAAAAGACCCCTCGCGTACCAAAAGATGCTTCGTACAAACAGGAAAAAGGTAAGACTTTAGTATTGACAGGATCGTTGTAGACTAGTGGCAACTTGCCAACATCACTTTGAGATTATGCCAAGATCACAAAGTCAATTCATTGGTGAGTTTTTGCTTATACAGTATTAGGTAATGCTACAGCAACATTAAATACGGTATTGTATTCACTGCTTGAGCATAACTGATAACAGGCTTTGTTACAGTCTATAAAGTCTCTGCTGGTTTATCTGAAATCAAAATCTACAAGTTCAGTAACGTCTTCAATGTGCTTTCAACTGAAAGTTATTATAAAGGTCCATGCGTTATTGATCTTATAAAAGTATAAGTGACTTGTGACTATGCTAAACCTAATGACCTTCACATTCCACATAAATAAATCAATTGGGGCAATACAAAACCTTATTCATGTTGGCCTTTTCTCCGGATCTATGGTCTAACAACAAATCACAATATACCAAAGTACACGAAATAATCAAGAAGTAAATTTTATATAATATGAAATTTAATCTGTCATCATGTTTCTAAATTACATAATCTAGACTATTTATAAGAAATGAAAAGATGCGTGTTGAAGCATTGTGTTGGTTCGGTCTTGAATGGGTTCGACCCAACAGATGTGTCGCTTCATGGGTAACTGTCATTTGACAGTTATTTTCCTGAGAGTTGACTTTTGTAGTATGGTTGACTTTGACTTCGGGTTTGACCCTTCAAATGGGTAAAGATTGTGATTAACCCAATATTCTCCCCCTTAATCACAATCGCTGCGACGTAGATCTTTAAGTCTTTTGTAGTCGTCTCCATTTTGCTTCCTTTAATATTCGCTGCAACATTGATCGAATTTTGGAATCTTCTGCACTCCCTGCTGTCTTTTGAGTTATCTGCACTCTCTGCGATTTCTGCATTCTCTGCAGTGTCTGCACTCTCTGCGATTTCTGCACTCTCTGCGATTTATGCACTCTTTGCGGTTTCTGCAATCTCTGTTGTTTCTGCAATCTCTGCTGTTTCTCATTGTATCATTTCTCTTCAGTTATAGTCGCCATAAGCAATGTTGGCTCTAAGTCTTCTTCAATAAAATTGGATTGTTCTCTGACTTGATTCTTGCATTTGTTTTGACATTCATATGCATAATGTCCAAGTTTGTGACATCGGTAGCATGTGACTTGAGATTTGTCTCTTGTATCTTCTTCAAAAGACACTCGTTCTTCCCTTTTAGATTGATAATTGTTCTTGTCTTGTTCTCGGCCTCGAGACTGGTTAGATCTTCCCTGACCATATTCTCTAAAAGGTTTTCCTTGTCCTTCATATCGTGTGAACATCAAACTCTCTTGGTTGTTCACTTGTTTATCCTTCTTAAACTTAATCCTTTCTTCATAGGTCTTAAGTCTTCCAATTGCTTCTTCAAGTGTCATAGTGTTTAGATCGGAATATTGTTCTATAGATGCAACTATTTGCAGATACCTATCAGGTACAACATTTAGTAACTTCCTAACTAAGTTCTGATCTTTTATTGTGTGTCCTAGACTAGCGGCTTTGTTTACAAGAGTTGTGAGTTTTCCTGTAAAGGTATCGATGGTTTCATCTTCCTTCATATGTAACAACTCTAGTTCAGATCTGAGTGTTTGAAGTCTGGCTTGTTGGACTCTTTCTTCGCCTAAGTGCCTAGTTTTTAAAGCATCCCAAATTGCTTTCGGGGTTTTGTCCTTTGTTATTTGAAGTAATTGTTCTTCGGGTAAGGATTGGTAAAGGTATGCAATAGCAGTTTTCTCCTTTTTCTTATCGGATTGATTCGTTTCATTTGGCTCAATTGTTTCCCATAACCCATTTGCTTCTAAAATAATTTGCATTCGAATTGCCCATAGTGAGTAATTCTCGGGTTTCAATATCGGGCATTGGAATTGAGGGATAGTATTAGGTGTACTAATCTCCTTCTTTCCATTATCTCCACCGTCTTTTGTCATTTTAAATGATTAATGACGAGGTAATCTCCTAAAATTCTAACACGGGATGTGCTAAAATATATTTTGCGCGCTACTAATGTTTTGTGTCTAAAGTGACAATCAAAACCTATAGGAATAGTAAAAAACTATCCTCGGAGATTGTAAATTCAAAAAAAATAGTGAAATAAACCTAAGGTTAATTACTCCTTAAAAGTTATTCCTAGATATAATAAGCAGTGTAAAAATCACTAGGTTATTATAAAGATAAAATGATAAGATACTTAATGGTATTATGTAGTAACTTATCAAAAAAACAACCTATACTAATATTAAGTATAAGTATAAATGAAGGGTGGATTTGAAATAATAGAACCTGGGGGGGTTAAGTAATACCCGGTGCCCTTATTTTTGGTTCTCGGTGTGCCCTAGGCCTTTTATGCGCCTCTCTTTTTTCTTTTTGTATCTCTTTGAGAGATAAAATTGTCTCTGGTCCCTTTTTTTTTGGTCGAGACTTGGAGTTCTGCTTTCTGGTTCTTCTTGATGGTTGACCGCCGAGTATCCCTTGGCTTTGGTTAACCTTCTTGATGAAGCGAAAAGTGTACCGCTTTTAGGGGGTCATTTAAGCCCTAAATCGTATTTATTTGATCAAATATTGCCCTAAATCGTTCCTTTTGTCATTTTAGGTACTTTGGAGAAGAAATCTGGAAAAGGAAGTATTTTGGACGTTTTTGGAGCATAAAAGTTAAGAAAACGGCAAAGTCTCAAAATTATGCTGGAAACTACCTTTGACGGCGTCAGGAATTGGTCCAGACGGCGTCATGGCTTGGCAAAAGTGGTGGATATGAAAATTACTCATGATAAGCCAGAGAATTTTGCATGAAAAATCTGACGGCGTCACCCTTTAATGTGATCAAGGTCGTTACGGCTTAAGCTAAAGAGGGACGGCGTCAAGCACTAATCTGACGGCGTCAAGCCTTGATAAGCCAAAGCGGATTTTGGAGGTCTAAAGAGGGACGGCGTCAGGAAGGCCATCCGGGAACCCTAAAAGCGGCGAGGTGACGGCGTCAGGATCTACAACGTGACGCCGTCAGCCCTTAAACTCTATATATAGTTTTGCAATTTTTTGTCATTAGTGTGGAACTTTGTGTGTAACCTTTTGGGAGGAAACCCTAAGACGATTTTAGCAGCTTTTTCAAGGCTTTTTGCCTTGAGATCTTCCATGTTACATTGAAGATAAGTTATCAATTAATCATTCAATATGTCTATGTGTTGTTTGATTCTATCTTGTTCTTGTCTTTTGTTTAACATGCTAGGCTAGGTTTTCTTTGTGTTTGCTTAGATCTAATGAAACCTAACTATTGATTATTGATTATTAGTGTGTTATTAGTTGTATCGGATGATTGTTTATCTATGTTAGGCTTAAGAAAACTGGCTAACCTCCTATTCGGTAACTTGCTTGAACGTCTTAAGAAACATGAACCAATGCGTACTAAGGTTTTTATGGTTGTATTTAATGCATGAGCGAATTCTAGTGATCCCATGTTAGGAGCTTCTTAGCCGGCTCGACATAGGAGTGAAGTAGGAGCTTGTAGAGTTGGGGAAGTACGTACGCCACCACACGATTGGTATTAAGGAATACACCCGTCATCCACGCGATTAATACACACTAATCAACCGGTAAAAGATAGTTAGGGAGTAAGGAAATCTAAGTAAACACATTTCTCTCCACATAAGTTTTACCACCTTTTCATTTTCAGTTATTTTATTTTATTTGCATTCGTAGTTATTTGGGTTAGTTGACTAGCAACTAATTCCGCCCACTCTTTCAAACCCGAGATTTTACTTGCTTTCATAAAATTATAAAAACATAAAAAAAAAAGAATCTTCTGTCACCCCTAGACCTATTAGAGTAGTTTTTTCAATCCTAACGACACTATTCCCTGTGGAGAACGATCAATCCCCCGTACTTACCACTACACTATACTACATCGGTCAGGTACACTGCCTGGTGGGGTTGTAAGCCTCTTGAGATCCCTCGAGAGGTAAAACCTGTTGTAAGGTCACTAAACCACGTATCAAGTTTTTGGCGCCGCTGCCGGGGAATAGTTATTGTTTAGGTTTAATTTTTTTTTTTATTTTATAGGTCTACTCACTAGATTCCTTTCTAGTGAGATTTTTATTTTCTTTTTCTAGGTTTTCTTTAGTCTATCTTATTTCTTTGTATTTTTGTTTGTGACACCTTCCACCTGCCTCATGAGTAATAGTGATCGCTTGATCCCTGTTATTCGTATTTTCCGCCGTGCAAATTTCCAACTACCCGTTCCCGCCCCCATCATAGAAAACAACAACCTTTCACCCGACCACCACTTTGGTAACAATTTTGAGATGGAGGAGTCTGACCATGAGAATGACTATGTTAGTCCGTTTTACTACTCAGACTCCGATGAGGATGCCGGTAATGGGGAAGTAGTTAACGAGAAATGGGGAAAAGAGGAAATTGATCCCTTTAAGTATGTTGACCCTAGGACTAAGATCGAAAAGGATAGCCTCTTTAACATGCAATTTCCATGTAAGATTGGTTATCATGATTTTTATGCTTATCTTAACTCATCTTTGCCTATGAACATTATCTCTCGCGCTAATTATAATAAAATCATGGTAGATGAGCTAGAATACCAAGGAGATAACATTGTTGCTAGGATTAAGCCACTACACGTATTCGTTGGAAGTTTTGTGTATTTGGTGGATTTTATGGTTATGGAGAACTTAGGAGAATTCATTGATAACAAATTAACCCAAGTCATTTTTGGAGAACCCTTCAAAAGATTGACCAACCTTGATGAAAAACTTGTGGACGGGTTAATTACATTCTCGGATGGGGATGAAGATTTTGTTTACCAAATGCCCCGATCACATCCTAGGTTTAAGAACCACTCCATTGAATCTTGCAATAGACTTGTGCCTCTTGATTTGTTAAGTGAGAATGATAAGAGGAAGGGGCTCAAATATCCACATGAGAAAAACAAGAGATACTATCATGGATGTTTGGAGCTGAATGATGAATACAAGAAAGATGAGGCAACAATTAGATGGCTCACACTCGGATACGTGAGCATAAGCGACACTAGATAGAAGGACCTTGAGTCTAGCTACAAGACTCGTTAATAAAGAAAAGCGCTTCTTGGGAGGCAACCCAAGCTTTATTTGTTTTGTGTGTTTATTCATTTGTTTGTTTGATTTTATTTGTTTCCGTATGTGTGTTTAATTTTTATTTTTATTGATTCATGTTCAAAACTAATTTGTGAAAATGCTTTATTTTGTTTTTAACTTCGTCTTAACTACATATAAAGGTATTTTGCAAAAGTTAAGTGTAAGGGAAATCTAAATCAGTTTATTAGAACACAAATGGACATGAATCGTAATAATAATAAATTAACATACATATTCGTATTTGTTTGAGTCAAATGCTTGTATCGAGTCGTAATGATGTTTTGCAGGAATTCCAGGAAGTAAGGTATAGGTTTTTCAAAAAAAAATTTCGGAAACTTAACATGAGAATTCTGTCAGACCATTTCTGACGGCGTCAGGCTTTACAACCTGACGGCGTCAGGTTTAATTTTCTGAAAATTTTTGAAAGTTTTGTTTTCATAAAAAGTTTTTATTAAATCTCTAACTTATAATCTCCAGGAATCTGCAAAATTATCATTCCACAAGCATTATATCCTTATATATAGAGTTTATCCCGCCGATGTTATGCAGGTTTTCGTGTTTGTTTTCTCAGGTTTAACAGGTTATTTTGGACAAGGAAATGTTTGTTGGATCAAGCTTATGGCGATGCATTAGTCATGGAGCTTCAACATTACTTTGGAAGAAGATCTAACCGTGTTACCACATTATCCACCGAGCGAATCAGGGGAGTATTTGATTTCTTTCTTTTACTTTATGCTTTTACATCTTGTTATTTGAACATTGGGGACAATGTTCATCTTAAGTGTAAGGGGGGGTAAAAGTACGATACTTTAGAAAATACAATTGCACTTGATTTTTGTTTGTTTGATGGTAGATGTGTAATAAAACTGAGATAAATACCTGTTAGGGCAATTTTAGTGCCAAATTTAAAATTTTTTACAACATTTAGGAGTGAAACTTTAGTTCTAATAAGCGTCTCACGGATAGGAGTTAGATGACTAGCACAAAAACCGTACCACTAAAAAATTTTCCACCCCCAAATATGTGAGGTTCGCCCCTAGAATTGGTAGGAAAAGCATTTATGCTATGATGTGTGTACCGGTAGCACTTAGATTCTAGAAGTTGCGTTAGGACCATTCCGAGGCCACAAGTGAGACTACATTCGTGTAGTTAGATTTACTACATGATAAGAGGCATTAGGATTAACCCATTGTTTTACACCTGTGTTTTTGTTATAATTACATTGGCTACATTGGTCAAGTAATTCTCCCACACCCTTTGCGTTGTACTCATTTTTAGTACACGATACCCCTAGTACACCCCTCAGAGCCTATCTTTTCGTTTCGACCTTTAAGCATTTTACTTAAAGGAAGAATTTGTTTACACCCCACTTAAATGTACACCCAAATCGCCTTAGCCTACCTTGTATGCACTCATTTTTAGTGCATTATTGTGACAACATTTGTTTAAACCCAAGTTAATTATCTAATTGATTACATGGTTACTAAGTCAAGTCATATCCTTGTACATATTGTTTTGGGACGATTGGGACTCATGGGTAAAGTACTAGTGTAATGGAGTAATGGGGAAGAACATCATTTATTACCCCCATATGTGCTAAATGTTTTAAAAGTACTCCAAGTTTTTCAATTATCTTAATTCGAGTCATTAGAATAGTTATTTGTAAAGTTATGTAAAAGTTCAAGTGTAAGGGGAATGCAACGCCCCTATGATGTATTATTTTGGATGGTAGGGCAAGAATGTATGAAAAAAAAAAAAAAAAAAATCAAAAAATCAAGAAAAATACAAAAAAAATTGAGAAAAAGAAAAATAGAAAAAAACATACGGACTACCATCCCGTTTTATTTTATGTTTATTTTATGTTTTTGTTATTTTGTTTTTAGCTTAAGATTGAGTCGAGTCTTGGCTTAGCAACATTGTATAGTACATGTAATTAATCAAGATTTTTAACTCACCACCAGTAAAATATCCTTTATCCAACAAAACCGTGTTTATCATATCCCTACACCTCACGTTATAACCCATTTAAAAGCCCTCTTTGATAGTTTATCTTAGGTGCTTACGCCTAGTGGAGGAGGTTTTCGATCCTTTCTCAAGCATATGGTAATCTATTTGCTATGACAGGTAGTGAGAGATAATATCCGTTTTCATTTATGAGATTTATGTTGATGACACTTGAGAGATGTGAGTATCTAAACACTACTTGTGAGGTGCTAGTATGTAATCTCCGTGCTTATTATGATTAAAGTGGAACGACTAATTGTTGTAATTACTTTTATATTAGCATTAAATGACCCATAACTTGTATTTTGATTAGAATAAAAGCGCATTTGCTTGAGGACAAGCAAATCTCAAGTGTAAGAGTATTTGATGAAGCGAAAAGTGTACCGCTTTTAGGGGGTCATTTAAGCCCTAAATCGTATTTATTTGATCAAATATTGCCCTAAATCGTTCCTTTTGTCATTTTAGGTACTTTGAAGAAGAAATCTGGAAAAGAAAGTATTTTGGACATTTTTGGAGCATAAAAGTTAAGAAAACGGCAAAGTCTCAAAATTATGCTGGAAACTACCTTTGACAGCGTCAGGAATTGGTCCAGACGGCGTCATGGCTTGGCAAAAGTGGTGGATATGAAAATTACTCATGATAAGCCAGAGAATTTTGCATGAAAAATCTGACGGCGTCACCCTTTAATGTGATCAAGGTCGTCACGGCTTAAGCTAAAGAGGGACGGCGTCAAGCACTAATCTGACGGCGTCAAGCCTTGATAAGCCAAAGCGGATTTTGGAGGTCTAAAGAGGGACGGCGTCAGGAAGGCCATCCGGGAACCCTAAAAGCGGCGAGGTGACGGCGTCAGGATCTACAACGTGACGCCGTCAGCCCTTAAACTCTATATATAGTTTTGCAATTTTTTGTCATTAGTGTGGAACTTTGTGTGTAACCTTTTGGGAGGAAACCCTAAGACGATTTTAGCAGCTTTTTCAAGGCTTTTTGCCTTGAGATCTTCCATGTTACATTGAAGATAAGTTATCAATTAATCATTCAATATGTCTATGTGTTGTTTGATTCTATCTTGTTCTTGTCTTTTGTTTAACATGCTAGGCTAGGTTTTCTTTGTGTTTGCTTAGATCTAATGAAACCTAACTATTGATTATTGATTATTAGTGTGTTATTAGTTGTATCGGATGATTGTTTATCTATGTTAGGCTTAAGAAAACTGGCTAACCTCCTATTCGGTAACTTGCTTGAACGTCTTAAGAAACATGAACCAATGCGTACTAAGGTTTTTATGGTTGTATTTAATGCATGAGCGAATTCTAGTGATCCCATGTTAGGAGCTTCTTAGCCGGCTCGACATAGGAGTGAAGTAGGAGCTTGTAGAGTTGGGGAAGTACGTACGCCACCACACGATTGGTATTAAGGAATACACCCGTCATTCACGCGATTAATACACACTAATCAACCGGTAAAAGATAGTTAGGGAGTAAGGAAATCTATGTAAACACATTTCTCTCCACATAAGTTTTACCACCTTTTCATTTTCAGTTATTTTATTTTATTTGCATTCGTAGTTATTTGGGTTAGTTGACTAGCAACTAATTCCGCCCACTCTTTCAAACCCGAGATTTTACTTGCTTTCATAAAATTATAAAAACATAAAAAAAAAAGAATCTTCTCTCACCCCTAGACCTATTAGAGTAGTTTTTTCAATCCTGACGACACTATTCCCTGTGGAGAACGATCAATCCCCCGTACTTACCACTACACTATACTACATCGGTCAGGTACACTGCCTGGTGGGGTTGTAAGCCTCTTGAGATCCCTCGAGAGGTAAAACCTGTTGTAAGGTCGCAAAACCACGCATCACTTCTCTTCACGGATGGGTGGTGTTCTCGTTTATTCGAACGCTGGTTGATCCTTGTTGGATTAGTTCCTCCGTGTATAAAATTGAATCACGATGATGATTCAAAAAAAATAAAAAATGGTGTTTTTGATTCTGGATACAACAGGTGTGTTTGTTCCTTTTATGAATCAATTGATTATTTCCCTTTCTTTGATGACCCTCGTGTTGGTATGGTTCTTAGTTCTGAATCGATTGGAGTTTTGTTTGAAAGTAGACAAAACAAAAAAAAAACTTGTTCCCTGTTTTCTTGTGTTCTCGGTAAAAAAAATGATTCGGTTTTTTTGCAAAAATTTGAGGATACCTTTTCTAGATGCCGGTAATTATATTACGAGGCGACTAGAATTTAAGGAGTATCTTCTGAATCACAAAGGATGATAGTTTTGATTTACTTTGTGGTCCGAATGATTAATTTGTAGTGAAAAAAAATGTTACCGAGTTCCTGGGAAATTTTCTTTCTTCGATTCAGGGCAAAATAGAACCCTTGGTATATGATGATTCGGTTAGTGATTCCAAACCGCTCTGATACCAATTGTTGGCCTTTTCTCCGGATCTATGGTCTAACAACAAATCACAATATACCAAAGTACACGAAATAATCAAGAAGTAAATTTTATATAATATGAAATTTAATCTGTCATCATGTTTCTAATTTACATAATCTAGACTATTTATAAGAAATGAAAAGATGCGTGTTGAAGCATTGTGTTGGTTCGGTCTTGAATGGGTTCGACCCAACAGATGTGTCGCTTCATGGGTAACTGTCATTTGACAGTTATTTTCCTGAGAGTTGACTTTTGTAGTATGGTTGACTTTGACTTCGGGTTTGACCCTTCAAATGGGTAAAGATTGTGATTAACCCAATACAAAACCTTATTCAGCAATCGGCGTCTTTCAACATCTTCGTGTCGTTCCAAGATTTGCGTAATCCTAGCAGTAGTTCCACACTGAAATTTAAATATCACGAGTCAAATATTTTAGCTATGTTAGGTCATCGAGAATAAGCAAAGAAATGGGAAGAAATCAATAAGACTTAGTTACCATGGATCCAATTCTTCCATAAATTGAGCTCTAGTCTGAACCGGAGGATCCTCGTCCACAAAATTATAATTCGGTCTCTGTTAAAAGAAAAGAAAATACTAGAGATTATAAGAAAAATCATCAGAAGTACCGTGGAAATGACCTAATACACTGCACTACTGCATCTGTGTGTCTGCGACCACATATCTCAAATCCAAACACATAAACCAAATAGTAGATTAATAACAGAGCAACTAAACTGTTGAGGGTAGATAAAATATAGAAAAATGCGAACAAATAACTGAAAGCAGAATAAATGACAATAGCATGAAAAAATGATGGCAATAAATTACAGTTCTAGGCCCTAAATTGCTTGAAGGTGGAACTTGAGGGGAGTTTGGCCTGCCAAAGTAACACGACTCCATATATTAGTTCAAGACCATTTTAAGGAGATGACGAGAACATATCATATCATATAGTTAAGGATAACTTTACTTACACTGAAAACGACGATGTAGATTTATCATCATTGGAGGTCAGCTGATCGATTCTCACTATCTACTAAAAAAGACCTTAAGGACTGCGACGGTTCTTTCGAGCTGGAAGATACTGCAATCCTGGATCTTCCCTTAGCTGCAACCTGGTTCTTTGGCCTCCCTCTTCTCCCATTACAAGATTTCATGTAAAAGAGATCTTCCTCGAATGCATTTACAGTTCTAGAATCTCTTAAATCTTCCGGCTAATTAACAAAAACTAAAAAAAAAACTAGTGTGTATACTCTCCTTCACCAAGGACCACTCAAAAATAGCAAAAAATAAAATAAAATGATTCAAGTACAGTAAAGAATCATACGCCGTCCAGCTTTTTGTTAAACAATTTGGTAAAATTTGGTGAAGATAAGGATTTCCGATCATGAAACACCTACATAAATAAAATTGATATAAATGCATGCAAATAGAAACAGATAATGCCTAAATATATGTGTGTTTTAACTGCCTGTTGCTATCCCAGCATTTACAATGACTGAACATTTTACAGAACAGTATGCAGAACACCAAAACAGATACATACTTTTAACAGTAATCACGAGCACTATAAATTAACACTTAGAGGGTTGCATTTTGGTTAAGATTATATGATTATTTAGTTTGTAAAACGCATGTGTTTAATCTTATTTTTGTTCATAATGTCCTTAACCTTACCCTATTCACTCACATACATACCTACACACACTCTATCGGGATTGGGATATGACTATATATCCACATCCTATCTCCACCATACACCCTCCGTCGGGATTGGGTACTAATTAATGTCTTGTTGCGGTTGTTTGTTTAAAAACAGCAGACTATCAAGAAAATGCTATTTGGCAAATAAATAAATAAGAGAAAAAGTGATGATTTGCATTTCCTCCTTTTCAGAAACCAGTTTGTGACCTGTTTATTTCAAAAACGACATTTTTCAAACGCATAATCTGTTGTGCAAATGCAACACTACAAAATGAATGCTGATAACCTAGCTAGCATATAATATAACCACAAATACACAGCAAACTTTGATAAACAGCTACTCGTACCATCATCATCAGACACGTGTATCGTCTTCTGACGTTCCTGTTGAAAAAATAAACACAACACCAAATCAATCCAAATTTTGGGATAAACACACGATCATCAACTAATTATCAGCGCATGCTAAACCTAATGACCTAAATATTTTCACATTCCACATAAATAAATCAACTGGGGCAAAACAAAACCTTTTGCAAATTTGCAGCAATTGGCGTTTACGCCATCTTTCGAGCTCATCTTCGTGTAGCTTTAAATTCGCCCTAAGCTTTTCGCCTCCATCGCGCAACTTACCACATAACTTCAAGTTATTTTTAATCCTAGCAATAGTTTCATTCAGCCCACGGTCACTTTTCATCGCTAATATTAAAGCTTCAGTTAACTGTTTTTCGATGATTCTTTTGGTTTTTTATTCGGTGGACGATCGTCTTCCCCGTCTTCCGTCTGTAAAATTTTAGCCCAGTCAAGGGTTAAACGTGTTGGCTCCTTTCGTTAGCAGACTAGCAAGAAAACGACAGACTATTTAGAAGGAAGAAAAAAAAAAAAAAAAAAAAAAAAAAAAAAAACGCTATTTAGGAAAAAAAAAAAAAAAACTAGATAATCTGCATTTCCTCCTTTTACAAAAAAAAGGTACCTGGTTTACGCTAATCATATACGATATACATACTTAGAATATGTATCGATGTATGAATATTAATGTAATGCGCATCTTAGAATATGAATCAATATTTTCTTTAAGCTTTTCACTCTTATCATGCAATGATATCAACTCTTTTTATGCCTGACCAAACCATGGAGAGATATCATGGGGGCAGTGTGGACGCATCTCACATTCTCACCTTAAAGTTTTGTTGTGTAAATATTTCTAAATAATATTCAAAGTTTGCCTTCTTGATAACAGTTTTTGGCTCTGCTCATGGTTCAATATAAATAGTTTATATATGATGCAATATAATGGTTGTTGAAACTTATTTCCAACTTTCTGAGCTATATGGTTCGACATATATTTTTTAAGCCCGTATTTTTTTGTTTGTTATTTACTTATGAATCAGAGATAGAAAATAAGCTTATAAATCACAAAATGAGCTTCTGGAATCTAAGCTAATAAACTCTTTTATAAGCTTAGACAAACACTCACCTAAGTAGCACGGGGACGGGGTTGTATTATATGAATCATAAAAACTATAAACATATAAAAACATCAAAAGCACGCAGCGGAAGATCTACAAGAACATGTAATTAATTAAAACTAAATAGACACGTACCTTTATGCAATCACCAAGAACAAGTATAAACCCTAGCAAGGTTTATGAATGTCGATCCAAACACAAAGGAAAAACACTAGTTAAAATAAACTAGTCACTCGTTCTTGTACACACGTAATCTAGCGTTCCAATGGGATAAGCTAGGTTTAAGAATCACAAACAAGCCAAATACTTGCAAAGCTTTACTAGGGTCGAATATCCTAGTGGATATAAAAGAGTCGACCGGTTCTATGCTTAGGAGAGGGAAGAGAAGAGAAATTAGGCTTGTAGGGAATTCTAGATTAGAGGAAAACCTAAACACAATGAATTGTATTTATAGGCTAACCCTAAATCACAAAACTTGTTCCCTACTCCACCCTAGAACCGGCCACCCTAGCCCAAAGCTAGTTTCCAGCCGACCCAACCCACTTCATGGGTTCTAGATCCTTCTTTTCACTTTTAGTCCTTTAACGGTCGTTATCTCTAACCCCGTTAAATACTAACTGTCGTTAAGTATTTGTTTGTGAAATGAATAAATAAAATACATAAACATATTTAATTTATTCATCCATTGGAACTCTCACGTTATTGTGTGCAATCCCGAGTCTCGGGTTCAAAACCGGACATAAACATATTAATTTTAATCCATAAAACCTAACAGCTCCCACTTGGATTATTATTAATAATATTAATGACATGGGCTAGTCTAGCTTAACAGATCCCAATGCCCCCAGCTCGATCCGAGTATGGTTTTCCTGGAAAAACCACGTGATGAATTAAATCATCATACTTATCCTTTTGTTACTAATACCGCGTTAATTTGGATATGGATCTTGTCATTCCACAATTAACAGTAGTTTCTCGTTTATACATAATTGAACAAGATTACCAAAATATCTGAACGTCTTTCAAATAGACTTTGGGCGTGCGCACGCAAACATCTTGTTAATCACACGAGTGGCCAAGCAGTATTAAACTTCAACACAAAGTTGAAGGAACAAATTCCTTATTGACTGCGAGCATAACCCTTGAACTTCGCATCATTTCTGAAAATAGCCCTTATAACTACCTTTTACGGATAGCGTTAGACTATCTCACAGAAAATGAGCTACATCCTCGGCAATTATCTGGCATCTCAAGTCAGAGGATAAATATTCATGATATACTTAATGACTATGATCCATAAAGTATAATCATGTGGTTGGGATAAGTCCTATATTCAATTTATCCAATATTGAATATCATGTGACATTGGTGTCTTAACCTTACAGTACATTCTACCAATCCTCACATTTGTCTTAATTCAATAATATTCCCATATTATTAATTGACAATAGACTATTTAGAATAAATAAATTTATTCACGGATTTAAACATGCAAATATAGGATACAATATTAATAATGAGAATAAACGTTATCCACACTTTATTTCATTAAAATAATATTGCTTTAATATCCCTTATCCAAATACTAACTAGATCAATGCATGACAATACTCATTAATTGACAATAGACTATTTAGAATAAATAAATTTATTCACGGATTTAAACATGCAAATATAGGATACAATATTAATAATGAGAATAAACGTTATCCACACTTTATTTCATTAAAATAATATTGCTTTAATATCCCTTATCCAAATACTAACTAGATCAATGCATGACAATACTCATTAATGAATTATGCCACAAGTCATGTTCCACATACTTGTTGACAAGGCATAAATCAACTAATGTTGATCTATCGGAATTTTGAGAATACTTATTTCAATAATGAAATACTTGTATGTGTGCATTCATCTATCTAGATATTGCCACATACTTCATAAAATGCGTGACATCCTCATGCACGAATTTATGATAATTAAACTACCAAACCTTTGTAGTTAAAGTATTCTAATTCTTTATGTATAATGCAACTATGCTCATATTGAGCATAACTAGTATACATGGTCTCCTAATAAGGATGAGCTCCTACCATGACTAGTATTGAGTGTCATCTCAATCTTACTAGCATCATTGTATCCAACAACAATATGCTCTTTTAAAAGTTCCGTAAACTTTAACATTCATCGTGTAATGTTTGACATCTACAAATCCTACAAGATTTGTCATCTATATTAACATCTTGCCATATGGTTCATATTTAGAATTTTGGAGCAAATCTAGGCTGAGGATGTAAATTCTAAACCATATCTATTACACTTAACTATCTAATAATTTATAATTAGATATTAATGTTGTCAATCATCTTTCATTCAAGCATGATACAACAAGCAACATGATATACAGAAAAATATTTGTTTCAAACTTAGATTTTGTTCATGTCATATCTTTCCAAAGATATGTTTCTATCTAGATCTTCTAATAGAATATCATGTTCTTTTAGAATTAGTTATTTTACCGCTTATGTTTATAATCAAATAAACATATATTTCAAGGTTTTATTTTCTATATGAAGTTTCATTCCAAACTAAAACTTAACATATAAATGTTAATGGAATATTACTTCTCATATGTTATACAACATATATCAATAAGAAAATAAATACATCACTCCCACTAGCTTTCAGGAATATTAAGAAATATCTTAATTTTAATTATAAATCAAAACCAGATTTAATAACTAAAATAAGTATATCTTCTAGATGCATGCATTAATCCATTTACAAATGATTTGCATTTTGTATACTACTAAAGATTATTTTAATTCAAACACTCCTTTCAATTACTTTTCGTCCTCGCACAAGTAATTATTCAAGAAAGAGTTTTGACATTCCATTATTAATTTCATATAAATGAAGCTAATAATGACAATCATAATCTTTATATATTTAATGTGCTTAGAAAGAATTTCAATCACATTTAATTGCTTAATTGTGATTGATAATCTTTTCACATATTAAATATGTATACAAATTTGTCCATTATGATTTCTACACAAGAATTTTAAATCTCTGGATTTTCATTTCCTTTGTAGAAATTCATTTCCATTCTATAGTGTTACTATAGAGTTTAAGATCAACTACGTTTTCAAACTAGTTATCTTTTTGGACTGCATCTTGTTATTCATAGTATGAGTAATTTGCCAAATAACATTTGCAATTTATTAACAGGCATATCACGATCCTGTAACTCATAACCCTCAACATATTCTACAAATATTTGAGATATCTTTGCGGATCTATGAATAAGAATTCCATCATCTTGAGATTTAACACTAACATGTTAAATCCTCATTATGATTTGCTAGCGTATTTAGAAGATTATGTATCTTGTAATTTTTTATCTTTTGAAGATAAAACTCCCACTCGCCTTTTACAATTTATAGATTACCTATAAATGCTTAGCAACTAGAGCAACACAATACTTGTTCTCTTTTGGGACTTTTACAAATACTTATTGACAGTTCTTAATCTTAATTTGTTAATAACCTACCCAACAAGTAGTTCAACAAATTCTGAACTTCAATTTTAAGACTTAATGTGATTCAACACATTCCATAATCAATGGTGTCTTATTAATCTTCTAGGTTGGAGTCTAATTGAGTATTTTCAATCCATACTCAATTTTCTAACCTTGATATCTTTAGGAAGATTAGAAGATACAGTTATCTTTAATCAAACAATTTTCCAAGAGTTTGATTATCCTAATTGAACATACCATACATACTATGTATTCCATTAGGATTAATATTGTAAGTTAATCTTACAATATATAAGATAAATATACATATCGTATTGGCTTACCTATTTACCAACTAAATCACTTTAATGGTACAATAGATTTTCAAAGCCAATTGCATACTTTATAACATAAATGCCTTTTAGCCCAAGCCACTTAATTTCTATGTCTTACCAAAAAGACATAAACTGTTATAATCCCAATCTCCGTTATAAGTCATTAATCAACTTCATGACTTCTTGTATATGTCTAAACATAACAAGTTAACGTCTTACTTCAGTATAAGTCTTATAGCAATAAAAGACTTCATATTTATATCTACAATATAAACATGTATAACTAAAGTAATTATGAAACCTACAACTTGGTTTCAATAGTATTTCAAGTTAATTTATTACTTCATATATTTATGTCATTCCAAGAATACATAAACATCTGAATATGAAGTAGTATAAGATTACTTCATTTATTTATGTCATTACAACAATACATAAATATTCTCATTAGAAGTAGTCTTATTATCATATTGACACTTGTTCTAATAATTATCTAATTTTAGAAACTTGTAAATTAACATAGTTTCATTTCATCAGTCGAGGCTGATAATGATGAAAGTATGTAATTTACGTTGTCATTAATATCTAGTAATGAAAGTAGATATTAACTTCAAGTGTTCCATAAATTAGAATGTGTGTAAAACACATTAGAACATTGATCTCTTACCTTACAGTCAAGAGAACCCTTTAAATCATATTCCTTTATGTTGTTGCTTGCACACAATAAGATCTCTCCCACTTGTGCATGGAACAACATCACGTATCGAATAAACAACACGTCAATAGTTTGCTTATTTGATCAATATGATTGTGTCATAGATATAAGTAGATATAGAATCACCTCGTCTAGTAAGGAAACGTACACGACTATCCTTAATACCACAAGTGTCTATAATTGGAAAGTAATCATCTCAAGAAATTCTAGAGATAATCCGGGTAACTACCAAGACTTGTAGCTCCCACTGAATTTAAGATCACTGTATGAACTCATTATTCAGTAATTTCAACACAATGCTCCCACTGGCTTTGACAACATTGTAAGTGTTGCATCACCAGTAAAAGCAAACAGCGTGCTGTTTACTTTCCTACACCTTTGATGAATCCCTTACGTAACAGCTACTAAGGTACTTCAAAGAATGTATTCTACTTTGTAAATGATGGAATATCCATCAATGCAATTAACTTGAAAGAATTGGGTATGCAATTTCTTCCTTAATTAGGTCTACCATCCCCATCATGGAATGTAGCACCTTGAATGGTTAAAGCATAACAACTAGATCAACCATTCTAGTTAGCCTTTTACCACTTTTGCGGTAATTAGTCTAGTTTCTAATTTAATAACTCCTAACCATGCAATTTCTTAAGAAATTCGCCATGAGTTATTTCTTAGAATTTAGACGATTCCAATTTTCCTATTATACCTTTCTCACTCATGAAAAAGAATAGGATTAAGTCTTACTCTTCACACGGAAAGCAGACTTGGTTTATTCTTTTCAGTAAAAATTGACTCTTTCCAAAGACCCCTAAGGGTGCAGATCAATTTACTACTAAAAGAATGTTCCATATTTACGGTTTTAACGTTGCATTAAATACTTTAAAAGAATTTTCAAAATTCAATTTAGTATTATTGATAATAACTTTTCAAGAAAATTAAACACCCACGATAAATAAAATTTCACCATTTAATTTTCATTGAAAATTAGGATCCAAATTGACGTCGTTTCATCACATCAGCTTTGGCTGCTAGCAATGAAAGTACTCAATAAGGTAGAGCTGCACTCAATTGCCAATATACAATTGCAATTCCTAGAATCATGGGACTTACATTATGTTGCCAACATCAGTTGCAAAATGTAAACATGTTTCATCCCCAAATCTTTATGCCTTGGCGCCGTTCCATTACATCAGCTTTGACTGCTAGTAATGAAAGTGCCCAATTAAGTTTAACCAACTTAAGAAACAGTAAATTGACGTCGGTTTATTGCATTCAGCTTTGGCTGCTAGCAATAAAGTACTCAATTTTACCCTTAGATGACCACCCTTTGAACATCAACATTCAGCTTTGGCTGCTAGTGATGTAGGATGAAACCTTAGGTGTTTCTTTTTGTAGTTGGGTGACATATAACTTAAATTTAAAGGGTAATAAATTTTGATGTGTGAAATCAAAAAATATGTACAAAGATGTCATGCATTCATCTTTGTATCATATATGTTTGCAAAAACAAAACCGTTTACTAATTCGTAGCTCAAATCATCAAAATTTTTAATTGAGGCGTTGAGTAAATTACAACATTGCCTTAAGATGCTTCGTACTTTTTCATGGTGTACTTGGTAAGTCTATTATTGACGCACAGGCGAGCGGAGGGACGACAGCCGCCGAAGCTGGTTAAAACCGTGCCCCTTTAAGGTCACAATTTAATGTGAGCCAACCTTAAACCCACTTTATAGTTTGTCAATAATAGGTCCGCCGCTTCGACCACTTTTGTACAGTTGCAATCAATCAACTAAAAAAAATATGATTTTCTTGCTAAAACTTTTATGTAATAATTTATTAATTGCTAGTCTCGCCTGGGAGCAAATTACCGTGCGAAGCGAACTACTGTCGGCACATAAGACTTGGCAATGAATAAAATTACTACAAAGGTTTCATAGTTATTAGTCTTGTTTATTTTTTATTATGAAAATTACCCTCTTTTGTGTTGCAATCCATCATAATATATAAACACAAAAGATCAAGTAATTAAAAAAAAATAAACACATAATAACAAATATATGATCATAACAATATCATATAGCCACATGCAAACCTTTTTCCAATAAATCCTATTATTAATTCTATGTGTAATTAAATATGTATTAAACTAACAAAACTCCCATTGGTTTTCGAGCTCATTGTGCCCAATGGTCCACAGACACCAAATAGCTTGGCCGCGTAAGTTTTAGTTAATTTAATACCACATTGCACATAATTTATTAATTAATATATTGAGGTCTTCCCCAATTAAAGATTTATTAAACAAAACATGTAGCAAATACATACATACAGATCGAACCATATATCAAACCATGACAAAACATGCAAGATTTTGTCATGGATACCATATTAACACATAATCATGAAATCCATATTAATATGTTAATTCCTTGTACGTATCTAATTAATTGGTGTCATCACATACGGTATACACTAATTAATCCCTAAAAATTACCATGCATAATCTAGGGTTTCTAATTAAGTTTTAATTAAAACTAAACATAAACCCTAAAAAATTGTGGATCGATCCACATTAATTAAAATTAGGGTTTCAAATAAAAAAACCCTAGATCATAAAAGCATGTATCTAATCAAGATCCAATTTTTAGGTTTTAGTAATTAATTACATAGTTCTAAACGAGGCTCATGATGCCACTGTTGTATTATATGAATCATAAAAACTATAAACATATAAAAACATCAAAAGCACGCAGCGGAAGATCTACAAGAACATGTAATTAATTAAAACTAAATAGACACATACCTTTATGCAATCACCAAGAACAAGTATAAACCCTAGCAAGGTTTATGAATGTCGATCCAAACACAAAGGAAAAACACTAGTTAAAATAAACTAGTCACTCGTTCTTGTACACACGTAATCTAGCGTTCCAATGAGATAAGCTAGGTTCAAGAATCACAAACAAGCCAAATACTTGCAAAGCTTTACTAGGGTCGAATATCCTAGTGGATATAAAAGAGTCGACCGGTTCTATGCTTAGGAGAGGGAAGAGAAGAGAAATTAGGCTTGTAGGGAATTCTAGATTAGAGGAAAACCTAAACACAATGAATTGTATTTATAGGCTAACCCTAAATCACAAAACTTGTTCCCTACTCCACCCTAGAACCGGCCACCCTAGCCCAAAGCTAGTTTCCAGCCGACCCAACCCACTTCATGGGTTCTAGATCCTTCTTTTCACTTTTAGTCCTTTAACGGTCGTTATCTCTAACCCCGTTAAATACTAACTGTCGTTAAGTATTTGTTTGTGAAATGAATAAATAAAATACATAAACATATTTAATTTATTCATCCATTGGAACTCTCACGTTATTGTGTGCAATCCCGAGTCTCGGGTTCAAAACCGGACATAAACATATTAATTTTAATCCATAAAACCTAACACTAAGTAGCACGGGGACGGAAACGGGAACGGGAGTGGTACGGGTACCGGGAAACGGCAAAATCCTAAAATTCAAGAAACGAGTACGGCGGGGAAACACCTATGTGTTTTATAATATTTCAGTATATGGAAAATTGTCTTTCAAAAAAAAAAATTACATAACATTCTAAAATCCGAACAAATGTTACTCATAATCATTAATTAAAAACTCTTAACATCAAATTGTCTTCCCAAAAAACATTTAAGTAAAAAAAACATCAATTAGTTGTGGTATCCTCGGTGAAAAAAACTTTATCCAATTCTGGCTCATCAAGTGAGAGGCTCGCTAACTCTAAAAACCCTGTATCCTCCGTTGTACCAAAGTCGTCTCCACCAACATCCCACATCATGGTTTTCTCTTCATT